>CM053401.1:6437226-6472857 GCA_028644305.1 Xerus rutilus
GAGGGGGAGGATGAGGAGGAGGTCAAGGAGAAAGAGGGGGAGGAGGCAGAGGAGGAGGGGGAGGATGAGAGGGAAGAGGAGGGGGAGGAGGGGGAGGAGAGGACTCATTCATTGATCCACCTGCTCATTCCCCACCTAAGGCATGTCCCTGCTGTCTCACCGTGTATCATAGACAACAAGCACAGGGGATGAAGTAAAGGCCCCGAGGAGATCACAGGCAGGCCAACCTGCTGCTATCGATCCATTCATCCCAAACGACCATAAAGCCCCCCTCCAACTTCCCATTTCGTACTGTTAGGGTCACTCAATTTCACGTGTGTTTCTGCCATGCCATTCCAGCTAAGAATCTTTACAACCGGCTCTGGGGTTCCCCTGGTACAGAGCGCTGTTTTATAAGCATAATAGATGTTTGATATAGATTTGTTAATTTTTTAAAATCTGCCCATGTGTTGGTATTAGGTTCTCAAGGCTCCAAGCAAATGAATGCATTGCATTTGGGAATTCTTTGCAGACTGAAATCACTGTGCCCATGGCAGAGAGAGAAGAAACTCATCGATGCCCCTTTGGTCCTTACTACGTGCCAGGCATCCGCTTTTTCACTTAATCTTCATAGCCATCTCATAAAAATTATGTTAGTCTTCAAATTACAGGCTTTAATACAGACAGACCACCCGGTATGGCCACTGGGTGTGTCACCAGGAGGTTAGGCCACGTGTTCCCATTACAGAAGTGAGATGAGCAAGGCACAGAACTTGGAACAAACTAGTTAAAGATCCTCAAAAAGCCTTAAAGATAAAAAAAGATGGTGTCCATCACAAAACACCCACTTTCCATGTTCTTCTTCAGACACCCTGTGAACAGGAGTGGGTGAAGCTAGGGCACTGGGGCATCTGAGGAGCATCTAGCTGTTTCCTTTAGGAGCCAGAAGCTCAGCTCCACTGCTGCCCTGCTCTGTGGGCGGAGGGACTGGACTCGACCTGAGTATTCTGCATCCACCTGGGTAACCTGCACCTGGAGGCTTCAAGCCCCCCAAGGCCCTTCTGCAGAGTTGTGTGTGACTGTGTCTAAGATGAGGTAACTGCCTACTATAGGGAACTGGTGTGGGGAAGGGTTCCTTGCATCATGGATTCTTACCAGAAATTCCAAGAAGCCCTGAAGTTTCTGGAGAACATATGTGGATCTATGGATAAAGAAATACTCTTTCTTCTGACAAAACCCTCCCATCTTCCTCCAGAGAACCATGGCGTTGGAATCGGAACTTTGGAAGTGATGGTGGTGAAGTCATTAGCTCACATCTTCATTCTGCAACTGGGAAACTAGAGACTTCCAGAGAAGGCAAGTCAATCGCTCAGGGTCCCCAGCAAGTAGGGGCAGTTGTATGTGCTTTGCCGCATTCCACAGAGCCAGGACTTGGGGCCAGAGGCTGGTCCTGCACACCCTGGCCTTGTCCACTTACCTCTTCCCCGCCAGAGCCAGTTGTCCCCCTTCCTGGCTTCTAACCTCACAGGGAACCTTTTGGTGCAGGCGTCAGTCCTTCTGGGGTTCAGCCATGGTCTCCCTTTTCAGCAACATCTTCCCCTAGAAGAGGCTCAGGCATGTAAACACATAAACATGCCAGGCAAAATTCCCACAGGGATAGATGGGTTGTCAAGGGAGAGAGTCATTCAAACACAAAAACCTACACCCTACTGGCTGCGGAGGACCAGCTGGCTGCATGCACCAATTGGAAACCAACATGGGCCCCACCACAGATAGATCCGATGTCTTGTTTGACAGGCTGGTCTAGACCGCCACCCAGGGGGACCCCCCCGGGAAATCCTTCCTTCTGCCCCTCTGTCAGTATCACTACCAAGTGAAGCCATTCTTCCTCCAGCCCCTGCCCAAGGTGCAACTAGAAGGCTGTCCTGTGTGCGTCCCCCGCCGTGGCATTCCCAGCAGTGAGCACCACCAAGAGCAGCGAGCCGCCACCCAAGGCGCACAGGCCGGGAAAGCTCTAGGCACAGCCGTTTGGTATCTTTTGAGGTGGAAACTCTTCTTTGTTCTGTCTTACAGATTTGGAAACTGAGGCACAGGGAGGTTGGATAACTTGCTCGAGGGCCATCAAACAGGGTAGCCACGACTCAGCACGGCCTCTGCCTCCTTCCCCCCAGTACTGAGGGTCCTTGTCCCCAGGCATGTCTCTCCATCAGCCATCCACAGCTCTGAAGACTTCTACAACTTATTCTACCTTTTTGTTCCACTTTATCCTTTTCTGCTTGACTGTGAGCTTCTAAAAGACAAAGACAGAGGCTTCGCACAGAACGGGCACTTGGGACATCTGCATACATGGAACGGTAAGGTCATCGCAAAGCTCCTGGACTCAGAATGGTTGACATCTTGATGCGCCGCCCTGTTATCCACCGATCTAACACAGCCCCACGTAGAAGGAACACATGTCCGCGTGATTATCTTATTCCTTTTACTTTTCTTTGTTTGTTTTTTCAGTCTCTAAATGCCCCAGTTAAATCACAACCACCACACTGGCTCCAAGTTCTGCAGGATGAGGGGCTTTTCCTAAAATGGGCCACTTTATTCTGATTGCTTTTAATTACATCCTCACTTGATGAGAATCAAATCAAGACTTTGCCGCTGAAGACTTCCATGATCTCATCTCAGAGGCAACTCACCAGGGTGTGACGAGATGTGACAAGGACAGAGATGGGATCCTCTTATGGCCCGTTCAGTCCAGGGAGGGCAGAGCCCCTAATGGGCCCCAGAATCATGCCACCGAGGATCAGGAGCCCCCAGAGGACCTAGGTGTGCTTGAGGAGACCAGTGAGGCACAGGAGGCCTGACCTAGGTAATGTCACCCTGTCAGCTACAAAGGGCAGTGACAGCCTCTCACACAGGGATCCTCAAAATTATTCCTTAGATTATTAATCTCATGTGATGCTCTGAAGTGAAAGGAGTCTATAATCAAATAGTCATGCGATGTATCCCATCCTGGAAATGTCATGGTGTACATTTGCACATGGATGTTCTGAAAACTGATGAAAAAATACAGTCAACTGTAAGCCAGTGCCCTGGACTGGCTGCTAAGGCAGGATGGCCAGTCGCTAATGAATAACCATTCCCTTCAACTTTCTTAGTAATAGAACTCTGATTTTATTCACATTGGTAATACCTCTTGCTAAAATCGTACCTGAATATCTTGTAGCTGAGTATAATTACATGACTGTCTTCTGGCCCATAAAGTAAAAACAAGTGTCATCAGGGTCATCAGGAAAGGTTATTTAAAAGGAGATGATTTATTTAGGAGAAATTCTCTTCTGTTCACCATGCTTCATGCTTCCTCATTCCTGCTTCTCAGAATGTAGATGTGATGGCTGGGGCTCTAGCAACCACCTTGACTTACAAAGTAACTTTGAATGTGACAGGCATTGCTAAGGATGGTGGAGACAAAAGATAGAAAATCCAAGTTCCAAATCATACTGGTTGTATGAGTTTGTTTTTCATTACTATAACAAAGTCCCTGAGGCAGGCTTCTCTCATTAAAAAAAAAAAAGAGCTTTATTTAGCTCACATTTTTGGAGGTTGGAAGTCCAAACAGTCCCATGCAGTCTATGGGGACGTCCCTATTGATTTTGTCACCTCATGGTGGATGGCAGTAGTGGGAGCACATGTAGGAAGAAGAGATAATGTCACCAATAGGGAAGTAAGAGAGTGAGCCAGGGGTGACGCTTGCTCTGATAACAACTTGCTCTTCTGAGGTCCCCCAGGAGCCACCTAATCTCTCGAAAGGGCAGTTCCCCCAGTGACCTAAAAATCTCCTTCTAGGCCCTGACACCTCTCAGCACTGCCATGTTTCCAACACATGAACCTCAGAGGATGCACTCAGACCACAACCAAACCACGGCACTAGCCCAGTTCAGCTCCGTGTGTGTGTTTTATTTGAAATGAAAAATTAATTTCTATCTTGCTTAAGCTACTTTCACTGAAGTCCCTTCCTTGTTCTGAAACCCAACTCCTGATTTAACTAGCCATTGCCATCCTTTTCCATTTAGCTTATTATTAACCACTTTCAGCATGCATGCTGGAAACCATGGACCAGTTTCAACAGTAAGAGAGGAAACCAAGGCCCAGAGGAGGTGGTGTGTCAGGGCCCATGGCTGCTGAGCTGTAGACCTGGACTCTGGCTCAGGTAACTTGGGAATTGGCCTCATTCCTATCTCTCTCATGCATATTTTCTAGACCGATCCTAAAATCATTTTAGATCTGCAGTATAAACGAGCCGGTGCATGAATTATAGATCATTGAGTGCTTCAAGAAGAAGCTTAAAGTGCCTGATAGACAAAGCAAGCCACTCTGGGTGACCTTGTGCTGGAATGTTTGCCACTGGGCATTAGATGAGGGACTTGAAATCTCCCTGTCACTAAAGCATGGGGGACATCTTTCCACGAGAAGGGAACAGGGTTGCCGGCAAGAATCATACTTTTGTCTTTGCTTTCAAACTCAAATAAATCAGGAAGGTTTTCAAATCTGTCCTGCAAGAATGCCAGCATGGATGGTTTGGGGCAGTCTGTCAACCTGTCTCAAAGTCCACAGACCCATCAAACACCTTAAGGAACTTACAAGTTGCAACAGAGACAAAAAATGTAGCCCCTGTCTAATGACGGCTTTCAAGAAAATAAATCCACTTTTTAAAACTCATTGCTACAGACTCCTCCCCTTCCCTGCCTCTGACGGCTCCGGGTGTGCTTGAGTTTGTGTGGAACACGCACGCACACACACGTGCGCACGCACACACAGAGTTCTTCTTGGCGGCACTGGAGACAAGACAAGGAGAAGCAGCATCATTAATTACTCCCCCATTGTTAGAAAAATCTTTAAATTATGATATTGTTACCTGAGGGCTTGCCGACAGACGTCTTCTGCTCTCATCCACCTGGCACAAATCCAGGCCTTCTTTTCTGCCTTCTTTCTTTTGAATTCTGGAATGCAGACAGCAGAATTTTCCATCAGTAAATGAATGTGTCTAAACCCCAATTATCACGCTGTGTCACGAAAAGGGGTCCGTCACTGCCAGTTCACTCCCCTTTCAAGCAATGAGGGACTGGATCCTTGCGGTATTCATAGGCTGTGTCATCCGAGGGTTTTCTAGGCATTCTGGGGCTCTTCTATGAGTCCCTGGCCACACTCACTTAACACACCGTTTACAACCTAGGATGGCCCTTCACATCCCAAATTCCCTAAGTTTCTCACGTTTTCACTGAGGAACACGGAATGGTTCTATGGCCTTTTTTCTCCCCTCTTGTATAAGTCAAGGCTAACAGCTGTAACACACAATCCTCAGGTCCCTGGAACTTCACAGAAAGAAACGTACATCTCGCCCCTGTTCATCACAAACCTGTGAGGTCAGGGCGAGGAAGCTCTTGTTTCTAGGTTAAACTCCAACCTGTGTACCCCACCCAGCTTGTCATCTGTTTTAATAAATAAAGTTTTATTAGAACACAGCCACACCATTCATTCACATATTGGCTCTGACGGCTTTAGCACGACCGTGTCTGTCTCTTCTTTGTCACTTATAAACAGACGCCTGAGATAGTCAGTGTATACAGCAAAAAGGTTCATTTTGCTCAGCTCACGGTTTGAGGCCTTGTAACATTCTAGTCCATAATCAGGTGGACCCGATGCCGTGGGGCCTCAGGAATGGGCACCAGATGACATTGCATGGATTACTCACCTAACGGCCAAGAAGAAAGGGCAGGAAAAGGAAGGGGTTGGGGTTCCACTCTCCACTTTGGGGCACACCACAATGACCTACAGCCCTCTTACCAGATTCTACATCTTAAAGAATTCATCACTTCTCATTAACACCCCTCTGGGGACAAAGGCTTTAGCAAATGGACCTCTGAGGGACACTCGTGGTAAGGTCCAAATTATTGCAGCAGCTCATGGTGGAGCTGAGTAGTTGTAATAGGGACTAATGCTCCACAAACCTAAAATGTTCACCCTCTTGGCCTTTGCTGAAAACTCTGCTGGATGTTGCCTGTGACAGGCACCCAGGGTGCTGTCTCCTCTGGCTGGTGACTCCACTCTCAGTCTCTGAAGCCCATCCAGTCTGCTATCAGGTGGTAACAGAGAGCATGGCACATGAACAGAGAGTCTTTGTTAGGAGTGGGGCACGGATGTAAAGTCCAAGATCATCTCATAGTCTACTGGCCCAAACTCAGGCACATGGCCACCCTGGTCTCATGGGCACTCTAGAAAAGGAATCTGTGCTTGTGCTCTGGGTGAGGAGGGTCCAAGCTTAGCAAGCACCCAGCTTCTGTGCCACTGGTCTCCCTGGACTTCAGCAACTATGTCCAAGAGGCCACAATGCCTGTAGGTCCTGTTTCCATGACACTCTACCATCTTCCCATGCTGCTGACCACTCTGCCACCATCCTGGCTCATGTCCTGGAACTCTCACCTCTGTTGGTAGAACTGCTCTCTCACTATCTTCCTCTCTCTGTCTCCATCTTCCATTTTACCATCAGGGGACCCTATAGTCACATGCTTTATTTTTTTCCCTGAAACAACTTCAGAGAATCTTTGGCCAGGCATCCAATTCCTCTAAGATCTGACCATGAGAGTTGACTTCAGCCTTTCATGTGTGACTCCAGACCTTTCTATCCCTCTGATGGACTTCCTTCTTGTCTCGCATCTGCTCATATCCACTTGTGGCTTTGGACATCCATTGTTCCTTTTGCATAGAAGGTCCTCAGCCTCCATACCTCAACCATCTGACCCATTTCATCAGTAAACTGTAGACACCAGGGAGCAAAAAATGGACTCCTTTGTCCATCTGTTTGTTCCTAGAGTGAGCACACTTCCTAGCACTTGAGTAGAGGACCAAAATCGTTTAACCTGAATGAAGAGATAAATATCTACCTGTTGGATTCCATGCACACTTGCATGCCCAATGAGCTTGGCTCTTTCTTCCCTTTGGAGGAAGGGACTATTGTTTGTAATATCACTTCTTAGTTTTAAAGTGTGTTCATTTTGTATTGCCTTAGCAATGCTGTGCAATTCCCATAGATAAGAGAACATTTATTAGTCCTAAGAGTGTCTGCCACACAGTAGATGCTCAATGGACATATGACCAATTAATAACTGGAAAGATGAACGATGCTGCATTCTGGGTGGTTCTTGGCCATACACACGCTCTCAGCCACATATGGCTTCCTTCAGGTGGGAATGGAGAGTGAGGATATTAATTTTAGGATGAAGAATGTCTTTCTCTCTTAAAAAAGGTTTGACAGGCTTTAAATTAAGAGCCAAGAAGCTTCAAGGTTAAGCAACAGCTTAAGTCCCTGAGCAGTTAGCTCTTCCTGCCTTCTTATATGTAGACAGGAATTAAGGGCCTAATATTAGGATGAATAACTTTGGACTTAGTTGTAATATGAAGAGATTTGGGGAAAAAAAGAACTGGACTCTTCAAAGAGAACTTTTGGAATGTTATATCATGAATCACACTAACCCTGTGCAGTTGAGTGGAAGTAAGCAGCCCTGGATCATTTTTCCCATCCATATAATGGATTCAGGTTCATTAATCAAATCTTAGCATTAGTATAAAAGGAAGATGTGGTCTCAAAGCCTCACTATGTGGCCGATTCAGATCCACAACACTAAGAACCAATTCTTTGGAATCACAAGTTTTCCAATTCTCTTCCCATTCTAGGAACTTAGATGTGAATTGCAAACAGGCAGACACTTCTCGTGGTGCTAGGAGTTTGGGTAAGAGCACTTATAGGACAGGCTGAGGGGGGCGGACCGGGGGCTCCAGGCAGTCCTGTTCCCCTCCACCTTCACTCCCCACCTCCCCTCCTAGAGGGACGGTCTTGATGTATGTTTCCCCCCAAAGGGATCCCAAAGCTGAAATTGATAAGCTAGTAAAACCCCAAGGAGATAATGCTGGGTGACACTAGGAGGGGACACGGAGAGAGTGAAAGCCACAGGCAAGGCAGTGTCAAGCCAGCTCCATGGAGGTCAGCAGGCATGAATTGCCACTGGGGACTCTGAGGTTCAGAATCAAAGCAACCTTTGCACTACCCTGATGGGGAGGTGAGGAAGCTGGATGTTTACCCACTCTTTCACCTCCCATGCTTGACTGAGGGCTGCTGCGAGGCACCTGCCCTCTCAGGCTCTGGTGCCTCAGCAGGCAGCACTGAGGATACACAGATGGACTCCAAGGCCGTGTGAGCAGACCACCCACAGGGAGACCCATGTGCTCTGTTCTGTACAAACAACCACGGGAAGAAGTGAACAGGACTCTGGAGACAAGCTCTGCTTTTGCCACCTTTCTTCTTGCATTACTATGGCAACCACACAGCCATGTGTTTCAGATGTACCAATTCTGTGGTACAGAATTTGCCTTCCTGGATACTTGAGTGACTGTATGGAGCAATCTCCTCTGTCCTCGATTGCCCACAGTTGATGTGGAGCTGGTGGATGTGAGAGCTTAAAAGCCTTCAATGTGTGAAGCCACTGCAATTTCAGGGCTGATCTATTATGGCAACTAGCATTAAGTGCTGTGGTCAATATCCTAGATGTTCTAGATTCTGTCCTTAATATATCCATACCAGTCACCAATAAATTTCTACTAAGTATTGGACATACAGAGGCATTCATATTTGTTGATCCATTTCATCATTGCAATAACTTTATCAAGTGGGTCTTATTTTATTTTTGAAGCTGAGGAACTTGTGCCTTAGAAGTGATCAAGTTACTAGAGGAGGCAGGAAATGGAGAGTTCCAGCAGTGTGGTCTAATTAGATCAGAGGACAATGAGAGGCCAGGTTTATCTTAGCTAGGCCCTCAGAGCTAACCCACTTTGAACACAGCATCTCTTGATCAAGGGCAGAACCCTCCAGGATTCCTTAGAGCAGAAAAGTCCCTGCCGGTGGGATCCAGAGCTGGAGCAGCTCCTACGTCAGTTTCATCTCTAACAGTGAGAAGTGGCCACCAGGGGAAATGATGGGTAGGCAGGTCACAGAAGACCACCTGTCCATTTAGTCTCTTTCTCCTCCACTTCCTTCCTTCCATTGTGCAGTATGTTGAACACTTTTCAGAAAAATTGTAGATGGCACCAATTCTAGAAGACCAGTAGATGAGACCTTTTTTCCTCCTGTTCTTACGTGTGCATATTAGATGGAATACCATTTTACTTATCAAAAGACAATGTATTTTACTCTGGGGCTTCTTCGACTTGTGTGTAGCTAAGACGTTCTCAGATTGTTAGAACAAGGGCAGCCCCAGGGGCATAGACCCAGGATGCAGGCTGAACATTGCATTTTCCACACATCCAACATCAAGGTGCTGGTCCAGGAGGTGATATATAGGTTTGAGGAGGTGACATATAGATTCAATGATGGTTTTTATGATAATTCTTAAACTTCACTTAATCCCACATACTCACCTTCAGTTGAGTTTTTTATTGTTTTTATATCATTCTGACCTTTGTCACATTATCTGTCGCTTAAATCTTATTCATTTCCTGTTCACAAAACATTCATGGAGAGCCTGTTCCTCGCCAGGTACTGTTAACTTCTAGGAATTCAAAGGTGGTTGAAATGCCATTCCCATCTTCAAGATCCCCATGGTCAAGTGAAGGAGTGAAGAGTCAGGGGTGCCAGTCACTGGCAGTTTGGCCACAGTTTGGGGAGCATGGCTGATGGAGGGCAATTTAGTCTGACTCAGGAAAGGTGTGAGGAGATTGTGCGGTTTCCGTTTCTGCTGGTTCCCCATCCTCTCTTCTTTGACTCTCTGTCTTCCCCTTCACATTTGATTTGAAATGCTCTAATGCACTTGTTTAGGGCTTTTCAAATCCTGCAGACTCCCAGATCATTTCAAAGCATCCACATTCATAAGTGAGCACATTATGTGCACCTCTTACCTGGAAAATGAGTTTTTTATTTCCCATTAGAAAGAATACAAATATAAGGCACACAAGGGCACAAACATTTTTCTTACAGGTCCAGGAAGCCTGAGTGCTCTCTGAGATCACAGGACGGGACAGCAGAGAGGGAACCTCCATGTCTTTCTTGAGTCGTTTGGAGGATGGAGGGAACTGGGACATTTGTGGCCTCCAAAGGCCACACTACCTAGAGACAGCCACTTGTCTAGGAGGGTAAGTTCATGAGACATAATGAAAGAAAAATAGCTGAGTAGAAAAGGGTTGCTTTTAGATGTTTGATACCTATTTCTTGTTCTCATCTGCACTAATTTCCGGACACTTTGGCTCCAGCTCCATGTCCCAAGTTTGCAGTCATAGCCTCCATTTTTCATGAGCAAGCTCAACACACTGGCTCCCTTCTCCAGCTGCAATGTGGCAACCCAAACAGTGCATCACATTTGCTGGCTTCGAAGAGTCCCCGGCACTCTATCTCCTGCCCTCAGCGGCGTTCTCCTCAAGTCTGGGGGAGTCTTAAGTTGACCATTCTCTAAGCCCCTCACTACTGAGCAGTCAGAGTGTTGGTAAGTAAAAGCTCCAGAGGAAGATCAAATTCTCTCAAAACTGGCTGAACAAGAGGAAAGGGTGCGAGGACTCTGTTTTCCTAAGAACTGATGGTGCCGATGACCCTTGGAGTAGTTTTTGTTCAGATAACACTTTTACCCTCTGGAAACACCTGAGATGTGGGAAGTGGGAATGGATGCTGAATAAAACACACGTGCCCCTTCCACGTTCTATTTGCTGATGACGTCTACAATGAGTCAGGCAACCGAGACCCTTGCTGAAGTGGCTGGAAGTGTCCTTGCGGCCCAGTGTCGGTCACACCTTGCTGCGTTCTGCTGTTGGACTTTGGAAACACCTTTGTGACTGTAACTGCCCGTGATGCTGTGTTATGGCTGAATACTTGCTTATTCTTTTAGGGACTGTGGAAGATCTGTGGAAAATCTTCTGTGCCCATACACTAGCGGTGATCAGCAAGCATCTAGTGAATGAAATGGATGGATGGGTAGATGGGTGGGTAGGTGGATGGATGGGTGGGTTGGAAAAATGGAAACATAGATGGAAACATGGGTCGACAGAAAAGTGAATGATTGAACAGACAGGAAAATGAAAAGATCAATGGATAGAAATTTAGTGGATGAATAATAATATAAGTGATTCATGAGTGAGTGAGTGAACCTCAGCTTTTCAACTCATTACTCCTGAGTCTTCATCTTCTCAGAGGATTTCCTTGGTAAAAAAAAAATTACATATATAATTTAGTGGTAGAAAATAGAGAACTTCAATCATTAAGTATTTACATACATGGTTTATAAAAACCTCAACCACTTTTAGAAGATAGAGGAATAGTTTGGAGTACTATCTCCATTTGAGCTATAAGCTCATGGATATTTTGTTAACAAAATTTATAGACGTTGGTAAAACATTGGAGTATATGAGTACATGAAGATTTTAAAATTATACCTCTTTTCTCCTCCCTCTCTCTCTCCCTGTCCATTCCTCCCCCACCCACCCACTGTCAATATCTCTTTCCAAATCTTTTTGCCATTTGCACTAGAGTCCACTGTTTAAAGTTCGCCTCTGACCAAGTATTCCCCCTGGCCCCCTGTTATCTACTTATCAGCGATTCTCTGTCACCCCTAGGACCAGGTCAGTAGTTACAAGAGCATCAAGGCCCTCCCTGACCTGACCTCTCCCAATCCCTAGGCATCAGCTGCTCCAGATCACTGCCATTCTAATCGAGAGAGACTGACTAGGAGCAAGGACCATGCGACTCGATCCCTCCCTGGATCTGCCACCCACAGTCCAATTATGGATCATATGTGAGGAGTTTCTGCCTCAACACATCCATAAGAGGTTGCTCACTGCTAGCCTAGAATGTCTTTCTTTCCACCTTTTAGGGAAAGCCCTATCTTGTTTGGGAGTCTTTCCTAGTCTCACATCACCATTCATCCATCCCATAGGATTTACACAGTAATGTCATATGTGATGTTAATGCATCCTCAAGTGATTTTCTTAGTCCTCAGCAAATAATGACAAGAGCTGGTGTTTAGTGAGCACTTAATATGTGCCAGGACCTTTTACAGGATATAAGTATATTAACTAATGTTATATTCTCAACTACTCCATGATGTACATATTTTATTCCCATTTTACAGATGAGGAGAAAGAGGGTCAGAGAGGGTACATGACAACTGAGAGCAGGAATATGCATCCTAGGTATTTCATTCGTGTTCATTGGGCAAATGTCAAATAATTGGCTCCCCGTCGTTAGATCCTGAGCAGACTGATGAATAGAGATGCAGGCCATCTTTTTGTGTCATTTTCTGTGTGATATGAAGCTGGTGGATTCTCATTTATTAAATTTCTCCCTTTTTTTTTTTACTTAGCAGTTCAGTCCCCCAGGACTTTTACAATATTTTAAAGCTGAAAATAGAACATTACTTGTGCATCAGGTAATCCAGGGGTTTCTTTAAGATTGTTTTTAATAATCAGTCTGTGACATCTGCCCTTGAAAGGTCTCCATTGGATAAAATCCTTTGCAAAAGGGAAGCTGAGAGAGCAGCTTAAGGATGCGGGGAGTGATTGAGCCGTCACTCTTTGGTCCGTTTGCATGCCTGGCTGGTGGATGGCTTCACATTCTTCAGATCTTGGAACTGCACCCATGCCTGAGCCCTGCCCGCTGCCCCCAGTGTCCTGCAGAGCGCCTGGTGCCAGGCAGTTGCTCAGAACTTCAATTTCATCTGCTAAATGGGTACAATAAGAGCACTACCTGAAGCTCTGGGGAAACCGAGGGCACAAGACTTGTACTGAGCTGTGCACATCATGGTCTGTACAGGGCAGGCAGTCTCCTGGGAATGGCTGCGAGAATAGGAGTTCTGGACAAAGCTGGGTTCAAAGTCAGACCTCTAGTCCAATATAGAGTATGACCTTGGACTTGACCCCTTTCAGTGTCCTTACTGGTAAAATGTGGATAATAATAGGATTTGCTTCCTATTATTGAACAAGAACAATGAAGCTGCCCAGTTAAAGTTAAATTTCAGATAAATAGATAACTACTTATCAAAGCACATCTCATTATTGAATTTGGGACATTCCTATGTTTTTTAAAAAAATCATTAATCTGAAATTTAAATGTAATCAGTGTCCTGTGTTTTCTAGGAATTAGATAAAAGAATACATGGCAACATCCTTGCATGCGATATGTGCTCCGTAAGTTCACTGTTATTTTATAACGTGTGCTTGATCAATAGTAACTCCCCATCTCTCTTCCCTTTTAAAATAATCTGCATGGCTTTCATCATGCCTCCCTGCCATCCCCCAGCCCGTTTCCTGCCTTTTAATATACATTGAGATGTCAGAAGGGGTCTTGGATGTGAAAAGGGAGCAGCAGCTGCCTTGCAAAGAAGTTGCTGTCAGTTCGAATGAATGCTGAGCTAATAGGCCTATTAATAATGAGCTTTATTATAGAAGGCCACTTACGTTAATAATTCTCGGTATTTGGTATTTGATGCTGTGACATTTATACTGAGTTGAATGGTGGTTGTGTGTGTGTGTGTGTGTGTGCGCGCGCGCGCGCACGTACATGCCCGGTGCGTGTGCATGCTTAAAACCATTAGCTCACTTCTACTCTGAATACAGCTGCAACACTTGAGAGCAGAAAGTGGCTTATTGAAGGACACCATTCACATAGCTCATCGCTCCCTCATGGGTGTCTCTGGGCTTGAGAGCTCCAGAGACAGCAGAGCAGATGAACATGTGGGGGCCCGGGAGGAGCTGAGGACCAGCTCTTACCTTTTCACCCTGGGATTGTCAATCCAGTCCCCACCCCTGCCCTTGCAGCCCTGAGAAGCTTTGGTAGGTTTAATCTGATTTGCATACTGTGAATTCTCCCAACAGTAGCTGGAATTGTGACAGGGCCTAATTAGCATTTCCACCCCCTCTCGTTGCCTCTTTTATATTTGACACAAGTGCCTGAGCAGTAGGGGAAGTTTAACTAAACCCAGATTAAGAAGTCGCACTCTGGTTCTGGAAGTTAGAGAAATCAACATTCCCAGCGGGGGCTGCTTGACAGGGAAGGCGTTTGGGCAGGGGGAGTATTTATTTATATGGGAGCAACTCCAAGGCAAACTGCAGTACCAGAATTGTATTGCAGTGTCCCTCTCCAAAGAGGCCGGAGCACCAGCCACATTCCCAGTGTCGGATCCCTGGGTCTAGCAAGGCGATGTCCTTTCTCAAATTCAGTTCAATGAAATCTTCCCCAGCGAATAAAGCACCCCATTCCCAACACCACAGCTAGAAATTGAGAGAGCTCAAGCTGGAACCCTAGGACTGTGTTTGTTATATTCCCTAGTCCTGTGAGCCAGGTGTCACATCAGGGACCCCACTTGTTCCAGTCCTGGGGGAGTGAGAAGCATCCTTTATATCCTGTGACTCACCAGACTCCACAGGCCATCCCCAGAGGCATCCATCACCCCAGAGCTTGTTAGAAATGCAGAATCTTAGGCTGAATTAGAAGCCACATTTTTACCAAATCCTCAGATGATTCATCTTTTCATTAAAATTTGAGAATCTCTGCTTTGGAGCTTTCTTGGGCAGACAACTGGATTCTCCTTGAACATGACCTTGGAAAGTGCAACTCACCTTCTCATGAAGCTATCTGTCCACTGGCTAGGCATCTCAGTAGGGCCAGAACTTGGCAGCAAAGCCACACCCACAGGTCTCAAGGTCACACAAAGCATTGCTTTCCAAGTGGGGACTCTCAACCCCAAGCCGCCTCTGCTCCAGAGGATGTCACTGCCGGCTCCACCCACGCCCTCCCCTGCTCCTCAGCATAGAACAATCAGTGGGTTAATTTCAAGGCCAAGGGTGCATGTACAAAGTACCTGACAATTATTAAAAAAAAAAAAAGATATTCAAACCAAACTGCTCATAAAAGATCAAGCTAGATGAATTTTCTTAATAAATGGTTAAAACATCTTAAGAGTTTCCGGCGCTATTTTGCCGCTCAAGGGTTTTCAATAAGACACTCTGATGATGGAAGAACCACTTTTATCAAATATTAAGCTACTGTAAATTTACTGTAATTGAATAATTTGCCTCTTAGCTTTGGTTCACTAAGACTGTAGCGAGGTTCTCATCCCTAAGTGATCGCTCCACAGTCTATTTCAATATATGTCATGTCAAGCAAGGCTCATCTACGGCTCCATTTGAGATTTAGTCATTTCAAAGCCAAGGGACCCTGTAAATGGTCTGGATGATTGACCATAAAGTATGTACATATTTAGTTATATTAAATTGTGATTAGGGCTTCAACTTCCATATTTAAACTCTGAGTAGTTTGCTGAGCCTTTATGACTTTTATGGAAGCGTTAATGTGAATTCCACGGGGCTTTTTATAGGAATAGAAGCCGAGGCAGACCTTTCGGTCCAGGTTGCATAAATATTAAGGAGATGAAGTAGCAAAAAAAAAAAAAAAAAAAAAAAAGAAAAGAAAAAATTCCAAACAGTAGTTGGAAGCAGATCAAATCAATATTCCCACCTATAAATTATGCCTCAAGAGACAGGAAAGAAGGAAAGATCTTGAGCTTTCAAAGAGAACATCCTAATTTGTCCCCATCTCTTATCAATGTATTGATTTAGTGATGTTAGCAAATGACTTTCTAAGCCTCAGTTGACTCATCTGTGAAATGAGTAGCATGTTGGATTGAAAGGAAAAGTGAACTCTCTGTGGGGGGCTCACTTGGGAAAACACCAAACCCCAGTGTTTGTTGGAGCATTGGCCTCGGGTCCCCTGCATTGGGTATGGTCCTGAGGCTAGGCTCCTTGCTGTGAACCTGTCACTTTTCCTATCCGTCAGGTAAGATTCAGGTTTTCTGAAGTAATTCACTTCATATACATGAAAAGTGAAGATCTTGGAATCACCATCCAAGTCTGCAGTGAAAGAACAGCAGGAGTGAAGACACTAAAGCTGGAACAAATCCTGTCATCCATGTGCCCAGGGTGGACTGCTTTCCTCTTCCAACGCAAACTCCCACTCGTCTGTCCAAAACCAGGTCAAAATCGCCTCTGCTTTAAAATGTTTGAACCCTTGTTCTGACAAAAGAGGCCACACAGGACAGGTGGTGCCCCTGGGTGACACTTGGAGTAGAAGTGTGAGGGAAGAATTCCAGGATTCCTGCCTGTCAGAGTGTGGATTTGCAATGTCCCCCAAAGTCTCATGTGGACAGCGTGGCCCAGGTACAGGTTCAGCAGTGGGGCTGATCGTGGGATTATGAGGACTCTAACCCAATCAGTGGATCTGTCCATTGGATGAGTTAATCCCTGGGTAACTGAATGGACTCCTGAGAGGCAGGACCGCGGAGGAAGCAGGTCATCTGGAGGTGCCCCGGAAGGGTTTGTCTTCTCCCCAGCAGCTCCCCCTCTGTCTACTACAAGCAGCCTATCATGAGCTGAGCAGCTCTCCTCTCCCACACCCTTCTGCCATGATGGTTCTGCCTTGGAGCAGCGACACTTGGACTGAAACCAGGAGCCAAAATCAATCTTTCCTCTTCTAAGTTGTTCTGGTCAAATATTTTGGTCACAGTGAGGAGAAGTTCACTAACACATTATCCTTCGGTGAACAAGCCCTCTAATGACAGGGCCTGGGAGTACATAGCACCTTCTCTCCTTTGATTGAGCCGTGTTATGTAAGGTTGAAAAGAGAGATTTCCCTTGATTTCTACTTGCTGGGCCTCTGAGCAGAGAATCCAGTTAGGCTGCACCCACTCTCCTGACCCACAGGCTACGAGATAATAAGTGTATGCTGTTGTCAGGCACAGGGGCTCACGCCTGAAATCCCAGTGACTCCGAGGGTGGGGCAGGAAGATCACATGTTCGAGCCCAGCCTCTGCAACTTAGTAAGACTATATCTCAAAAAAATATGAAAGACTCAAAATATATTTTGTAAAAAATGCTAGGATTTAGCTCAGTGGTAAAGCACCCCTGGGTTTAACCCCAGCACTTATAGATACATGCCTACCTACCTAATACATACATGAATATGTGTCATTTTAAGCCACTAAGTATGTGCCAATTTGTTACACAGCAGTAGAAAAAGGGGAACTGTAGGGTTTCTGAGCTCTCCAGGGCCTTGGTCACAGGTTCTTCTAGAAGACTTGTAGCCTCTACCCTGGAGGAGAAGTAGTGGGTAGGACAGCAATCATGTCAGAAAGGGAAGGGCCTCACCAGCTGGCAGAGCTCCGTAACTCTTTTTCAACCAATACATCCCATTATGAGATTTCTGGTTGGCATGGGCTGGAAAGAGTCTACCTGTCTTGCTTCTCCAATAGCGGCTTCCGTGCACAGTTCAGAACTCTGGAGCATATATCAATATTTTTAATCCATCAGCTTCTGGTGAAATCATCTGGCTCCAGGGACAGCAAGTGCCTGGGTGCCCGGCAAATGCAGTATTTGTAGTTTGTTATAAAATTGCTTCCTCTCCATCATGTATTCCCTTTCATCCAAAGAGCTCCAAGTGTTTTATTCATAAATGTAATTATCTTCATTTTACAGATGAGGAAACTGGGTCATAGAGATGCGGACACTGTGAATTAATGAGGACAACGGAAGAACAGCCCGCCTCAGACAGCTCACGCCTCCCTCTCCCTTTTCAGCACACCTGTGTGTGCAGGTCTCAGGAACCGATGGGCAGGCAGAGGTGTGCACTCTTGCCTGGGTGCACACAGCCACATCTACGTGGCTCTGTTTTGCAGACTTAAGTCTTAAACTCCAGCTTTCCCAGATGCTGCTGCCCTCCCCCCACTCCAGCCAGAAGCTGTCACAGTGATTTAACTCCAAGTGAAATTCCGATGTACTTTATGTCTACAGGGGCACCAGTGCAAACTGGGGCATGCCCGGGGTGTACGCTGGAGATTGGGTCCTAGATCATTCCACTTTGGAGACAAAAGGTTAAAAACAAAAATACTCCTCTACCAGCACCAACACCGGGGAGCTGATAGCAACCATGATTTCTTGTGTCCCTGTTGCCCAGGACACGAGCTGGTCTCCCTCAACGGGGCTGCGGATATGAGAAAAGACAGCCAGCTCCACCAGGGTCCGGGAGCCTTTGCTGTGGTTGGGCCGACTCCGTCACGCCTTGGTGGCTAAAGATTTGAAATGCCTCTGCACTTCTTTCCAGCCCCATCCAGACCAGAAGTGCCTTTAGAGGGCTGGTGCAAACTGAATCCCCCTCCAGAATATGAGGCCCATTCTTTGAACTTGAAAGGACTCTGTTCCCAACCCCCCTGACTTTGGTGAAAGAGCCAAGTTCTTCCTTGAATTGTTTACTTACCCTGATGGTGATCAGAAGATTTTTCTGGGAGCTAGTTAAGGTCACAAGAGCCCCTCTGAAGCCACAGTGTGCAAAAGCCCATGGACTGTGGCCTGGTCTCAGTGTTGGCCATGCTGGCCTGGAGGGCTGCTCCCTCAATAGTGGCTGCTCTGAATCCCCAAATCCCTGTCCAGAGCCCTTTGATCTCAGCCTACAGGCCAGCCCTGCCTCTGCCTCTGCCCTGCCATCTCCTGTGCCGCCTCCTGCCTGTCTGGGCAGACTCGAAGCTCCACTTCTATGTCCATTTATTCTCCCACCAAAGCTGAATCACAGGTACAAAGCAGTCTCACCCCCGCCCTGCTCATAGCTTTCTAACTATCCTCCCACCCTGCTGGGGCTCTTCATATGCACACAAGGCCCCAGACCTGACTCTGGCTCCTTCCCTTGCCAGATCTCTAATACCATCCAGGATGAATCCTCACCCCCCACCCACCCAGACCAGGACTCCCCCTTGACACCTGCTGGGCGTCTTTCCTTATTGCACCTCTGTCTTCCCTTCTGACTCTTGATTCTCTACCTGGAGGTCGGTTCCTCCTCTGGCCCTCACTCGGACGTCTACATTGGCACCCAACCTGGTGGCAACATTCAGGTGAGCCTTCAATAATCAGTTCAGGGGCCTTGGCCTCCAGGACGCTTCCTCTCCTCGTTCCTTCTCTAACTCAGGGTTCTGCTCCCTGCTGCCTGTGTCTACTTTCATGGCAGCTCTTGTCCTGATTGACAGGTATCTGTATCCTGCTCCACTCTCCCTCCCTGGCCTGAGATGTGGGGATCAAGGACTCAGTCATGGTCACTGGAGTGTGTTCGGGGCCTGGCATTGGGTTTTACACATGGTACACACTCAATGAATGTATTGAAGAAAATGAATGGATGCTCTGAGTGACCTCCCGGTGAATGAGGACAGTCTGTTGTTCTGAGTGCTTGACCACCTCTGCAGAAGGGTTAATGATGGGTCACCTGGAGTGGGGCGTGCACTCTGCTGCTGGCGTCAAGCTGCATTTCCTTTCCCTTCGCCCTTGCTCTAATGACAGAGAACTGGACGAAGAGGAAAAAAGCACCCATGGCACAATTTCTGCTGATGAATATTTCAGGGAGTGCCTCTTGGCTAGAAGTCGAGATGAAAGCCTGGCTCCGGGCAAATTAAGAGGGGAAGAAAGACTCGTAAGTACATGAGGCTTTGGAGAAATGCCCTGTGCTCAGCCTAGACAGGACTCCTGCAATTGAAAACCAAGAGATCACACACTCTCCAGGCCTCCTCCTGGACTTGAGAAGTGGGAGTGGCGATCCAGAGGAGCCGTGCTGCTCTCAGGGCTGGAGCAAGGCTGCTCCCAGGACACTTAGCATCAGTGAGATGTGGCGCGAGTCCAAGGCTGTCCATCCGCCTATAAATTTGCAAGCCCCCAATGTGTGGCTTCCTGGATAAATGGCAGGTCTGGGTGATCTACAGCCGGAAATGGCTGCAGCAGAACTTCTACATTCTCTCTCTCTTTTACCCCTTCCCTTCCTCTTCCCTTTCCTTCCTTCTTTCCTTCCTCCCCCCACTCTTCCCTCCCTCCCTGCCTTCTTTCTTTCCTCCTTCCTTCCATCCTTCCCTCCCACCTTCCTTTGCTTTCTCCCTCTCTTTCAGGGCTGCAGGGAATCAAGCCAGCCCGGGACAGCTGTGCACACTCCACTTTCCCACATCCCTAGGAGGCCTGTGGGAAGGAGTCTCAGGACCCTGTGTCTGGGTGGGCTTTGCCCCACTTGGTGTATGCAACATGATGACTTGTTGGGATTCCAAGATGAGGAACAAGATTATATGGACATTCCGGGCGGAATCCAGATAAAACTAGATGCAAATGTTCCCAGATTTCACCAAGCTGGATGAATGAAAGAAAAAAGCAGAGAAGAAGAGAGGGGAACAAACTGCACAGAAAAGGGCCTGGCTAGCAGAGCCTGGGCAGGTTTGGGCAGGTGAGAAGCCTCGGAAAGAGCAGCCCTGGTTCTGACCCTGGGGCTGACTTATGTGAGTCGCGTTCTTACCCTTCTATAAGCCTGTTTCTTCAATGGGAAAGAAAAAGCCATTGTTCAATGTGCTGTAAAGTGGCTTGAAGTTCTGATCAGTTACAAATCCACTCACTGGTTGTTGGAAGACCACGTGGGGCTCAGAAATAGTAGCACAGAATCACCAGTGATCCTTACTCAGAGCATGCAGTTGCAGATGAGGTCCCTGTCGGTGCCACACCAGATGCACAATCTCTTTGGGACCCCAAGAAAAGTGAGTTTGGACTAAGGAAATGACTTGTGGTGAAACTGGGGGCACTGAGGCACTGTGGTTGGTGGAGAGGAGCTGGTATCCAGGTAATGCATACCAGAGATGGGGGTGCAATCTCCCATGAGCAGTCTTGGAGGCAGGAGCTCACCTTGAGAGTGTATCTGGGTGATTCTGGGACCTACAGAAGGAAGGGCAGGGAACAGGAAAAGACTGAAACACAGTGAGTTCACAACCAGGACTCAGCTGACCCTGGGGAAGTTCCCAGACCAGAGCCATGGCTACTGGACATGGCTGTGCACATCCACTGCATGAATCAGTCACTGAGTGGGACTGCCTGAGGAAGGAGGCTACTCTCCAGGGAGCTGACTCCTGCCACTGTGCTCTGACCAGCTTGCAGCCACTGGAGTTTAAGTTCCTCATTTCTTAAAGAGCTCTCTGGGTGGTGCTGTGGAGAGTCCACAACAGGAGAGCATCTCTGTAAGCATCAGTTTATACAGGCGAGTGGCCCAAGCACATGACGGGGGGATGTTAAACTGCACGGCAATGGTGGAGGGGATGTTCAATATCCATCTCCGTGACTTTAGTCTCAAGACATGAGAGTGTGGCCAACACACCACTGTTTACAGCTTCCTGGGTGATTCCAACGTGAGCCATGGCCAGAGTGGCCAGGAGCTGTGGTGGAATAGAAGACGCCTTGAGTCTCAGCCACGGCTCTGCTACTTGAGAATTGGAAAAGACTTGGAATCAGGGCACGTGTGTGGATTTCATTGACTTTATCTAATGTAAAGGAATAAAATGGCAGCATGTTATTGTGAAGAAAATGACATGATTTGCCTTAAAGAATTTTACGGAGTTCTACACAGATGTTAGATTCTTTCCCCTAGTTCAGTGGTTCCCAGGCATGAGTCTGAGAAGCCGTTCCAGCCAGTCTGTGAAAGTCTCCCAGTCAAAAGAAAAGTGGAATGCTTTATTAGAAAGCTTTATCTAAAGACTAAATCAATTTTAAGGACTTTTACCTGACATATACTAATTGCTCACTTAAGAGGAGCTACAGCTATTATTTAAACAGAAAATATTTTCAATGGGCAAATCTTCTTCAAGGACATTGCTGGCTCAATTTCTTTTTAAGTCTCTGTGATTGCCTTCAAATTAAACAGAAGAGCCTTGGAAATATCTCTTCCCATTGCCTTAGTGTATGAGACTATAGTTCTAGATTCCTCTCCCAAACTTGTGTTGAAATTTAATTGCCACTGTAACAGTACCAAGAGTAAGAGTGTTAAGTGGCGACGAGGTCATGAGGGCTCTGGACTCGTGATTGACGCTGTGATCTGGGGAGTGCATTGGTGAAGGGGCTTCTGATGGACAGACAGACTCAGCCAGATCTGTCTCGCTGACCTTGGTTGTCCTTGCAGCAAGGACATTCAATCCTGGATGTCCCGGCCTCTGCAACCATGGGCCAAATAAATGTGTTGTTTCTAATTTAGTGGGTCTGTGGTGGTCTGTCGCAGCCCCAGAACATGGACAGTGACAGAGTAGATAGCGAAGGTCTTGACTGACGTGTGGTGGCAGTGGCTGCTCTGGCAACAAGTGGCCATTTCCACATTTCCCTTTCAGAGCAGGCACCTCTCTACAAAGGCTACTGGGAACGTTTCCAATATGCTGCAACCGAGGTGTAAATAATAGAGAGCCTGGGGCACGCCCCGCCCCTGTCACTCTGTCCCGTAGCTCCTCTTTCTGTCCATCTCTACCTTCCTGCCCCTCTCAGCTCACCCTCCCAGCCATCTCTCCTTGGTCTAAGCATTACTGTCTTCCTTCTTCAGTCCCTTCCTTCCCTCTTTCCAATTACTCTTCTACTAAAGGGAAGGAAGAAAAAAGAAAAAGGAGGCTATTTGCACAAAGCCAAATAGCGCTGAGGACCGAAGTCTGTCTTTCATGGCAAGCCAACACTTGATCTGATCAGTTCAGTTGCTAGATATGATTCATCTGTGTGAGTTAAGCACTAGGCTCTTAGGGAGCCCCAGAAAATGGTCCTTGTCTTCAAGCTGCTCACAGCTGAAGCAGGACACTGGGCTGTGGGGTGGGACAGTCCTCTGAGGGCCCAGGATGCCCCAGAAGCGTGGGGCGTGCAGCCTACACTCTGATCTCTGAGTGCACCAAGAACCAGACCTTTCCTCCGTCCTGGTTTTTATCTCTCTGGGTTCAGGAACAAGGAACTGAAATAACTTACTAGTCCACCATAGTCTTGGGCTGGGAAAGGAGGTAATGAAATCCAAGCACATAAAGCAAAATAAGCTGGGGATTTGTCATGATGAGTACAGTCCTGAGACACAGGCAGCCCAGTTCCGAGGATGTGTTCCCATCTGCCAGCCACACTGTCCCTGGGAGATGTAGCCAGGATTCCATCCAGAGGTGTGGAGGATTAGGATTTTAGAGAAAACCTAGTTCAAGCTGGTCTGGATGTTTGAGAATATAAGTATGAAAGTCTAAAAATGGTAGATAATTTGCCCAAAGTCACACAAAATGGGAACCTTCTCACAGTCTTGAATGATTTCACTCTATTTTGTGTACACTCTGTAAAGTTCTTCAGATTTGGGGTTTTGATGTATGTATACATGTATGTGTGTCTATGTGTGTGTATACATCAAATGCATATGTATGTATATATACATACATATATATATACACACACACACTTGGTGTATATATATATATATATATATATATATATATAATTCCTTGAGATTATAAAATTCAGTAAGTCAATTGTACCTCTTGAAGGGTACCCTCTCCTGCTTCTTTTTGTATACTACTCTCTGCCTAGAAACTTCTTACCAACGACTCTGCTCTTTTGATGTAAGATACAACTCAGTGCCTTCGGGAAGAATCCCCTGGACCCCATGGGGTTTTTCTTGATGCCCTTGCCTGCTTCACTTCTGGATAAGGCCCAGGCTGCTTAGTGTCTTCTCCCAAACTGTGGGATACAGGTGAGCTGGGAACATTTTTTATCAAATGTGCATCCTGGTGAGGGTGGGAACATGATACAGATCAGTAAATGCCTACAGAAAAATGAAAGAAAAAATTTGTAAATGAATTAAAGAATTACCAAGAATGAAGAAAGTCCAATATTAGAAGATGTCTGAGCATCAAACAATTAGAAATTTTGGTGACATGGTTTGAATTCAGAATCAGCCTCTTTGCTACTGAGATACTATGGCTAAGCTCAGCCTTTCACAAAAAGCTTTGAATTTACAGCAAATGCAGACCATGGAATTATACAATGATAACCCACCTTTGGAAGAGATTTAATTTTCATGTGAGCTAATAAGGCTGATTGTATTTAGATGGACTTTTAATGGAGGAGCCTAAAGAGGTAACTCATTTCTGACTATTTTTAATGAAAGACAAAAATTAAAATACAATTTCCACTGATATGTTGCTAAGGCCAAATTAAATGGAAGTGGGTATTTAAGGGCTCACCCTTCAGTTTTAATTTGGGCAAGGCAGTCTCGTGGAGGTAGTTACACATCACAGAGTGAACTGGCAAGCCCCAGAGCCGCACAACATAAGACAGCCGATGCAGTTTCTCCAAAAACTTTCCTTAAAACTGAGGTTCCATCCAGCTTCTGGCAGGAGGGCTCAGCTCCTTCTTTAGCTCCAGATGAGCAGCACCATGGTTTTCTAAGGAGCATACCCCGCTCTCCTCTTCCCCAAGCTAGGAAGAGAACAATTCCTTGGACTCAAAGAACGGCCTTTATTTTTGAAGAGCATCAGTGGAAAGAAAGCTTATGGTTCAGGGAAGAACTGCAAATCTTTGAAAGCAAGGTGTGTCTGCAGTGAATGTGAACTTGGATGCTAGCTCATCATGCCTATGGACTTGAATGTCAGCCTTAGACATCCCAAAGACCATTTGAAGCTTGCTTGAAGACTTGCTTTCCCAAGGTGAAATCTGAACCAAGGAGAATGCCATGCAGAGGCGCCCTGATCCAGGAAGGGCTCACCCTCTTAGTGATGCCTGTCGGGCCTCAGAGACCCAGCTCATCCCTTTTGGCTTCCGCCTGCTCAGTGCCAGGGTCTCCCACTTTTGATGGTCCATTCCTACGCAAGAATGTGTGGTCCAGGGAAGTGTGGGGAAGCCTGACCTGTTGCTCCTGGACCCTCAGGCCTGCTCAGAGCCTGGCAGAGTGGGTTCACGGAAGGATGGGGGTGGTGGCAGAAAAACTCACTTGGTTTTTCTTCAGGAAATAAGCCAACATCCTGGAGAGAGGAGCAGCTTTGGGCTTAGATGGCATGAAGGGTTAAAGTCCTATGCATTGTGGTCCCGAGATGGCTGATCCTCAGGCTTCCGTCTGTGAAGTGGGAGAACAAATACTTGAGGGCAGTTTATGAGAAGAGGTGATGAGCAAGTGCTGAGGGAAGTTCTCCCTGAATTGAGGCCTGCCATGTGCAGAAACAGAGAGAGAAGGAAGGAAGGGAGAGGAGTGGGGGGAGGGAGAGGGAGAGGGAGAGAAACTAGTTTGTTCCCTGCTGAGCTCCGTTTTCTAGTCTTCACTGGACCTCAACCCCAGCAGGGGGTCTTTGGTGACCCACTCCATGTGTCTGAGCTACATCACTATAAACGGGGAAGGCGATGCCCATCTCTAGGGACTTATGAAGAACACCTGGATTCTACAAAATTCTGTGTATTAAGTAAGATGCTCTCTGATTCTGAAGTACTGAGTTGGTATTGATTTGCATAGTCCAAGGAAAATCTGATTTCCCCACAGACTTGAGCTCTGGGTAGAATTTCTTACTTTTCTTCTGGTAAGGTTGAGATTTTTAATAAGATAAGCTTTTATTAGTTAACAGGAAAAACAAGGGAGGAGCTGAGTAAACAGCAAACACTGAGTGCTGAGGGCGCACTGGTCACCCCACCCCACACACACACAGTCGCAGGGAAGAGCCATGGGTGCAAATCCAGGAAGTGGAGCTGGGCTGGGTCCACAGGAACTGGCCAGAGAGCAGGACAAAAGATCTTTGTAGGTGAATGAAGAAATAAACAGGAAGTTTTGGTTGCCAATAAGGAGTAAATTGTGAGCAAGTTCTCATGGCCAGAGAAGGAAACAGTGAACAGTGGCAACAGAGAGACGAGAGGATGAGCAGTCTTAGGAGCCAAAGGCCCCTAAGAAGCAATGTGCACATGAGGCTCCGCCCCACGCTGACCACTGTTGCTACCTCTCCAGTTGCAAGATGAAAACTCTCCTTATGTGCACACAGGGGAGGGAAGGCTGAAGGCAAGGCTGGTCTGTGGTCCACAGCTTTGAGCACCCTCCACCCCCAGCATAACCCTCATCCTTCCAAGGTCACCTTTCCCCCATCCCTGGGCAACACCATCCACTGAGCATGTGGTTTTGCCTGCAGAAAGCATATATTTGTGTCATGGTCCACTGCTAACCAGAGAAAGAGATTTAGCAAGTCACATATTATCTACCAATGACCTGAAACAGGGGGTTATCTTGATTCCTGCCTTTGGGTTATTATTTCTCAGTTAAAATTCCTTGTGTCGTGTAAACAATGGAGGAAAGAGAGAGAACGCCAGCTCCAGGATCTCAGAGTCAGCCGGGACCTCCTTCCCCATTTCATGCCACTTCTGTTTCAGCTTCAATTCTATCTCACTGGCTTTCTCCTAGAGGCTGACCGCTGGACGCTGGCAGCTCTAGGCTCACAGCCTTTTAGCTTCACTGCTATGAATTTGTTTCTTTTGCCATTTTTAGTTGGAAAATCCCAGGGCAGAGCTCTGGTTGGCCTGGCTGAGGTCAAATCCTCTTCCCTGGCACCCACAGGTGGCGTAGTCTGAACAGACCAGATGCTAATGCATTTTCTTCCTGATCTGAGGTCTGGACTAAGACTACCTCTCAGACTCTTGTAGAACAAGATTCTCTTGCAATTGAAGAAACCTTTCCGGGCTGTGATGAACAGGCCACATCCAGCAAAATCTCTTAGGAAAGGTTTCCTTTTTATTTCAAAATAAAGGACTGAGGCATTATGCAAAGACAGAAAACCTCTCTCTCGCTGCATTTTCACCCTGTTGCAAGAGGATGTGATTTCTGGAGCTGCAGCAGCCATTTGGGAGCCTGAGAGAGTGCATCTTCACTGTGCATATAGTGGGGGAAAAAGGATGGACATAGCTGGGGTCCTCAGTCACCTTAAGCAGCTTAATTGACTCTGGAATTCCTATGTCCAGATTTCTTGTTGATGAGTAAATTTTAGTTGCAAGAGAAAGATAAATCCCTATGGTATAACTTCCTATTAGCTTATTCACCCTCCCTTCTTACACTCATTTCTTCTTTGCCTACTTCCTTCCCTGCCATTGGCATCATACTGCAGGGGTCAGGGGTATGAGAAGCTTAAGCTGCAGTGTGGATCGCACCGGGCTCCCCCTAGATCCACCACAAAAGGTGCTGGGGATAGAGCTGGGGGTTTGATGTGGGTAGAGTCCTGTAGGAACTGCAAGAGGACCCACAGAGGCTGGCCCTGGGCTTGGCATGGGAGCTGGTCTGGGGCCATCCCAGAGAAGGAGAGCCCTATTTTTTCTGAACACTTGCAGCTATTATCCAACTGTCCTCAATCCCAACAGAACTGACCCAGCTGAAATTTCATTTCAGCCCTTGGAGGTTATTGAGAGTCTCACTTAGGGTGACCAGCCCTGTCTGATTTTACTTCTCCAAAAAGCAAAATAGGAAAATCAAGCTAGACCACGGCTGGTGACAAGGGCATAAATGTGATATGCAGTGACAGAAGCAAGGACAAAAGCTGAGGGCTCCATGCACCAAGCTTTCATCACCTTTGAATGGAAGACATTCCACATCAGCTCGACTCCTGCATACTTTAACTCCACGATCTTTAAAATAAGGAAAAGTGTACCTGCTTCAGAGACTGAGGATACAATTAGTCACATACAAAAAATATTTATGAAACTAACTTAGAATGTTCATAACAATTACAAACAACAAGAAGGAGAGGACACCTCCTGTCCTCATGTGTCTAGCCTTGGGGACTCAGCTTCCCGTCTATCAGGAGGGGCTCTCTGAGAAGATGGAAGAATCTACTTGTTTCCTGGAAAAATCTCATGGTGTGTGGTGTATTTGCCTACAAATCTACTTCCTGTGATGTTTGTTATTGAAAAAAGGAAACTGCAAAATTGCTGTCTAAATACAAGAGGGTATTAATATTTCAGAATATAACAAAAATGTAGAATGGCTTGCCATAGCATAGGGTTAGCTCATCAACACCCAGGAAATGAGAGGGAAGGAACACCAACAGGTGTGTACACACAAGCATAGGTACTAAAGTCTCAAACCTCAGGACAGGACATATGGCTCAGAGGCAGGGCACATGCCTGGCATGCAGAGGTCCTGGGTTCAGTCCCCTGCACCAGGAAAATAAACCCAAAACAAAGCTCCAGGATCCAGAGGGTAGAAAATTAAATTTAGCTGATATTTCTCTTTTTCTCTTCTAACTTTTTGGTTACTTTTATTTAAAAGGAAATTTTCCCCTAATTTCCTGGCACCCAAACATAAACAAAGGGGCTAATGCAGGGTCTGCAGTGTGGACGGAGGCAAGCGAGTGTGACAGCCAGCGAGCCAGGCTGAAAACAGTGACTAAATGACAGACAGAACCCAGAGGATCAGGGGGCAATTCAGTAGGTGCCCACACCAGGCACAGGCTTCACTGCTTTTATTGTTATTGTTTGCTATTGTGATGGATTTTAACTCAAAGGTGAAATAGGTGTAGATTATGGTGGAATACCCCACCCACAGCAAACAATCTGTTTTTATAAACGGAAGGGGAGAAATTCAATGAATTGCTGGTTTATTTTGCTTTGTTTTTATTGTTTCTTACTTTGACCTGTTGCTTAGTTTTTAGAAAAAAAAGTGAATCAAAGCAGAAATTAGAAATCTGGGTTTTCCTCTAGCAGAGGTATATGTGCACTTTCTTGTGGTGAGACTAGCTCCATAATTGTGGAAAAGGGGAACCACAGTCGACCATCACACAACCTGATCCTCATTCTTAGACAGAAATGGAAACAAAGATCACCCTCGGAAGAAAAAAGAATTAACAAAATCCTTGCTAAATGTTCATTATTAGAGGTGGACCAATTTGCACTCTTAGATAATGTAATTATTCCCTATACTATATTTAATTATCAGGTATGTACAGATAAACTGACATTTTTATTCCTGTTTTAAATATTGAAAATTAATTGAGGAATTAAGTGTTCTAAAACATAGATAATTAAACAAATATGTTATGCAACAAGGCCATGTTCAGTGTTATTTTATGTGTAAATTTTATGTGGACCCAAAGGAGATACAGTCTTGCTATACAGCTTGTTCCTCCATTAGCATTTCAATACACAGACTTTTTCTTCTGGTTTTAAGCAATGTGGTGAAACTAGGCAGCCCCTGCCAGGGGTGCATGCAGAAGAGGACTTTTACAAAGTTTATCTGGTTCCTGGAAAAAATTAATAATAAGATGTTGTCCATGTTTATTGTGTTTGCGTAGCTTTCTGCTGGCTAGAGAAAGTTAACCCTTGTTTGGATCCGAGAATCGACTTCACATACCATCACAGGATCGGAGAGGAGTCATTATTGTGCACGGCATGTTCTGCACATCTGGTCTGATGCTCTTGTTCACTGGATGGTGACTCTCTGGCCCAAGGAAGCACAGCTGGCTTCTGCTCATGTGACTAGACGTTGTCTCTATCCTTTTCGATGCTCTCGTCTGGTATCTTGTGGCTGAATTTAGAAGA
The DNA here is from genome assembly GCA_028644305.1 of Xerus rutilus. Lineage (NCBI taxonomy): Eukaryota > Metazoa > Chordata > Mammalia > Rodentia > Sciuridae > Xerus > Xerus rutilus. The sequence continues at coordinate 6,466,609 of CM053401.1, forward strand.
AGCATCGGGAATGTAAGTTAGTTGTGAGTTCCTGCATGGGGCTAAACTCAAAGGTAAAATACAGAAGGGTTCTTACTGTCCTCAAGTGACAACCCGAGTCTTAGGCAGCCATTGCCTATCATCTGAGGACAGCCCCATCCACAGCCGCCCGGGGCAGCTCTAGTTCGGCACATTCCATCATCAAAACTGCATCTTTCTGAGCCTCAGGTTCTCTTTTTCTGCTTTGATTTGCAGATTCTGTTAAGGCAGATCACACTTAAAAGTCCCCATTGCTTACTAGGATTGATTGGGAAACTGGAATGTCTTAGCCACACACTGTGGCCAAGGATTTCCCAGTATGATGTATCGTCCAAAGTTAGAATTGCTGAGTGAAAAGGCTCAGATTGGAGTGAAGACCTCGGTCCTCTCCTCCGGGCAGCAGAGTTGGCTGGCTATGTGCTGTTCTTCACAGTGTTCCTCTCCCTGTGTCTGAGGAGGATGAAATTACGTGGAAGGAAGGGAATTTCCCAAGTTTTTTAGCTCTTACAAAGGTCACGTAGAACATTTCAAATCAACCTGGAGATTTATTTTAATTCAAGTTATGTTAATTTATATTCATCCTTAATAATAGTATTTAAAGGAAGCTCTTCTTTCTCTTGAGTTTTGCTGAAAGGGCTCAGGATGAACCAAGAAGAAGGGTCAAGAGGTTTTCGGTGATGTCAGAAGCGCTTTGCTAGGTGGAACCAGGAGGAGGACTTTCTGGTCCGCCAAGGCAGCTGTAATTGAAAGTGGGTTTGCACTGAAGACACGTAGGGAGATAAAGTGGGGCTCAGCTTGGCCAGAAGGAGTGGAGCCCCAAGGCCAGGTGGGACCCTGAGCAGAGTGCCATGAGGTAGTGTGGGTGGACTGGGGCGAAGGGTATGGGTCCTGGGTCATGGAGGTGCTCAATTCTTAGCCTCAGGCATGATGGGATGTGAGCTGGGGGTGAACCTGGTAGCTCGAAAAACAGTCAGACAATTTTAGCCAGTGTTGCGGGTGTCTAGAAAAAAAAAATCCAGTGCTGCGGGAAAAAAAAAAATCATCTAAGCTTAAAATTAGGAGACCTGAATTGTCTACTTTGGGTCCCTCGACTCAGCTGGACTATAGTGTCCCTAAAGAGATGTAAATAGCAAAAAGTGTAGTTTGGAAGGAAATAGCAAGACAAGGCAATTGCAAAGGAATTGGGTTTGAAACATCTCAGGGCAACGCCAAGCAGTCTCATAAAAGAGCAGGCCTCCGCTGCGTTTCCTACTGAGTTATTCAGACGGGAGATCTGCTTGGAAATTTCTCTGCAAATTCTCAGAACCCTAATGCACAGCTTGAACCCCAAAGCAGCAGATGTTTTGAAATAGTGTAATGCACAAAGAATGGCTTTCAAGAATCCAATCAGATGTTGAGGGAGAGGTTAAGAATAACATAACTAAAAAAGCAAACCTCCTCCATTGTTCAGGGCTAGCCATGGGTTCTACGCCATCATCGACACACCTGTGTACAAAAGGATCATTTTTATCACTAAATTAGAGCAGACCCGTCCTCTAATTTTCCCATAATTTAACATTCAATTTATTTTATTGCCCCCATCTCAGATAATTCACGGATAGAGTCTTGAAAATTTGATATGATTCATTTCATTACTGAGTAACATAAGGCCTTCTGCCTAATTTTCCCACATTTTTACATTCGATTTATTTTACAATCCACATCACACACACTGATGGAGAGGACCTTGAAAACTCAATTTGATTTGAAAGGCAGTGAACGTAAAATAGAAATGAATAGCCGTGGAGTTAAACATTCACTCGACAAACATTCATGAAATCTTTCCCTTATTCTCTATATCATGGTGGCATCGTGATTAGAAACGCATTGGACATAGGCTCAGGCAAAGAGCAGGTGCACTCGTGGGGTTCCTGAGGCATATATGAAAGGTGCCTTGGATATGTGAGGAACTCAAATATTTATCTTAAAAGACCTTTAGAAGCCAAGTATTACCACTCCCAATTTCTTTCTATTCTTTTTTTTTTTTTTTTTTTGTGGTGCTGGGGATTGAATCCAGGGCCTTGAGCATGCAAGGCAGGCACTCTACCAACTGAGCTATATGCCCAGCCCCAAACCCCGATGTCTTTTTTTTTATAGTACCGGAGATTGAACTCAGGGGTACTCGCACATCCCCAGCCCTATTTTGTGTTTTATGTAGAGACAGGGTCTCACCGAGTTGCTTAGCACCTTGCCGTTGCTGAGGCTGGCTTTGAACTCGCGATTCTCCTGTCTCAGCCTCCCTAAGTGCTGGGATTACAGGCGTGCGCCACCGCACCCGGCCCTAACCCCGATTTCTTGATGAGAACTCTAAGCTTACTTGAGTTCACGAAATCACATTAAGTAAAAAGATCAAGATGTAAAACATGTCAGTGTGAGGTAATAGCCACGATCTTTAAATTAGACTACACTGGTTTCCATTTTTGACAATTAAGAATTGTATATTTATAGTGTACAATGTGATGTTTTGATATATGTACACATTGGGAAGGAGTCAATCAAGCTAATTAACACACCTGTTACCTCATATACTTGTTTTTTTTTTTGTGGCCATAACACTTAAGATCTACTCTCTTAACAATTTTCAAATATACGAGATATTATTATTAACTATGATCACCGTGCTGGACAATAAATTGCCAAAAGCTATCTAATTAAAACCTGGTACTCTTTCACTAACATCTCCCCTTAATTGTTCTACACTGCTTTCTAAGGAACTCCTGGCCCTCTTAGGAATCAGTCAGTGTTGAATATAAAGACTGGATTAGTGAAGAGAAAGTTGCTAGTTAGGCCAGCAGAGAAGCCAGGTGAAAGAGAGGATATTTGTGTATGATTTAGACCTTGGAAGATGGGGAAATTGGTGTGTGTGTGTGTGTGTGTGTGTGTGTGTGTGTGTACCTGCTAATGCGATTGGGTGTTCCTTGGACACACTCACGTGACAGAGTCATTCATTACAAAAACTGGGTCTTCCATGAAAATCACTACTCCCAGTCTTCAGAATTCTTCTCACGCAGCACCAAGTTTACTTGGGGCTTCTGATATCTTCTGACTAGAGGCCCTTCATCTTCTTTGAGAGATAGGAATTGCTTTAGGAAAGAGCTACACAGAGAAGGATGGATGGAAGAAAATCAGAGGATCTACGAGGGAGGAGAGTCTTCACGTCCCTGAGCTGGTGAGCCTGGGCAATATGTGGATGGGAAGTCCACTCTGAGAGGTCATTTGGCCCACTGTAGTCAAAAAGGCTAGTTGTAGTCCACAGCCAATTAAAGACCATAGAGGTGAATGCCACGGCATTTTAGAGCTCTGAGATGTTTTTTAATGTTATTACTAGTGCACGGTAGTAATACTCAGTAGTGGGATTCATTTTGACATGATCACACATGCATGGGATGTGGTTGGCTCCATTTAAGTCCTCAGTACTTTTTCTTTTCCTCCCCTTCTCATTCACCCTGTTTCCCTTCCTCTGCTCTTCTGTTCTTCTTATATTTATTGATTGATTGTTTGTTGGTGCTTTCTAGATAGGCATGAAGTTGGAATTCACTGTTGTATATTCATACATGAACATGGCATAATTTGGTTGTAAAATGTTGAAATGCCTGCTGTCTGTCATCTGTCATCTATTTTGTTGCGGTGCTGAGGACTGAACTCAGGCCTCATGCATGTTAAGCTCACCTCTACTTCTGAACTAACCCCTGCCCCTTGAACACACCTCTGTGACCTTGAATGGATCCATGGATTTGTCTCAGGTCCCTCCTGACACAGGCTTCACCCATGGAACCCACCCAGCCTAGAGGATTTCTACACCCTAGCATGGAGACGTCTAGGATTTCTAATATGCCCTGGCCTATGTAAATAAATAAATAAGTAAGCAGTCTCTGTTAGTTTCTTACTTGGGTATCTGTGGATGAGTCATATTGCTCTGATCTGCCTAGGAGATAAGACTTTACTATGCTGACTATTGTACACTGTGTCAATATTAATATATCACTTAGATTAAAACAAAGCTGCCATTTTCTTGCCTTGCTATGAGAGCTTTGTCCTATGTCCTTCTGGGAAAGGACATGGAGAATGTGAGGAACAATCCTCATGGAACTTTTATGCCAACAGTCTCAATAACAACCAACACCTTAAACAAACTCCTTTTCCTTCTCTTCTTACAGCTGTGTCCCCATTTTTGGATCCCTTGGGGGTGTGAGTTGAAAATAGTCCCTGAGATCAACCACAGGATGAGCTGCTATAGCACAACAATGGATTGTGTATTTCAGTGTGAAGAGGAGAGATGTCATGGGGCCATGGATTTCAGCAGGAAAATGCACGTGTTTGTCCTGCTTTCCTCTAAGAAGGATACAAATGCATCACTCAATTTTCCCACTAAATAAAGCTTCTCTAAGAAAAATACAAGCTGAAAAGCTGCTGGAAAAAGCCAGTGCTTCTCCTCTGAATGTCCACACATCCCACAGAGAGGACCAGAATCCTCCAAGCAGGACCACAGGCCTTGCCTAACAACCCCCTCATGGAGGCTACTCTGCCAAGGAGCAGATGCTTGATGATGAACACACCTTAGGTCCTGGACACAGGGAGAAACTTCTGCAAGGTCAGTCCGGAACCGGGATGAGCAGTACATATGTAGCTGGCCTTTTCCTCCCTCCCTCCCGTCCTTTCTTCTGAATGATAGATATCCTTTGGTCTTTACACTTAGGGCTGCTTTTTCTCCAGTCCAGCAAAATTTGAGGATTGCCTGGGGCTCTCTGGGATAGGAAGATGTAATGTTGACTTTAATGAACAGATGGTATCCGGAGGAAAAAATCTCTTAGGGTTTAAGCATCAGCGTTTGATAGAGAGTGTGCCAGTGGGCTGTCGAGGAACCTGGACAGGAGAACGTGTCTTGGCCTGATGGGGCGTGGGCGTGGTTTCTCAGTCTCCCAAAGTGGGGTCAGAATTGAGGGACTGGAGATAATTGGAATAAAACGAGCAGTTCTGTTGTCAGAAAGGAGATGTAGCACTCAGCAGCAGAGACAGGCCCACCTCGGAAGAATATAAATAAAAGCTCATAATGCTTTAGGCATTCTTTTCAGGGAGATATGAAATGGAAGTCCCTTTGCAAGTGCCATTTATATGTGTGTGCGTGCCTGCATGCACATGGCTTTTATCATTATTATTGTAATCACCATCAATCACTTCCTGGCTGTTGGAATACAGAGGGGAGTTACATAGCATCTCTTAGTCCCAGTTTCCTTCTTTATAAGACTGGGGCAATGGCCTCACTTGCAGAGGGGTCCTATGGAGGAGACAGAGGGCTGTACCTGAAGTCTCTCACTGTTTCCTTGCCAGGATGTCCAACAGCAGTGATCCAGCTCTGACCTCCAGTGCAAGCTCTGCACAGAGGGTGTACCAAGGCCTCAGGGTATGTGTTGAGTGCCACTGATATGACATTCACCTCCAAATTCTGTCCAGAAACTGACATTAACTCATATGACAGTGGCAAGGGTCTTCACCTAGGCTGAGGGTCCCCACTCCTGGTAAATGAGTCTCAGAGTCTTACTGTGGACACCTTTAAAAAGCAGTTAGTCTTCAGACAAAACGCTTCTAAACACAGCATGATCTCAGTGTTTTCTTGGATATTTGTGAGTTAAAGATGGTTCCTCAGCTGTGCTTTCTCTCTGTCTCAGTGCACCCAGGCTGCTATCACAAAGTATCTTGGCCTGGGGGACTTAGCATCAATAACATTCATTTCTCACGGTTCTGGAGTTTGGAAGGTCCAAGATGGAGGTGTCAGCTATTCTGAGCCTGGTGAGGGTCCACGTCCCCACACGCTCTGCCATCACTGGGTGGAAGGTAAGCATGTGTCCTGGGGACTCCTTACCTGGCACTCTTCCCATTCATGAGGCCTGCTGAGTGCATGCCAAAGGCCCCCCTCCCAGGACCATCTCCTCTGGGGTTAGTGTCTTCTGTGCATCGGGAGGACTTAAGCTTTTAGACCTTGGTGTCCTTCTTCCCCCGTCATGCACAGAGAACATGCTCTTGAATCATGTGGTTTCAAGAAAATTAAAGATGTCAGTCTCAGCACAAGTGTGAAGAGACCCACCTTGCTAGTCACCCACGTGGCATGTGAATAAACAGCCTCCTTGGAGTCAAAGTCACCCAGACCCCTCCTTGGCGTCTGGGCTGTGGCCATGACCTTGCTCATTGTTTCTT
>CM053401.1:6473357-6582984 GCA_028644305.1 Xerus rutilus
GCAAAGGTAGTTCTGGCAGAGAAAGAGACCCATAGGGATGACATGTGTTTTGCTGTTTTAGGTATGTGGCCAAGTGAAGGGCCTCTCAGGGGTGGGGGTAAATCGTTGTAGAACAATTCAAAATTCAAACAATTCAAAATAAGTAACAGTGTCTGGAATGCAGAAGGGAAGCTGAGAGGTGGGTGGCATGGCTCACACGGGGTCTTGACCATGGAGCTGGTTGGTGACTGTCCCTAGGTGCTACTTGGAACAACAGTGTGCCCAGTTTAGGATGATCTGGGGCATGGCTGGAGGAGCTGCTTGGGGACAGGGTGGGGAGTCCAGGGAAGGCTGTTTCAGTGACCTGGATGGCCATGCTGAATCCTGAAGCAGCAAGGCGGAAGGGGTAAGACAGAAGCTGCCCCTGGGGTGGCCTGAGTAGGAAGGCCCAGCCTTCACCTGCGGAAGCACACGGGAAAGTCAACGGCAAGACCCAGCACATGGAAGTGTGTGAGAAGAGAGTCTCTGCTTGGCAAAGAGCCAGACAGGAGACACAGCATGTGAGCACGGCAGGGCCAAACTCGGATGCCCAAAGAAAAGTATGGCTCCCAGGACATGGTCACTCAGTTCCTGGCAGGATGTACAAGTTGTCCCAGAAGCCTCTAGGGTCTGGCCAGCCTCAGGAAATCACTGTACATTGTCCACTCTGGCTCTCAAGACCATAAGTCTGAGAGACACTGAGCTAAAGAGATGGGACAAGAAGAGTGACCTTCCAAGGGGATGTGAGGCCTCAGGGGGAGTGGGCAAATGGAAGAGCGAGTTTACCACCAACAGAGCCACAAGCAGCCAGAAGCCTCTTAGGACTTAGCTCACCTTCCCTCACTAAGCCCCGTTCTCAGAAACCTCCATGCCCCTAGGACTTGCTTGCCAAGAACAGAACCTGGACACAGCCCTGCCAGCTGGGCATCAGGCCTAGACAGGGCTGTGGGGCTGAGCCCCAAGGACAGGAGGCTGGGAACCCTAGGAGCCACCAAACATCCCCAGAGGCAGGTAAAGCTCTTCAAGGCTTCACCAATTAAGCCTGGTAATTCAGTTCAAATAGCATTTATTGAGCACCTGCTAAAGGCTGTGGGCAGTGCCTCACGGAGTGGCCGAGATGGTGGTTCATAAATAGATGTTAAGTTCATTAATGGACTGATAAAATATTCTTTTGCATCTTCTAGCCACTTGATTGCTTTTGGAACTGTGTAGATTTTCTTTTCTTTTTTCTTTCTTTCTTTTTTATGAGTTAGCAACCCAGCTTGTCATTTCTCTCAGCCCTCCAAGGATGTTAGCATCTCGTGTTGTCTACTCTTAACTCTTTCCAAAACCTGTATTTGGAGAAATGATTAAAGGACTATGGGAAGCCAGGCATGGTGGCACACATCTGTAATCCCAGTGACTCTGGAGGCTGAGGCAGGAGGACGGCAAGTTCAAAGCCAGCTTCAGCAACTTGGTGAGGCCCTAAGCAACTTAGCAAGACCCTGTCTCAAAATAAAAAAAATAAAGAGGGCTAGGGATGTTGCTCAGTGGTTAAGCACTTCTGAGTTCAATCCCCAGTACCAGAAAGCAAGAACTATGGAAGGTACATGCTACCTATCCACTTATGTAAGTTGTTGCATTGAGTAAATTGTAAGGTCTTTCATTCAGCCACAACCCTGGAAAGTTACCCATTTAGACCTCACCTCCCACTGATCTGTGTTTTGTTCCATTTTTGACTTTTATGAAGAGTCATTATGAAAGTTGTAGGGGATTAGCTATGCATTTATTCTAAAAGCTAATGGTTTGGACTTCATCCATGATACTAACTAGATCTCCCTCGAGGATCTGGTTTGTGTCCTCTTTTCTTAAAAATAAAACAAAATATAAACAAAAGTTTACAATTGACCTTATATTCCCTTTGCCTGGGCTTTTGAGAAACTCGGGCAAATTGTGGCACTCAGGTGGAGCGATTATAATGATAGCAGTCCTAGCATTAGCTCATGACAGCTCCTTGTTACGAAACTGAATTTCCCTAACTGGCCATTCTTTGCTTAAATACATCACATGCAAGTGCATTAAGCCCTTTCTCCTTCCCCAGACTAAGTTCAAAGAGGTGGATGATGTTTAAAATGAAAATAAAGAAAATATCCTCTTTGTAGTTTCTGCATATATGTCAAGCCAATCTTTTAAGCTAGACCCCATGCTCAGGGAAACAAGGGAGACCTTCCATTTTGTTTCCGTGTAGAACAACATTGGCATGTAGAGGCGGGTGATGAGCGTGGCGTGGATAATCACTGAAGACTGAGCAGACATCTTGTTGGCATGATGCTTGGGCCACATTTTCTTTGGTATCCGTGTTCCACATCCACAGACTGCCCTCCTTCCTCAGATGGAGTCAAAGCCCGTGGAATTGGCCTTCGCTCTCTGTTCGGCCACAAGCTGTGGGGCTCCTGGGAGATGCAAGGCTTAGTCTACTTCACCTCACGGGTCCTCCAGCTGGCTTTGTGCTGGAGACAGTAGGTACTCCATATGTTTGTTTAATGCTTTGTTCTGGCTAAAATGGAAGGTGTTGATGATCTACCACCTTCTGCCTGGGTTACAGAGGATATGCAATTGGTCCCCAACTTATGGTGGTCTCCAATTTATGGAGATGCCACTTAGGATTTTTCAGCTTCTTGATGGTGTGAGAGCTACCCATAGCCTTCTGTTTTGAACTTTCTGCACAGTGTTCAATAAATTATAGAAGCTATTCCCAGTTTATTGCAAAATGGGCTTTGTGTTAGATGTTTTTACCTAACTGTTGGCTAATGTGAGCCTTCCAAGCACTTTTAAGATAGTCTAGTCTAAGCCAGGCTGTTTGGCAGGTTGGGTATATTAAATATGTTTTTAAAATGTTTTATTCTTGCATTGTAGTTATCCATAATGTTGAGGTTCATTCTGATATAATCAGGCGTGTATGGAACATAATTTTCTCTGATTTAGTCCCCAGGACTTCCTCTTCTCCACCTCCACCCTCCCTCTCCTCTGTTCCCCTTGAGTGGATGGAACCAGAGAGCACCCTGCTAAGTGAAATAAGGCAGACTCAGAAAGTCAAGGGCCCAGTGTTCTCTCTCATATGTGGAAGCTAGAGAGAAAAACAAGAGAAAGAGTTGTGGGTGGTGGGGGATCAATGGAGCAGAGATGGCAACTGAGGGGGAGTGAGGAGGCACAGGAAAGAGAGGAACCTCAGAATGAAATTGACCAAGTTATGTTGAGTGCGTATATGAATAGGCCACAGGGAGTTTCACCTGTATGTGTGTCTATGAAGCCCCAATTAAATGTGTTTTGACTTAGGATATTTACAACTATTAGATGGAAACCTACAGAATTATCAGTTTATCAGAACATAACTTCAGCATAAGCCAAGGGGCACTTGTACCATGACCTTGAAGTTCCTTTGGGTTTTTGCCTTTGGTTCAAAAGACACAAGACAAATTAATTCTCTGGCATTACAGTAGTCCTCACTACCTACTCGACTTTCTCCTCCGGGAACTTCCCGCTGCCGCCCAGGCTTACCTCTTGCTTACGCTGCCTTCCTGGTGCCCAGGGGCAAGACTGCAGCTAACTTCCAGGCGGCCGCACCATCACAGGGAATTCGGAGGGCTGGCTCTAGGAATGCCAGCCAGCTTCCTGGAAAATCCCTCTGTGTGGTTTAGAGCTGGCCCTGGGATGACGTAGGCACCCTGGAATTCTGCTGCTCTGCATTCATTTAGTCTGTCCCAGCTTCAGGGCTGAGCTAGAGAAGAAATAGGAGAGTAGTGGGTCCCCCACAAGACTCAGCCCCTCCCAGGAAACGGGCTGGGTACGTGCTGATATCTAGACAACCTCTGTGAGGCCCGCCACGTTCCTGGGAGATCGAGGCCATTTCCACAAGCAAGGAGCTTAGAGAAATGAGTGATCTGCCTAAGATTTCATGCTTGATCTTGGAAGAGCTGGGGTTAAAACCTCACATCTGTTTGATTCTACATCATCACACAATCATCTGGCCACATGTGAAATAGACAGGCTTCCTCCTCTGCCTCGCCTCCAGCTCCTTGCCCCCCACCCCAGGACCCCACGGCTGCCCCTTGACACTTTCCACCCTGGTGGAAGGCAGGTGAGAAAGCTGCCAATGTGCTTGTGCATGGGCCACTATGCGCCCCCTACCAGGCCACTATTCCACCCAGACCTCTGGACTGATGTAAGAACAGTGGGTGTTTGTTCAGCTACCCTGCTCAACCTTCACTCAGTAGCCAGGACAGCAAGGGAGACGGTTAAATAAAATATCACATTTGTCTAGAATAGTTTTATAATCTGTTAGCTTGAACTGTATGAAGTTGCCAACATTTGATTATTTCTGACAATTCTGTAGGTTTCCATCTAATAGTGAAATGAGAGTAAGAGAGTAACCATTTAGTGGGAGCAGATTCCAAATTATAGACCCTGTGTGAGCTGCTTTCAACTCCCTAAGTAATTTATGTTGTGCAATAACAACGTGAGTGTCCCTGCCAAATACTAGAGATTCAAGGAAGTCATTTTGCTTCCTAAGGACACACTTTTAGGAAGCATCAGAGGGGTGATTCCTCTCCATGGCCTTTACCTGGAAACCTGGACGCTCTTCCAACTGTTCCAACCGAGTTCCAACTAGGACTCGGCTGTGGACGTTGTGGGATTCTGCCTGGCGGTGCAGTGGTGCTCAGGGGACAGGCCTGGGGAGGCAGTGTTTTCTGGCATCATAGTGGACACTGACCATCAAGTATGATACTAAAAATATGTTAAAGCCAGTGAGGCTTGAGCATCGACCAGGCAGGACTGACACTTGACCCAAAAGCATGGAGGCTGGTTGTCCACCTTGAGGAAGACCACAGAGCAGACAGGCAGCAGAGTAAGCACGGAGCCCCAGCTTGGCTCCATCTCCTCCCAATTGCATATGAAATGTCTTTGTCATGGACTGGAAATTTCTGTTTCTCCACAATGCCTGTGTTGAAGCTTTAACCCCCGAAGTAGCTGTATTTGGAAATGGGACATCTAAGGAAGCAATTGAGGTTAAATGTGGTCATGAAGGTAGGGTTCTTGTCCAATAGGATTAGTATCTTTGTAAGAGAACCCAGAAGGTTCCCTCTCTTTAGGCATACAGCATGGAAAGGCCATGCCTGGAAGCCAGGAAAAAAAAAATCAAAAATCAAATCAGACAGAACCTTGACTTTGAACTTAGGCTGCAGACCTATGAGAAAATGAATTTCTCTATTTTCAGCCATCTCATCTATGGTATTTTGTTATAGCAGCACAAGGAAACTAATACAGGCTTAAATACATGTATTCCTCCTTTACCTGCCCACCTCCCTACCTTATGTAGGGCACAGAAAGACTTGGGGTAGAATGCCCACTGTCTTCAGTGCATCCTGGATATGACATATGGGCAGCAGACGGTGATGCCTCACAACTACAATTGAGAGCAGCCTGACACCTCCTGCTCCAGAAAGGGCATTATCCAGAGCACACATTGCCTTTTTCTCACAGAAATTATTTGCAGCTTCTTGTATAAATAACAACTAATAAGTGAGTACAATCCCCACCAGAGCTTGATTAGGACCTGGAGGTACTTAGGGACTCAACCTGAGTTCAATGCCACTGTCTCCTGCAGCTGTAGTAGCTGTCACTTCTCATATTGCAAAGTGAGCTGTTCTTACAGTGGTTTTGTTTCATCGTGTGCATGCGCATGCATGCGTGTGTGTGTGTGTTGCATGCACGCTCATGTGAGAAGCTTATATACTTTTTCTTCTCCTAATTAAAGTGAATTCCCTGTAGCTTGTGTGGTGGGGTGCAGGGGAGAAGGAAGTGAGGTGTGTGGGAAAGAAGGGGACTCTGGGGGTTAAATGGGAAAGCCCAGGCTCACCAGCCAATGCCTGTTGTCTGCGGTAACATCTGTACAAGATACTCTTAAGCACAGAAACATCCCAGCTGTTCAATTGGACAAGGTCCTCTCGGTTTGTCCAGTTGTACTATTTTCAGCAAAGGTACGAAGAGAATGTGGCTTCAGTAAACCCTGGTCTATTTTCAACTCCCATGGAGGGAAATAAATGAAAGGACAGGAGTGGGGAGACCCAGCACTTGAGAATGCCCACAGCAGGCTCTGGTTTTCCCCCTGGAGGAAGCCAGTGGTGTGCACAGAGCTCACCATAAACAGAGGATGCAAACGGGTGTGCGCACTGGGGGGCTTAGAGCAGAGGGTGTTTGATTACTGGGATGATTCTACTGGTGAAGTTTGCGCTCTCAGTTGGGACAATTAGAGAAACTTCTTTCCTGGTATCTCAAGTGTTTCCCTGTCCTTCTTAATCCATCTTTAAAATGTAGGCATGCACAGCCATGCAGAGGCCCGGGAAGCCCTGAGCATCCTCAGGTTGCAGCAAGGTAATCCAGCCAGAGTCTGCCACCTGAGAAGCATGAGTGGTCTTGGCCACAGAGGAAAGGAGAGGCAGGGCAGAGGCCACAAATTCCAAAAAGAGTCAACATTGCTGCTTATGGTGGTGCTGATTGGCAGCTGACCTCTACGAGGCATGTGCTATGTATGTTCCAGTAATAATAACTAGTAGGTCCTCACTGCATGACATGGCCTAATTTGAACCCAATCTCTGAGGTTAGAACTCTACTGGGATCTTTCAGAACAAGGAACCAAAGTGAAGGGCTTTGAAATAAGACTTCCGAAGCCACAGAGCAAAACGTCATTGCAGCCTGCAACTCTGGTCCTCGGCTTGAAATTCTCTCCCATCTCTCACAGCATCACCCAGAGCCGAGGGGCGATGGGAGGCTGGCTCTCAGCAGGGGCATCAGAGCACAATGTGCCACAAGATTCAGAAAGATAAGAAGCGGTGGAAACTCTTTCACACTGAAGGATGTCAAGACAAAGCCGAAAAGAAGATACGGGGAGAGTAACAGGAAAGCAGCCCTGGACATGGAAGTTGCTGCTTTCCTTGGGCAGAGGTGCAAACACTAGAGCTCATCAGTGACCTGAAGGCTGTCACCAAGCAAAGGAGGCAGGGTGGCTTCCAGGACAACTCCTCAACGCCCAGCATTTGGGGCTGCTGCATAGCTGAGCCCTTCCAAGAATGCCCCCTCCTGGTGATGTTCTCAAAGGCCAGGCCACAGCCACGCTGGAGGCGGTGGCTTCAGATCCTGGGAAGATGCTCGGGCAGACCTGGGTCTACTTGTGCGAGTATCTCTGCTCTCTCTTTTCCCTCCTTAGCCCCCAAACAAGTGCTAGGTAAATTATTTTCCTAAGATAAGATACACCCTGGTAGAGTTTGCTTCTTTTTTTTTTTATTAACCCTGAATAATACTCTCTATGTCATCTGTATATTTATGATAGCTCAAAGACATGGGTGTGTGGATCTAATTAAAAATGTGAAAGGGTTTAGCAGCCTGCTGCCTCCCTGCAACTCTCTGGTTGCCAAATCTTGGCAGCCGTGTTGAAACAGGGCCAACTGTTTAGTCTCCTGCTGAACGGCTGCCAAGGCGCAGTGCATTGTGGGGCGAGGAGCAGAGCCTGGAGGTGCCGGTGGAGAGGCGCCTGCATGGGGCGAGGCCTGGGTCCTGCCACCCAGAGGAAACCTGAGCGGCAGCAGCTCCGGCTCACTCTCTGCTGCCTGTCCCCACCGCTCTCCAAGTGCAGGTGGTGAGGCCAGCCGGGTGGGTGGCGCGCCCTCCAGGTACTAGGAGGAAATTGTCCCCAGGGTGTTTGCTGGCTTGCAGTGGACACGAGGCCTCTTCAGAGGAGAAACTTCTCCACTTCACGTCAGCCGTCTGTGGGTGTCTTTCTGTTCAGCTCCAGGCGTCTCCACTGTAAGTCTGAACCTTCCTTAATGCCTCGTCCGTTGAGCAGGATCTCCCAACCTTTACTGGGAATCCTGTGGAAACGAGGGATTCCAATTCAACAGGAGAAGAGAGAATTCATTTTGCCAAGCTCAGAACTCCCTAGAATTGCTTATGTCTCGAGTTAGAACTCCAGATTCCAGCCTGATTCAGGGGTGTCAGACTCTGGAAAACGACACCTTGGTGGTTGGCAGTGAGAAAGAAAGGGATGATACGTGGACAAGAGAAGTGACCCTGACACAGATCTGAGGCATGGGCCAGTTTTTATTTCCTCAATATGTGCCAACAACAACAACAAATGAAAGAGGAAGAAAAGATTGCATTCTTTCCATGCACCAAGGCTCTTTTGTAGAGTGAAAATTCAGCTCTAAAATAATCTTCTAAGATTCTAAGGAGACTGGGGTGACATGCTTGGGGGGACTAGGAGAAACAATGAGGGGCAGCATTGCCTTGAACTTTACACCCTGGGTGTTGCTGATAATAATACTTCACAATGCATTCATTTTGGAAGGAGAAGGAGAAGAGGAAGAAGAAGAAGGAGGAAAGGAGGAGAAAGAGGTTGGGGGGTGGTAGGGGGAGATTGTGATTATCATTAGAATGGTAATGATTGTTAGAGGAAAGGCAGGACCTGGTGGAAGGCTTAGCAATGAACTTCTGCAGGGCAGGGCAAGAGCATGGAGAAAGCATGAGTTTTGAAGTCCTTCCCTCCTGGGGTGGGGTTTGACTTTGGCATTAGGCTAAGGGAAAGGAGCTGCCATAGCCAGACCTACATGGCTCCATCTGTGGAATGGGGTGACAATACTGTCATCGCAGTGCAGTTGGGGGCACTCGGCATGTGTTTGTGGAAGGGCTCCTACCCAGGGGGCCTTGACAGGCGTCTTACAAATCCAGAGCCTAGGCCCCATGGGACCAGGCCATTACCCCAGATAGAATTGCATCCCGGCAGACTGCTCTGAGCACAAATATATTCTAAAACCTCTGGATGGGAGCTAATCACTGCGGAAGTCACAGAGCCTCTGTTCCAGATATCAGAAGAGCCTGAAAAAAATGAGACCCTGGGGAGTGGCAGAGAATTTTCTCTTTCTTTTCAAATTACAAATTTATACGTGTAAAAAGTTTAAAATGACATGCCAAATAAATCACGAGTAGTCATAATTTAGCTGGCCACCTTTATTAGGAGACAATAAAATGCATGAAGTCAGTAGGTTGGAGGGAGGTGCAGGTCACAGAGTCCCTGTATGATTCTTTCTTACTATTCTAAGTTGGCACAGTCGGTCGCTTGCTTTGTGGTTTAGATAATGCACAACTGGCTGTTTTAATCACAAAGAGAGGCCCTTTGCTGGTAAGAGCCTATGCTTTTTCTAGGAAAATTCCACGCCAAGAGACTGGATGGACTCTCATCCAAACACGTGGCAGGTGATCGTCTAAACCACTCAGGGAAGATGCCAGAGGTAAACATCTAATTAATTAAAGGAAACTTCCCTCCCCACCCCAGCTTGGATAAGGCCCTGCCTGCCGTGGAGAAGCACTCACACTAGCTCACACTCGCTCACACACGTACTTTCAGAACGGCTTCCAGGTGACTGCCCCTCAAGCCGGCCTGCCTTGGTTAATTAAAGTCTACAAACACTCAAGCCCGCCGCCCTTCCCGGGTTGTCGGCGTGACCACAGGCCCTACGCTCTTCCAGCAACATTTGCTCCAACTTAATATTCTGGTGCTTTTGGGAACATTTAAAAATAAACCATTTTGGCACATTGTCAAAGTCTTGTCTACATTCCTTCATGACAACCACCCTAAGTGAGATTTTAAAAGCCAAAGGGAGGTGGGGGCAGGGAAGAAAGGAGTCCCCTCCCCCGGCTTTAGAGTGGTAATTTCAGTTGGTGTCAAATGAGCGTGTGTATCTACTTGTGCCCAGGTCCAATTCCCTCTCAGGCACTCTGGGTACCCTCTGTCCCCAGCTTGACCCTTTGCATCCGTCTCGTTTGTTCTCTCCTTGGAGCCTAATCACCTGGATGGATAAGGAAAAGGTACTTGAATGCCAGGACCTTGTTTTGGTCCCCAGCTGGCCACAGGAGAAAGGAGGGCTGGGCAGAGAAGGGGCCTCAGGCAGGCGCTTCAGTGTGGTTCCTGGTCCTCGCTGGTAATAGCAGCAAAACAATCCCGTCCGCCCCCTCCTATTCACCATCTACTCTTCCCAGTCTGTTGCTAAGAGACCAGCCTGTTGTTTACAAGATCCTTGGTGGCGTAGACTTCCATAATTTATAATTTATTATCTTAGTGTCAAAACTTGTGTTGGTTTTTATTTTATTTCCACCATAGATCCAATAATTGTTAGCTACAACAAAGGTCAGGCATCTGCCGGTGGTGAGGCTCTGGCCCCATAGCGTCCCTCGTCACCCCCACGTTTAGGTGCCGCCGAGGAAAATGCTATTATAAACTGAAGATGAATATCATTTTTTGTCCATTAACTTCACACATTATATGACTGCTCAGGTCAATGGATTCCCTCAAGATTTGCTCACTATTGAAAAACATGTTTCTGTCCAGCCAAGAAGGAAATGAATTGAAATGATTTCAATTATCCCAAGAAAGGCGTGGAGCCTTCTGCCCAGCACTCCACACCTCACGGCTCCACCGCCATCCTCTCCCCACGAAGTTCAGGGCTGCAGACATCTCTCTGGCACTAGCAACCTCCTGGGCCATTGTAGGGCTTTGGGAGACACAGAGCCACCCCATGAGAGCACTCTCCTCCTAGAGCCATTCAGCTAATTCAAAAAGGAAGTGAGGGTTGTCACAGGCAAACAGCTCAGCGGCACCTTGTCACTTACAGAAGAAGAGAAATGGAAAACACGTCATGATCGCTGCTAACATGTACTGTGCCAGGCACAAAGCTAAGTCTAGGCCCTGGAGGAACTTACAGAAAGCTCCTGACAAACCCCTGGGGGTCCCAGCCTCATCTGCACTGTGCAGACAACAACATCAGAGCTCAATAAGGCACCTTATTGTGACCTTCAACACGGCCATTAAGTGGCAGAATGGAACTGGGGCCAAGTGACTCCAGAGCACTTTTTCCCACAGGAAAAAAAAAAATCTCTTCAGGCATTGCAGTTTATAATCTGCTTAAGAAGAGTCCAGCATACATTTGACGGAGTAGGGACACTAACACAGGTCCCTAAATCGTATCACCACACTATCTTTCTATACAGTCTTGAGAATCTCTCTTGGAAGCCACAGAGCATGAACAATTTCTAGGAAGGGCATTTTGTTTTCCCCATCAAAGGACCTGGAAAATTCTAATGACATTTTACTGGGAATTAGATACTTGTTCTTTTCCAGAAAGCCATTATGGCAATAATCCATGCCAGCATTTTTCACCACTTAATTCTTACCGCTCCCTGGTGGGTTTCATGGCTAGGACAGAATACCACAGGAGAATCTCCCAGACCCCCTTTGGCTGGGATTGGAAGTCTCTTTTTCACTGCTGTGATGAAAAGAAATGAGTAAACCATCTAGGAACCATGGATGGTTGAAGAGGCAGTCAGAACTTAGGACAATCTGACCATTGCTCAGACCTGTTTGCCCCTCCTCTCCCAAGCAGAGTCTTTTACCCATTCTACAGCACAGACATGTGGACAGGGACCCAAGGCCACACCCTGAGCAATAGAGCAGGGGAGGGTACCTCCCCTAGTTTAATTTAAGACCACCTCCCTGAAACTAGAACCCCCTCTGATGAGGACAAAGGGGTCCCCTTCATCTTGGCAGCTGCATGAGCTACAGGCTCATAGTTCAAGATGAAAGATCAGGAGTTTGAGGTTCCATTCCTGTCTGTCACTTAGCAGCCCTGTAAACTGAGGTGGATCTTTTCATGTCTTAGATTCCTAGTTTAAACATTTACAAACACTGGGATGATCATCACCTTCTTCACAGGAAAAGGATTAAAATTGAACAAAGGGTGTGACACAGAATTGGAAGGTGAGGGATTATGCAAATGTGATGATCTTTACCAGAACCCCATGGTCAGTAAAACAGCTGACACATGGTAGTCTCTCAGCAGTGTAGACTGAGCCCAGAGTCTAGTCTCAGTGGTGTAGATGGAGCACGGAGTCCACTGCATCAACACCGCTGAGCGCTGGGGTTCGGAGTTGGACATCTTAGACCTTTCCTGCCTATCATTCACAGCGTATGGGGGAGGCAGATGTGTCAAAAACTTTCTCAGAAGTATTCACTTCTATAAGACCAAGATTGAGATCTGTCTTTTAATATGATAAAACTCATTTTCCTTATCTGTAAAATAGGGATATTACCACCTCAAGACTTGAGAGAAGGCTGTCCCATGCCATCTGTCACTCATGAGGTACTCAGTAAATACAGAGGAATAGAAGGTGAAACGTGGCTGTCCATGTCAGCAGACACCTGCATCATAGCAGCGCAGATACAAAGCCCCTCTGCCCCCCCACTGATATTTACTCTCTCTCTGAGTGCATAGCATTCAGCAAGCTAAAGGTCAGGAAATAGAACTGTCAACCCACTGTTTTACCAGGATGATGTTCAACTCTAAGCATGATCAATGAATAGAGTACTGACATACAGAGGAAAGAGCTTCTAGGGATCCAGAGTGAGTTTATACAATTTTCAGAATTTAGTTACCCTAACTGAATTATCCCCTGCCCAACCCTGAAACTGTGCCCCTCTGTCTCCCTGGGAAAGCAAACCTTTTGACCCAGAAGCCCAAGGTGCTACCTAGAGTTTCCAGCTCCAGACAATCTTGACCATGCATCCCCTTCATTGATTGATATCTAAAGTCTACTGATCCCCTTTCCAAAGTATGTCTCCTCTGCTCACAGCTGAGCTGTCCAGGGCAGCTGCTGAAGACAGGGCTCTACACAGGGTGGGACAATGACCCTCGCCTTCTCAGCAAGCTCTAAGGGGAGCTTAGAGCTTAGAGCTTGCTCCCAAGTTCTACCCTTGGGAGCTGAACTCCTTAGCATGGGCTCCTGCTCCAAATCTCCATGTGTCCCTTCTCTTCTCTGGCATCCTGTCACCATGATCTCTTGGGATCTACAGAGCGGAACTGCTGCTCGCTCTGCCTGCATGTCCCGGTGGCCATGGCTCTGACTCTGCACCTTGGATCCCTCATGCTTAGCATGATTCTCCTTTCCCAGCAAATGCCTGTTGTAGTCTTCAAGACAGCATTCGCATGTCACTTTCTGTCTCCCTGACTTCTCTGAGCAGTTTGACCAGCTACCTTTGTCTGATTCACCTCTGCATCAGCAAAGCCTCACCATGACAGATCCTAGTTCCTGGACTCTGTCCCCTCCCTCCTCTTGAAATGCTCCTGGGTCCTGCTGTGGGCCCCCCTCCTGGCCCTGCTCATGGCTTCTTCCTGGACCTCCCAGGACTGTCTTCCTCCACCAGCCACTGGACATCGATGTTCCTCAGGGCTTGCATAGGCCTTTGAAAGACGCCATGATGACTTCTCTGGTTGGAGACCCATCTCTCCTAGGCTGCACCCCATCCCTACACTACAGCTCCCAGAGCTGCAGCGCCAGCTCGCTTCTCCTCAGACCACAAACCTTGGCCTTCACATGAAGGCTGCCTTGAGACATGATGAAGCTATTGCACAAAGCCTTCGGTGACTTGACTTTCATACTCCCAGAACACCCCCAAATCCTATCCAGGGCCAGTGTCCTTGGATCAATGGCACCACACATGCCCCAGGCCCAGTCAAGGATCCTATACCCTTTTACCGATTCCTTCCCTGACATCAACCCACCCACATAACGAGGCCTGTGGAATCCACCTTTCCAAATCTGTTCCATCTCCCAACCCACCCCATCTCCCCCAGCTCCCTTGGTGCTGGCCGCGTCATCTTTTCTCTGGACTTGGGAAACAACAGCCTATTCACCTCCCTGCCTGTCAATTCATCTCCCATCCACTCCCAACCTCACAGGCAGGATGATCTTTCTAAAACACAAACCTTATCGTCAATTTTCTAAGACTTCCTGGTGGTTCCTTTGGTGAACCAAGGTCATGTGCAGAAGCCTCTGAGTGATTCAGAGAGATCTTGTTGGGTATTAAATTACTCTGGTTCCTGTGTCTTGCACCTTCAGGCTTTGGAGCCATGCTGAGATCCTGGGGCTCTGCTCTCTGGGCTGGGGAGACACTGCCCTTCTCCCCGGCAACCTCTAGATGCAGTTTATTTCTTAGGGAGCTGCCTCTCTCTTGTCCACCACTGAATCCCCAAAGTCATGAAAGAATGAATAAAAACAACGGAAAAGTGTATTTCCAACAAATTATTAGTGGCCCTCTTTTCTCTTGAGATCAACTATGGGTTTAAATTGGAAGAATTTTGCTTCAAAAAACACTATGACTGTCTCCTTTTCCCACCACCCATCTGATTCCTCATCTCTCTCCTTCTCTGATATCCTTGGGGTCATGCATTCAGTAATTGTTTTCTTTTTGTAGCTCATGCTAGGACTTCTTCCAAAGAGATGCTCGGTATCCCGTGGCTGCGGGAAGCTTGGCGCTTCCATTTCTATCCCCGAGGCTCTGCTTGGAGAACCCACATATGATTCGTGAATGCCATTGGGGAGTTTTATGTCACAATGTCACAGTAAGTGGGGACGAACTGTGTCAGAGCAGGTCTTCTGGGCTGTTCTTTCACTGCTTGTACGTGGTTCCTGTCTTCCAAAAGCATTCTGGCAGTTTTTGAGAGTAGATTTTTAGCCATCCCCCAAATTTAAGTTCTTCTGAGGAAAATGATTTCCCCCCAAAAATAAATAAAATAAAATAAACCACTTTTCTGCCCCAGGCGAACTACATTTTCGCATCATACATTTGTTCTGCTTTTGCAATCCTAAACCCTTGTGCCAGAGACAGCAAATCCTCCAGCCCTTTGATCTTCACAATCCTCCAATTATCTCTCTGGGCCCCTTCTGTTGTCATTTAGGATAAATACATACAGTTGGTCTTTGTATCTGTTCATGAAAGGTAATCTCGCTCTTCTTCTAATTATTTCTGGGTCCCTTGGCTGAACGCCTTCTGGTCTGCAGGCTTCTGTCTCCCAGTACACAGCCCCACGCTCCACAGCCCGGCCCAGGGGTGCTCCCCACAGAACTCCAAGCCAGCCGTGATCACCTGCCAGTTCTCCCCGAGAAGGCACAGTGACCCCACAGTGCTGTCACCCCATCCTAGCCATTCAACTCAGGGACAGTTGTACTGTGAGCTGGGGAATAAATTTTAAACTCAAGTGCCAGCAGTTGGTGGTCCTTGACCCTTCCCAGCTTTCCATGTGAAAGCATTGTGCTCTCAGCCGACGTCTCGGTCTTCCTATCTGAACATTTTATAGGCAACACTGGTGTTATTTAGCTTTGGAGCATTGTGACCAAAGCTACCTGACATAAACTTAAAGGAGGAAAAGTTTATTTTGGCTCGTGGCTTCAGAGGGTCAGTCCATGGTCAGCTGGGCATGGGGGAAGAAAGCCACTCAGCTCAAGGCAGCTGAGGAGTGAGAGAGAAAGGAAGAGAGGAAGGGGTCATGGGCAAGATAACCCTTCTGTGGCCCCCAGTGACCTACTCCCTCCAGCTAGGCCCCACCTCCAGTTGTCCATCCAGCTATCAATGGACCCATCCTCCGATGAGCTGAGAGCCCTCTAGAGCCAATCATTGCCTAAAAGCCCAGCTCTGCACCTTGCTCCACTGGGGACCACGCTGTCAACACACAGGCTTTTGGGGACATTCCAGACCCAGCCCTAACACCTTTTGGTTTAAAGCATTACAGGAGGCTCTGCCCTCCATCCTTGCTCCTTCCCGATGGCTCTTTAGCTGTACCTCTGATCTGGATTTGAGACAAATGCAGCACCTCGATACACAGCGCTACTTCTTAGATGAAGGGAAAGTAGGACAAGGGTCCCTGCTTCTCACTCGCCCTGGAGAACACATTCCTCACGCCCCTGCTCAGCCTGTGGGTGGGGGGGCCTCTCATGCTGAAGTGGGTTTTCCGACTACTCACTTATAGTTTCAGGTGGAGGGAGTCGTGTGTGCTTTTCAAGCAAGATTCCATGAAACACGGTGGACAGCAAGGAATGTGACCTCAAGTGGCTTCGAATCCACTTCCTCTCCAGTGGCTTGTTGGGCTACCCCTTACCTGTTCCTTCAAGGCCTCTGCTGCCTCCTCTGCCAAAGAGGCAGAGGGGGGCCTCTTTAATCTGGTGTGAAGGGAAAATGTGTTAATGACTCCCAAAATTTCCTGTGAACTCTCAAGTACTATGAAAACAAACCCGGTTGCCTTTGGGATTCTAAAAAGGAAGGTCGAATGCTTGAGGCTCAGGGCTTTATTTTTTCAAACTGTAATCACTGTTACGTCAATGTCTAATCTG
Source organism: Xerus rutilus (assembly GCA_028644305.1). NCBI lineage: Eukaryota > Metazoa > Chordata > Mammalia > Rodentia > Sciuridae > Xerus > Xerus rutilus. The sequence continues at coordinate 6,489,624 of CM053401.1, forward strand.
TTGAAGTCACTGAACAGAAAGTAGACAGGGAATTTGGATAAGAGAGAGAGAGAGGATGAGCACGTCCTGGTAGATGCCACTGTTACTGGTGTTGGTTGTTTTCCCTACGGCAGGACATCTAGCATTGAAGCAGCCATTGGGATCCAGCCCTTGAGCTCCACACGCTGTGACTCTCCGTTGTGTCAAAATCCACGTGGGGGTGGGAATTCCATGGCAGGACCACTGGCCCCAGGAGCACCCAGAGGAGCATGTAGAAAAGGGAGGGTCTGTGCAGCCATCAGGACGCCGCTTTGCTAGTAAGTATCCAGAGGCTGAAAGGGGAAGAGAGATGCGGCAATGACAGAATTCCTGGAGGGCTGTGCTTCCGTCTGGGTCCTGAGGGGCATATAGGGTCACAGCAGATGAGTGGGTAGCAGAGGGCAGTGCTGGCTGAGACCTCCAGGCAGAACTGGGGCTGAGGAAGGGTATCGATAGACTGATGGACCGTTTGACAGGTTAATTGAATTTGAATTAAATTTAAACTTAAAAGTATCACAATAATGGGACTTCTGGTCCCTCTTTCTAGAAATCCTCCCCAGAGTCCCTGCCCTGCTCATTCCTTGCCACCCCCTCGCCCCTGAAGGAAACATCTTCTCCATCAGCCTCATCCCAGGCCTTCTCTCCTTTCCCAGGTGGCCCCCCAGAGTGGCCAGAACTCGCCTCACTCAGCAACCTTTGTGTGCCCCATGGTCGACAACGCCCTCCTCCCTCGCAGCCCTCTCCTGCCCTTCTCCAGCTGTGTTATGGCCCTTTCCTTGGCTTCTATCGACTCATCTCCTCTCTGTACTCCTTGCCCCATACATGCCCCCGGTGAGTGCAGACCCTCCCCTCCCAGAGCTCACGGAGAGCCCCTGCAAGTTGCCAGGCCTCATGGAGATGCCTCTGCTCTCCTACCAGCCTCTCTACCCAGGGAGGCTGAGAAAACCCAGGGAGGCTGAACCAGGAATTCCCTTGGTTTTAGCACAAAATATGGTCAGTTTAAGTGGCCTAATTGTCCTGGTTAAGTGGCTGTCCCCCGGGGTGGCTGAAAATGCCCAGCTAACAGTCCTGGGCCTCCAGGCCCCCAGGGTTCCTGTGGACGGATGGAGGGAGTCCATTAGCTGCCTCACCTCCTGCCCTTTCTGGTCTCACCTGGGCCTTGTCATCTGTGCCTGAGCCTACCTGTCTCCAGAGGTCCAGGCCTGCCTCTCTCGTCTGCAAATGAGGGGGAGGTTCAGGCACCTGCCTTTGTACCAGTGGGCCTCGAATGTGAGTCCTCTCATAGGAAATAGATGAAAAATGGTACAATGGTGTAATGTGGTGGGAAGAATAAAAGCTTAAATACCAGAGGCTCCTGGCTAAGGGACTTGACTGACATGTGACTTTTTTTTCTTTTTTCTTTTTTGGTACAGGGATGGAACCCAGAGGTGCTTAACCACTGAGCCACATCTCCAGACCTTTTTTAAAATGTATGTATTTATGCATCTATTTATTTATTTATTATATTGACATAGGGTCTGCCTAAGTTTCTTAGGGCCTAAGTTGCTGAGGCTGGTTTTGTGAACTTGAAATTCTCCTGTCTCAGCCTCCTGTCTCAGCCTCCTGAGCCACTGGGATTACAGGCTTGTATCACCGCACCCGTCTATGTGACTTTCACATGTTATGTGGCCCATTGGAACTCAGGCTTTCTTATGGACGAGTTCACCCCAGGCAGCCTTGCTGTAAGATTAGAATCCATGTATGGGAAGCACTGGCTGTAAAGGCAGTGCCCAGTACCACGGCCACTATCATTTATGCCAAATAGTCCCAGCAACTTCAGACGTCGGCATGCCCAGCAGATTGGAATCTGCATCCCGAAAGGGCAGGATTTGGTTTTTCTGGATCTTCTAGAAGTGTCATCCCTGAGAGTTACCTTCTGGATACAGTACTGAGCTGAGTGGCTTGGGGGGACACTCAAACTCCCTTTTTCACGATAGATATACACTGTGTAGAGAAGAAGAAATCCATCCTAAAGGAAGAGCAAGCCTACCTGCCGTGGCCGCCAGCAGAAAGAGTTAAGCCACTGTCCCGAGCATCCAACAGGAGAAATGAACCGATTCGTGGCAGAATTTTATCCTAGGAGAAGAGCAATAGGCCCCAGGCCTCCTTTTGTCAATTTCTCTTCAATTTCTCTTATTGCAGCTCCTAAGAATTGCATATGCTCATTGATTAATCCATGGAGACACCGCACTCCACACCATATGATACTACCCCATGATCTGTCTGTCTGAGGAAGGGAGGGCAAAGGTGGGGCCACGCCACATTTACATGTCTAGTACTCTTAAATAAAGAAATTAGGTAATTATAAGCCAGAAGTATTCATTGATATTTGAAAGTCGATAAATAAAAGCATTGCTATTTGCTCATTAAAAATTCTACAAATCAAACGTGAAAAGAAAATAAGACAAAACAAAATCCACACCCTTCCCATTATCCTCCCCCAAACACTTTCTTCATCACGAGTCAGAGAGGACCTCTCCGGGGAATAGCTATTTCTTACCTCTCTGAACAAGGCAGAGCTGGGGGAAGGGGGGAAGGTGTCCACCTGGGAGAGGGCAACGGTCCCTGAAGCAGAAGGTGCGCCTCTGTCACCTGCAATTCCCTCAAAGGCTCTAGATTAGACCCTGTTTGTTGAGGAAGAGGAAAGGCAGAGGTGGGGGGCAGGCACAATACAAGGTTCTGAAAAAAAATGTCAAAGGCCAGAACGCAATTGCACATTGACAGAGGCTTGTGACTTCCGAAAGCCAGGGTATCTGTCTGTCTGAGGAAGGGAGGGCAAAGGTGGGGCCACGCCCACGCTCCCAAGGTCTGCGGTGCAACAGGAAGGGACAGGTTAAGGGCGAGCTGGCCCCGTGTGGGTGGCTGCAGGTGGAAGAGCAGACCAGGGACATGGTAGAATTTCAACAGCAGCGGAAAAACAGGCCCCGTGAGCTCTCCTCACACCAGCTGATTCCCTCTGCGAGTCACCAGGGAAAAGGGGTTTGAAGTTGAGATCTCATTACTAATTTTGTTAAAAACCCACCTGTGAACACAGTGAAAGAAAGAGTCCCTGGGATTTGGGGGTGGGGTTGACTGTGTGCTCAGGTGGAGGCAATCCTTAACCTAATCAGCTGCTTGACTTCAGAGCTCCTGGTAAAATCCGAGGAGTTCTTCCATAGACAGTGATTTGGATGCAGCGGGAAACCCAGCCCTCAACTTGCTGATGGCCACGCAGCTCAGCTCCCAGCACCTGTGTGGCTCATGAGCAGGCAAATGATAATGAATGATAGAGGAGTCCCATTCAGAGCCAAATATGCACAGGGATTTTTTCTCTCACCCACACACCCTGTATTTATATGTGGGCCATATAAATGCCAATATAAATTGACTGGTCTGCCAGTCAATTCAATTTGCACCTCTTGTCTAAGCAGTTTGCAGGTAGGGTTTGATCAAGAGACTCGGTCATGTCATCAGGACCTATTTCTCAGTCTCTTCTCTCTGCATCCCTCAGTTTGGGCCTAATCCTCAGGCTTCGTGCCGTGGCTTCTGGGAAATCCCCAGTCTTCCTTTCACTACAGCAAAGTGATTCTTCTCGTTCTATTCCTCACTTTTTTCTATTGCTCCATCTGCAGAAAAGTGAGGGTCTATTTTAGCGGCTCTGGTTGGTAGTGAACCTCCAAGATGGTACCCACTAATCCCTACCTGTGGATGTCCACACCTGTGTGATCCCTTGTTGAGGGGGTCAAGACCTAGAGACATCTTAATTGAGATGCGCAGTCCCAGATGCAGACATCACAGATGGGGACTGCGTTCTGCTCCTTCACATGCTCTCTGGCTCCTCTCACCCGCTGAATAAGCAATGTACCTCGATGTGCCTTGTCTTGTGAAGGAGCCCATGCACTAAGAACATCAGGGCAGCTCTGGCCTCCATCAGCCAGGAACTGAGGTCTCCAGCAGCAATCAGTGGCCACGAGAGTAGCTTCACTCCTTCCCAGTCCTGCCTCCCTGTGGCTGTCCCCCCATGGCACCTCAATTGACAAGCCAGACTGTTGACCTAAGGACCTGTGAGACTATGTCTGTTGCTATTAACCAAAAGGTTTTGGGTTGGCTGTTACACAACAAGAGCTAATGGGCAGAGTCCCACAGAAAGGAAGGGATGCTTCTTTCTCCAGAGTGCCAACAAATGCGTCTTGGATTCCCATTGGCCCTGAGTGCTGTTGGACATTTCCAAACCAATGGTTGCTTTCAGAGATAACCACTCTTGAGACTTAGAGACAGGAGTAGGCTGAGTTTGTGGTCAAAGGAACTAGTGTCTCGTCTTAACATTTGTCTACTCCATAGCTGTGTGCTGGGGGCCAGTTGCTTAACCACTCTGAACCTCCTGTGGCTCTTTTGTACAACGATGGATTGAGTTGTGCCCCTCTGAGACTAATGGCCAAGCTCTAACCCTGGTATCCATGAATAAGATCTTATTGGAAACAGGATCTTTGCAGTTGTGATTAAATTAAGGAATGCAAGATGAGATCAGCCTGGATTTCGGGTGGACTTTATGTCCAATGACAGGTGTCCCTGCTGGAAAAAGGAAAGGGAGATTTGATACACTGAGACCTCGAAAGAGGACGCCCCTGAGGAGACAGAGGTGGAGACTGGAGTGAGGCCACTGCAGCCAAGGATGCTAAGGATTAGCTGCAGCCACCTAAAGGTGGGAGAGACCTAGGAGGACTTCTCCCACAAAGCAGCCCTGGGGACACCTGGGTTTTAGACTCCAACTTCCTGGTCTGTGAGAGCGTGACTTTCTACTGTTTTAAGCCACACACTTTGCGCTCCTCATCAGGCAGCCTTAGGAACCCCAAGCAACAGGCGACCGTGGCCTGCATGGCAGTGAGATGGGGATGCAGGAGCCTCAGCCAGTGCTGGATCCGGAGGCCCCCTGGCTGCCTTGCCACCTAGTGTCAGCTGTTCCCAGGTGGCCAAGGCTGGCTGTGGACAGAGTGGAATATCAAGTTCCAGTGCAGGTCAAATAGCAGTGGAGAGAGTGAGCGCTGGATGGACGTCAGGTGACCTGGGCTCGCCCTCTGACATCAGGCAAGACTGCGTCACTACACAGCCTGGGTTTTGCCTCGGGGAGCCCGAGAGTGACAATCTCAAAGTGCTGTCACAGGGCGTGGGGTGACAGGCAGAGAGGAATGTGAATGTGCCATTGTCTTGCACTTGGTAGGTTCCCAGTGAATGCTTCTGGGTGGGACAACGTCCAGCCTGGCCGCTGGCCACCCGCATTCCCGGCCGTCCCGGAGGAACGTGCTCTGAGTGTGCAGAGGGCCCGCGTCCACGCGCCCTTTCCTGTGTGTGCTGGAGGGTCGTGGAAGCTGAGGGCTTGTGCAGAACCCTCACAAATGTGGGCTGGACTTCTTTTCAACGTTTCTCCTCCTCCTAACCAGGAGGGCCAGGGTCGTCCGGGTCCACCTGCCCTTGAGCTCCATTGCTCTCATTTCTCCCCTATATTTCCATCTCAGCAACATAGCACTGCGGATCCAGACTGGGGTGGGCTCTGGGCTTCCACGGCCTTGAGACTTGGTTGCTAGTACCACCAGCTGGAATGTCCTTTCTCCATGACTACCATTTGCCATTTGACGCCTGCCTGTCTTCCCGTCTTCTCCCTGCCTCCCTCGCTCCCTCTCCCTTCCTTCCCTCTCTCTGGCCACTAGTGCTCTTTCCTTACACTACCCACAGTTCTGCCCTTCCCAGGGTGTCATTTGGCTGGAATCATACAGTTTGTGTCCTCTGCTGACGTGGTCACACAGCTTTTCACGACTTAAGAGCATGCGATTGTACGGATGTGCCAGTTCAGTCACTGACCTATCGGAGAACATCTGATGACTTCTGCGTGACTTGTGACAACTATCAACAAATCTATAAACTTTAGGAGCAAGTTTTTTATGTGGGCCTAAGTTTCCAACTGCCTGTCTTAAAATTCAACTCAAATGCCACCACCTACAGGAAGCATCCTGTGATTCTCTTGGGCTCAGAACATCAACCATACATGTTTCCCTGAGTTCCCTGGTGCTGTGAGCTCCTGTGCATTCAAACAACCACCATGGATGAAAGATGTTTGGAAAAAATATTGTGTCTGTACTAAAAGGCACACTGACCTTTTCTTGTCCTTATTCTCTAAATAAATACAGTGTAATCACTACATACATCATACTTATGTGATAGTTCTCAGGAGTAGTCTAGAGATGATCAGAGGTACTCTGGAGGCTGTGCTTAGGTTACAAGCAAATACTATGCCCTTTGACATCAGGCACTTGAGTATCTGCCGATTTTGAAAGCTGCACTTGGGTCCTGGAACCAGTCGCACAGATACTATAACATGACCTCACCTCTACCACGGCGGCACTTACACCATCAAACGAGGTGACCATTCACCAGCCAGCCACCCCAATGAGCCCATGGCTGTGTGACCAGCAAGGTCGTGTGCATCTTGGTTTCCCCAACACCAAGATCAAGTGGCCAAAATACATTTGTCAGCCTGAACTTTGAACTGAATGTTCAAAGAGTTCAGTCCAGAATTTTTTATCAAGTACCTTTGAATGGGCAATTCTTGGACTTACGTTTCAAATAAGAAGCAATGTCCAAGTGTCTTCTCGTGGTCTGTGTTCTGGGTCAAAACCTAAGTGTGATATTGATGTCTGGTGGGGACACACATGCAGATCCTGACTAGGTTTAAGAACAGTGCGAGGGGCCACAGAGAGGAAAGCACTAGCATTCTACCAGCAGTGAATCCTGAGTTAGTTACCAGAGAGCAGCTCTGGCCATTAGGATTCTTCAGGAGAGAGGAGCAGCAGAGGAGATGAAGAGAAAAAGTAAAATGTAAGACAAAAGGGGAAAATCTTATAGAAATTAAGGATCTAACACCAGCTTGGCTCTCAGTGTCCTAACAGCCCTAGCCAAGAGAAATATGTTGAAAATTCATGATAATAAAAAGATTAAAGGAGAAAAGTGTCTGGAGGAGGTCTTGCTTTCCCTTTTTGTGAGGCTGGAGGTACTTTTCCCAGTAGGTATTCACACAGGGAACACTGTCATCAGAGTGTCCTGATTCTAACAGCCGTGAGCCATCCAAGGCCATCTCTTACATCACTCCCTAGAGTGGACAGATGGGATGACACTACAGCCTGCCTTTGGAAGCACAGAATCAGTCTGCCAGGACACACAGGTAACAACCAAGCAGATCAGCCAGACGCCTGTGGCACCCTCCACTCCCACTGCAGTTGACATGTGCCCTGCTGCAGGTGCTGGAAACCCTGTGACCACATTGCTCCTGAGACCATCCAGCAGGGGGAGCGTGGGCACACACCCCTGCAGCCTCCTTGTCACCACTGTCCAAAGGGGCTGGCCATGCAGATGCTTGCTACCTGCTTCCTGGGCTCACCTCATCAGGGAATGAAATAAAGTTGCTTCATGTCATGGATAAAGTTAGGTGGTGGTGGGAGCAAGGGCCGTGGGGCAGACAAGGGGGGGTTGATCTCATGACATCCCACAAGGAACAAAAAGATCAGAAGGAAAAGGAGACACACGTTCCCGAAGGCCAGGTCCTGTGCATGTTTCCACACATGCGTGCCCGTGCCCAGGGGCCTTTCCACATTGCTGGGTCCTACATTGGAGTCCACCAACCGGGGATCCAAAATATTAAAAGAAGATTGCATCTGTACTGGACAGGGGCAGGCACTGTCCTCTTACTCTTCCCTAAGCCATATAGCCTGACAACTATTTCCATAGCATCTGCTGTGTATTGGTATTATAAGTCATCTAGAGATGATTTCATGCAGAAGAGAGGGTGTGTTCAGACTATATGCCAACATACACCATTTACACAAGAGACGGAAGTATCCGCACATTTTAGAATACAAAGTGGGGGTTCTATAACCAAAGCCCCACAGATATTGAGAGATGGCTAACAGCTATATTTATATGTCTATATATCTTCATGTCTCTATTTCTATCCCTCTAACTTACTTAATTAAATGTCAACACATGGAGGTGGGTTCTCACAGTGCATGGACCACACAGCCACATGGAAGAACCAAATTGCATTCCATGTCAGTGTGACTCCAGAAAGTTCCCAAGATTCCCTGGCTCCGTCAACTTGCCTCTTCCATTTGAAATACTTTTACAGGTAGCAATAGATAGCATGCTAGATAAGTAAATCTTAATCTTTTTTTTTTCCACTAGTACTCTATGAAGGAGACATCTCGGACATCTTTTTTCCTAATCACCACCCCATGGAACTTTAACACCACAGATGTACTGTGTATCTGTTTATGTACCATCTGTATATGAATGCTTTAGACATTAAAAAGAAAGTCAGATCCACTCTGCAAGGACCATTTTTAACCTTTTTGAGGTTGTAACCCACCCCTTGAAAACACATGCTCTACTTAGTCACACACTGTTGGAAATGCATGATCAGTTAAGGACATGATAATAGTTTATAAATTTGTGCTGATACTCCTATACAGCATAGTTCATCTTAGATACAAATAAGAACCAGAGATCCCCGGGAAGTGGACCCAGCTGACAGAGCAAGACAGGCAGACCAAACGTGACCCCCAAGCATCCCAACTCCTACACCACACACCAGCCATACCCCAGCGATCCACGTTCACATTGCGTTTCAACCTACCCTGACTCTTCCCCATCCCGCCTCCCTGCAGTAACTGGAAACAGAAATTTGGGAGAAACCAGAGTCTGCCCAGGTGCAACAGATAGTCAGCAAAGCAACCTGCACCCCTCTGAGAAGCAAGGCAAATGAGTTTCCTATGGCTGCTGTAACAAATGACTGCCGGCTTAGTGGCTGCACAGCTCACATTTGTTCTATTAAAGTTATGGAGCTCGGGAGTACAAAATGGATCTCATGGAGTAAGGTCAAGGTCTCAGCAGGGCTGTGGTCCTTATAAAGGCTGGAGGGGACAATCTGCCCCTTGCTCTTCCAGTTTCTAAAAGCTACCTACCTGCACTGGTTTGTGGTTCTTCCAACAGGCTCCAAGCTCTGACCTTGGCCTCCACTGCCCTTCCCTCCATCCCCTCTCAGATGCTGACCCTAATCCTTCTAACAACCTCCTCGGGATTACCATGAGCCCACTGGGAAGTGCAGGATCCTCTCTCATCTCAAAATCCCTGACGTATCTCCAAAATCCCTTTTGCCATGTTAACATATCCACAGGTCCCACGGGTTAGGACTTTTTGGTGGTCGTTATTCTGCCTACTCCACAAATCAACATAGACATGGTGTGGGCAGTCCATCTCAGTTTGTCTGAGACTGTACTGATTTTAAGTTGGAAAGTCCTGCATCCTGGGGAATCCCCTCAATCCTGGGTAAACTGAAACACCTGGTCAACCTATGTGCACCCCAGAATCAGGACACATACACACACACGCCCTCACTAGAATGGCTAAGGGCTTCTCTTCCTCTGACTTGGACCCTAATTAGTGTCCCAGTCTGGGCCCTGCCTCTCTGCACCTCACACTCCGTGCTCCAGAGCTGTCCAGCTGTGGGTAGTTCTTCATGGCTCTGTGACTTTGCCCTCCAACCCTCCACTGGACCTGCCGGAGCCTCCTCCCCAAATAGCCAACCCCTACTTGCTCAAAGCCTGCACAGAGTAAACGTCAGGCCCAGGGCCTGTGCAGCCTCTACCAAGCTGCAGTTACCAGTCAGCCTCCTCGACCTGGAGACGCATCCCATTCAAGGTCCAGGTCATACGCATCTTTGTTGCCATTAGTGTCCCATGTGGATCCTTGGCACCTCCGTGCAATTCAGGAAATGCCTGCTAATCTGAACAGAAGAGAAGGCTATCAAGACCTTGCAGGGTGGATACCAAGGAGATGGATGGGGGGATGGGTAGGTGGGTGGACCTGTGAATGGATGACTCAGGACGGTCAGAGTGCTGAGAGCATCTCAGACTCTGGCAGCACGTAGACAAAGAATAGCCTCTATTTGATCTGTGTCACTTTTCTACATCATCCCAGAAAGAGAGAAGAGAAAAGAGAAGAAGAAGGGAAGGAGCGGGAGGAAAAGCAAGAAGCGTGGGTGGTCTCCAGCCTGGACCACATGCCCCACAGAGCTCTGGATCCCAGGGCTGGGATTGTTCTGGAATTCCAGGGCAGGAGACATGTGAGCCAAGCACAGGCCACACGATTGCTTCTTTTCCATTATCATTCCTGCAGCCCACACCCGCAGCAGGGGGAGAGCGCCTGTCATGCATGTTAATCCCGGAGTTCTGGGCTGATATTCGTCAGCCCCAGAGAAAAAGCCACTTCTTTTTCCCTGCCCTTCTCACATGCTGGGCAGGCGTCTTACAGTTTTTTGGCTGTGAAGGCACTGACTGTTTCTTGGCAGCCTGTATTTCTGGATCTCAGCCTCTTCCTGAGTCAGAAAGCAGAAATGGGAGCTCAGTGGGTCTAGCTGTCAGGTGGGCGCCTGCCCCAGTGCCATGCTGGAGAAAGCAATGAAGAGCTCCTGTTTCCCAACTGTCCAGCTGAAATGGAATACTCTCCAAAGGCTCGGCAGTCAATTCTCCACCCTCCTCCCATGAGTGTTCCCCACTTGTCACAGCTGCGCCTCCAATGGGGCATCATCACGGAGTAGGAGAGGGACTCTGGCAATGCCAACCACTGTTATGAAGACCTCCTCTGTGTCTGCAACAGTCTGGCCTTCACTTATCCAGTGTGGGAGCCTCTTCAGTATCTGGAGAGATCTGATAATCAAGAGCCTTCAACATGGCACCTGGACTGTTGGGTGGAGAGGGAATCTGCTAAATACCAACTGGTTGGAGCCAAGACTGATGTGTTTAGATGCCTTGCAATTCGTGGACTTCTCTGGCGTGACACCAAATCATCCCTGATGAGGTGGGAGGAGCAACACCCAGCCCCAGCCCTATCACAGCTACATGCTTTTGAGAGTCATGTCCCCTTTCTGAGCTTCAGTGTCTCCACTGGTGTGGCGAGGGGAAGTTTAGACAGGGTGGCTTCTAAGATTCTTTCTAGGTCAGGTATCCTAACATTCTGGTCTGCCTAATTTTGTTTAGGATTTCTCTAATTAATGAGCACCCTTGCTTTAGCCCAGGTGGATGATAAGGTTGGGAAATACAGTTCTTATACATATGCAGTCCAACCTTGATGGGAATTATCTGCCTGAATCCTGGCTTTGGTTATAACATGGATCAAACCATGCCTGCAGTATGCATGGTAATGATCAGTTATGGTGGCCATATGTCCTGGGTTTCCTTGGACAGCCTTGATTTCAAATATTCTGTCCCATCATCAAACTTTGTGTCAGATCATGTATCTTGATTTTTGATTCAGAAAATATGGTCACCATATGGCAAACGAATCTCCACCACTGTGGCATCAAGGGCTCCTCTCACTCTCCTGTAAAATCTCTGCCTTACCCTCCCAGGCAGACAAGATGCTTCTCTTCCACATTCCTACATCGGCTGCCACAGTCTTCCTTCTAGTATTTCCACACCTGTGTCCCATGCTGGTCCCTGCATGCCCTCAAGGTCAGGGACAACATTTGTTCCATCTTTATATTCCTGGCACCAGCTCTGAGTCAACTAAAAGGAAATTTTTTACATTATACAGCAGAAATCTTCTGGAAAAGTTGAGGACATACATTTTAAAATTGTAATCTTTTAAAATAGAACTAGGGAGCTCAGTACCCAAAGAGGAAATTGTATACTTGCTGTATTTTTTTTCCTCTCTTCCTTCCCCTCCCCCTCCTCTCCTCTTCCCCTCCCCTGTCCCTCCCCCTTGTCTTCCTCCTCAGAGTGCCCTTCCAGACCTTCTAAAAGATCTGAACTTGCATACTCCATTCACTACAAGGGAGCAGATCATAGTTTTGTGGGAGCCGCTCAACTCGTGGCCAACAAAACAAGACATCAGAAATGAAAATTCACCATTTTAAACTTGCTCTCAATTTACAGTCAGTTCTGTAGTCTGATAAACCTTTGCAAACACAACTTTAAATTGCAGCTATTTGGTTGTTCTGTGAGTTAAAGGATACCCCTTTCATTAGGGCCACAAGGGGAAAGAAATCTACCTTAAGCCCTTCAGAGGACAATCTCAGCTACCTTCTAGTTCTCCCCCCCAACTAATTTTAGTACTAGATCCTTCCTTTAGGTATCTTCTCCTTCCTGATTGCCCGAGAAATAAGTATCTCCAAGTTCTTCTCCCACCCAGGTCTCACACTGATGGCCGTGTTAAGCTGGGTCCAAGGTTGTCAGTAACTTCTATTTATTTTGTGCTCATTAGGTATTGTTTAAGACCTCTAAGAGTTGGATCTTAATCTATTATCTTATCCCTCAGCTCATCAAAAGATGCTTAGACCAACGTTTTACACCAGTAAGTCAAGAAATCCAGTCATTTCAGCTATTGCTGACTCCTGAAAATATCCCAGCTCTTGGAGAATTCATAGTCTCTGCACAGCTGTTTCTCCCCTGTGGAATGTGTTTTCATTTTCAGGTAACTTAACAACAATTGTCTGCCTTTCCTGACATTACTTGATATTCTCTTTTACTGTGAAGGCTTCTTTCATCCAATAAGTACAGAGGCAATCATGGTGACGGTGAGGGTGATGAAAGTGGTGGTGATTCTGGTAGATGGTAATGAGGGTGAGGGTGGTGATCATGGTGATGGTGATGATGATAATAATGGTGATGAGGGTGATGGTGAGGGTGATGGCGATGGTAATGATCATGGTGGTGATGATGATGATGATGGTGATGGTGGTTATGATGATGGTGATGATGGTGATGGCGATGGTGATGATGGTGGTGATGGTGATGGTGATGATAATGGTGATAAGGGTGATGGTGATGGTTATGATGGTGGTGATGGTGATGGTGGTGGTGATGATGATGGTGGTGATGGTGATGGTGGTGGTGATGATGATGGTGGTGATGGTGCTGATGGTGATGGCGATAATGATGGCAATGATGGTGGTGATGATGGTAATGGTGATGGTAGTGAGGGCAGTGATGCTTGTAATGATGGTGATGATGGTGGTGATGATGAAGGTGATGGTGGTGGTGATGGTAATGACAACAGTAATAAGAATCATCATGAGATGAAGTCACAGTGCCTATGCATGCGGTGTGTATTATGTCCTGGTCTGGGTGTTAAGTGCTTTATCATCTTTACTTAATCTTACATTTTATGATTTTACCACAGAAAAAGAAATTACATCTCAGAAATATCTTGGGAGCAAAACTAAGCCCAAGAACCAATAGTTAAAATATGGCAGAGCCAGGCTGGGGCTCGGTTCCTGGTCGCCCTCTGTGTTGTGTTAGTCAGTTTCTGTTGCTATGATAAGATCTCTGAGAAAACTGAACAAGGAAAAGGAAACATTTACTTTTACCCAGAGCCTCAGAAGTTTCAGTTCATGGTCACTTGGTTTCATCATTTCTGAGATTTTTGGCAGAGAGCACATGGGAGAGCAAATCAACTCACTTCATGTTAGCTGGGGAGGGGGCACGACAAGAGGAAGTCTGCCTGTGGAGGGCATGTGCCCAGAGACTCACTTCAAATAGGTCCCACCTCCTAACATTTCCACCCCTCCCAATAGCCCACTAATTAATTAGCTCATTAATTAGAACTCCACCCGTGGATGAGTCACTGATGAGCTCAGAGCCCTTGTGATCCAGTCACCACCCGAAGGCCCCAGATCTGAACAATGCTGCACAGTATGGGGGGCTTGGGAGACGTTTCAGATCCAAACTGTAACAATATCAAGACTCCACTCTGCCAATCTCAGCCTTGTTCATCCCGACACGGTAGATCTTCCAACAGCTTGCTAAGCCAAGGGTACAGAAGTGCTGCCACATAGTACTTCATGTTTGACAAGAAGAGCATCTCAGGAGGCATTACAGACACCCTCCACCCTGATGTGTGCACACACTCCCAGCTCACACTCTGAGGGGCCACTGGCATCTCCAAGCAGCAGTTAATCTGGGCCTGGAGCATGAACAGGACCCACCAAGATGCTGACCTGGTACAGCCACTCTATGCTCCAAGGCCTGGGCTGATGGAGAAATCTGCAGACCTCAACTTTTTCAAATGAGTCAGTGTCCAGAGGATTAAAAGATAGAGTCTGAATTAAACCAAAAGCAAACACAAAGCAAAAACAAAACAAAAAGCCCAGAGTTATGGCTGAGAGAAGTACTTTCAGTATTAGACTTCAGGGACCACTTTGGCTGCATGGGCAACTCATCTGGGCCCTTGTTTGGGTTTAGCTCTCCAAGGGTCACAAGGAGCCAGTGTAAGAGTCTACAGAAACCCCGAGTGGTGACTGCACTAGCAACACACACACAAAAGCCCACAGAGAGCTCTTCTGGATCTGTCTTCAGTTTAGCACCCAGATGCTTGGACCGACCAGACAGGAGGTTTGCAGCTTGCTTCTGGCTGGTTTGGTCTGGATGCTTGTTCTGCCCCAGAGACTGGGACTGATCTGCGAATAGGAGGAGGAGGTGGCATTAATGGACCCCTTGCTTCCACACACTGTAGCTGCCCCTGCCCCTCTCTACCTGCTCTAGAAGTATAAAGTTCACCCATAGTCCTGAGGGCTTCTGGGACCCAACGTAGTTACCAGCCAAATGTCCTCAACCCCATCAGGCACACAAGCCGCACAGTGGACCACCAGCCCCACCACTCCTCTGTCTCTCAAGGCTTGGGTCTCCCTCCACCCTGTTTCCTTGGAGAAAGTTCCAGAGTTAGCAAATCAAACCTCACCTGTGAGCTGCCTTCTGTGCACTCCACATTATGCTAAGGGAGATGGAAACCATGAGTTTTATCATCTTGAATTGTAAACAGATCCCTAAACGTACACTAAGATTAAGACAGGAACCATGGTAGGATAAAGCGGTATGTGCATTTTAAGCCAAGAGCTTCACAATTCCTCATTACAATTTCAGAAGGGAGAAAACTTCTAGCAGCAGTGCTTAAGTAAGTTCCTGTGGTCATAAGCAAGCAGGGGAGGCTGCAGGACAGAGGCCAAGGAGACATGGAACTTCCAGGCCTTGTCCAAAGAGAGATGGGAGAGACACTCCCGACCAGGGGTAGGTGGCAGTGTGTGGGGTGTGTGTGGGGTGCTATACTAGGCACCTCCCTCCTAACCCTTATCATATCACATGGCACATGCTGTCTGCATGACCTTCACTCCTCTGGATCACGTAATCCTTTAACATGAGACAGAGATTCCTCAGTCCTGTATCCCTGGCATCCACATCAAGTCCTGGCCTGTGACGCCCCATAACTGCTGAATGGAGAGATGAAGCGAGAACTAACTGGACACAGGAAGGCCTGGACGCTTCGCAGGCTGATTTGCACACCCCAGCTTAGCCCTGACGTTGGCCTCGCTTTCCTTCTGGATCACTCGTGTGCCCTGTGCGTAAGGGTGGGCAGGTCATTCATTTAGGGTTGTTGGTTAGAGAAAATTCGTTGATACCAACACATAGAAGGTTCCAGTTCGTAGCTGTGGCCATGATTTCCTCCTCTTTAGGCACAGCACCCGGGGGTTGGGGCAGACTGCCCTCTGAATTGGGATCAGTTATGCCAATGTCAGTGGATACTGGTGATAACCATAGCTTCCCTTACTGCTGCTCTTTAGTGAGCACCTAATGTATACAAGTACAGTGCAGAGGGCTTTGCCAGAGGTGATGCAGACCTGTCTGAGCAGACTTACCAGGCAGAAACTAGCACTGGCTTCTTGTAAGATGGTGACATTGAGAGGACAAGTCTTGTCCAAGGCCACCCAGCTAAGAACTGACTCCAAAATCCAAGCCTGTGCTTAACACTACATGGTTTAATCACTAACCTGTAGGGCATATGAGAAATTATCCAAAGTTCCCCAAACACAAATATCACGCCCCCTTCTTCTATTTCACCTCCCTGTCCTTTATGGTAACTTGTGCTTTGTGACATGTACCAACATCGTAGCCATTTCTCTCAGGTTTTCACTGATATGTGGCGACCGAGATTCTGTGTGTAGGCCTGGGAGGTAGCTTGTTTTTGGATTATCCATGCTCTTTGTGTGACTTGGTGCCTGGCACAGAGGAAGAGCTCATGGGCAAGGTGAACCATTGTGAATCTTCATGGATATAGACATGGATACAGATTGGCAAATGGGATATTCAACCAAATGCTTTCTTTCTCAAAGTCTGTTCTGGTACAATGAGGTAAAGTTTTGCAGTCATCGTCAGACTGAGTTTTTTTCTCTTCCTCTCAAATTCCCTTTAATACAACAGGGAAGGAAAAAATATGCCCATATATATATATTCCTTTCCCCTTTTGGCATGACCAGTTGAAATACCTCACCAAGCTCCATGGAGGCCTGCTGGGAATATCTTCAGTTTGGTTAATACCAGAATAACTCAGGGGTGGAATGCAAGGTTACCTAGTACCTTTGGATTTTCATTCTGCTGGAATTTTAAAAGCAACAATCAAACAGTCAAAAGTGAAATTCCTAGGCAGTCTGGCCACCAAGTGTCAGGAGCAGTCCTTGGAGAAAGTCCCATCCTGCTGTGTGGAAGAAGACTCATCCCTTTGCCTCTCTGTGTCGTACATCACTGTTGAGGAAGGGGAAATCCAACCATCTTTTGCTTACAGGGCAAATATCCTTTCCTAGAGTTCCTTGGTATTGGGGGCACTGATACCAGGTACTTTTTTTTCTTTCTTTGTTCAAACTACCAATGGGATGTAGAATTGCAAAAAATGGACAATCTCAACAGCTAAAGTGTCTATAAGTAACCCAGAACTCCTGCTTCCCTCTCTCTTTTTCTCTCTCTCAAATAAAATGAAAGTGTGTCATTATTAAACCAAAAGAAAATTAATCCTAAACAAGTATATGTCTTGAGAAGTTGAGGGGAGGAAGATTCCACTACCAATACAACATTAATTGAAAAAATAGGGTATAAAATTATTTATTCAGTGGGATCTCAAATACGCAAAATGGTATTTGAACACTGAAGTATAGCAAGATTTCAACAGTTTTAATCTCTGATTTGCATTCTCTTATCTAGTGTGTGTTTTCCAAATTTTCCACAGTGAAAATGGATTGTCTTTGAGGCTAGCAGGCACATATATCCACTCTCCTCACACGCAGGGACCTGGGCAACATCTCTCCTTGAATGTTCTCAGAAGATCGTTTGACAGAAATTCCTTAAGAATTTGGCTAGCTCCTCTGTGGAAAAACAAACCCAAAGTTAAAAATGCACATAGAAATGTAGAAAAGTGAGGTCCCCGTTGGCCGTTGACTCGTCCTGTATTTAGTGTCACATATACTGCCAAACCCTGGTGACATATCATCCTCAGTTCCCACCCCTTGAGGGCCAGCCATGATTCCCTCTGCACTGGGTCTGACATTAGCATTGACGTTGGCCACAGGAGCCTGATAGCAGGCTGGGCACCCAGAGAAGCTGGAGGCTGGGCTTCAGAGTGGCAGGGATGTGGAGCCCCTGGGGACATAGAAGCTTCTCGGTGGCTGTGTGGGGGATGCAGAGTGGAGCAGGACCTTGTGTGCAAATATTGGAGCAGACGAGAGGCATCGGTCCACAGCCTTGCTGAAAGCCACCCTCCCCCTTCGTTTGCTCTTCCAAGAGCCATTGCGTGGGTTTTTGGAGTTCACAGCAGACTGATAGCATCTAATCAATCTTCTGCCAATAGTTCAATCAGTGAGTCTAATTGAACCTGGTAGTTCCATTAGGTCAGTGTCCACACCAGCTTCCTTCTGGTCCCTGAGTCATGCCTCCTGGTCTGTGGACTTAGTCACAGAGCACACTGTCACTGCTCCATGGGAGGCAGCACTGAGCTCTTGTACATTTGGACTGCAAGTCCTGGTCAGAAGAGCAGACCAGAACCTTCTAATCAGTTGCTGGGTCCTGACCTAGGCACACGGGTGGCTCTAGGTGGAGGTGCCGTGGGACTGAGGGTGGGGATACATGAGGGTCTTAACACAAGGCCGGCTCCTGGGAACCACGGAGGGGTTTCTGGCGGTCATCAGCATGGACAAAGGTGTCCGGAAAGCCCTGGAGCTTGAGCCCACACCTCTCGCCAGCACCTCTGTGGGGGGACCCAGGCCCAGCTGCCCTGGTGCGTGACTGCACCAGGCCTCACATGGCTGAGCGGGTCTGGAGTCTCCGCCGACACATTCCTGGTCTCAACTTCACTTTCCCTGCCTGGATCCTATTAACGCTGTGGGTTTCCAAGCCTTAATGGCAGAGTCCTGGCTGCACATGAGGGCTGCCCAGGCAGACGGCTGCCAACCGGGCGGCAAACACTCGAGATCTTCCGCAGTCTCTCTTCCTGGCCCGAACGCTGGACTGTTTACAGTCTTCTTGAAAACAAACAAACAAAAGCGGAACAGAGAACTCTGGAAGGCACAAGGCTGGACATATGTTCCTTTATTCAGGGACAGAAGTCAAACAGATTGGAAGACGTGGTTGTTGGTAAACTCCGGCCTCCTTAATTTCATGCCATAGTACCACACTCAATGGAGCCATTAGTTGGAGGCCCTGTTCTTACCATCGTCACCAGGCTGCTGGAGATGCCATAGGAATAATGAGATATCTGTCAGGAGGGGAGGGGTCAGAGTGGTCACCGCCCCCTATCAAGAAGCAGGAAGTGGGGCTGAGAATGTTCTGAAATGCCAGCCAAGGGGGAGTTGGCTCAGTACCTTTCAGGTCCTTGGCCAGACAAACCCTGGGCCAGCACAGCTGGGAGAGAAGGCACACTGCTACCTCTCTCTCAGGCTCTCCAGTCTCCAGACAGGATTTAGCATTCCTAGTAAATGCCCCCTCTGAGGGACCCTCCAGCAATTCCAGGGGTCAGGCCATCAGACGCTGGGGCAGAAGTTTTCCTGTTTTGGTGGATAACGTCTGAGGATGGGGGATCAGTGTGGTAAAGGTGCCTTGTTAAGCCCTGAGGGTCGATGGCTTCCCCTGCCTCTATCTGGGAGGCTTTAGCCTTTCATGATCCAACCCTACTGCAATACCTTTTGATCCCTTTGGGTTTACCTCTAGCAGTTAGAAGAGTCTGTTCCATAGACTTTTGAGTTATTATACACTGTCCATTTTCCTGATCTAATTCTGTAATTTATTTATTTGAAAGCTTTCATACAATGTCTATTACATTCTAGGAATTGTTTGATGTTGCAAAACATGGTTCTAATAGATAGAGTTTTGCAAACCCATGCAGGCACAGCTGAGTTCTCATGGAAACAAAATCTTAGTGGGAGGAGCATTAATCAAGAGGCAAGCAATCTCCTAGGGATAGGCAGCATGCCAGAGACACACAGGGTGCTAGGGACATGGAGAAGAAACTCTGAACCCTGTGATGGAGATTCAGGAAGGATTTCTAGAAGCCGTGCCCAAGCTGATTTGAAGCCCAAGTAGGAGTTCTCTTGGTAAAAGCATGGCAAGAATATATTCTTGGTCAAGAGAACCAGCGCCATCAGAGGTCCCATGGACTGACGGGATGGCACTAGGCGGAGCATGGCTGGGCGGGGCAGATGGGCTGATGGACATGAAGTTTGAAAAGGAATCCAGGGCTTGATCATGAAAGACCTTCAAAGTTATGCTCCATCCATGTCCCTTCGCCCTGAAGGAAAGAGAATTCTTGCAATTGTAGCATGAAGCATGTGTCACTGGGCGTGGAGGTTCTATTTACAGCAGCGAGGAGCAGGAGGTGGCATTGAGAGGGCTGCAGTAGGAGTCCAAGGGCTAAGCAAATGTGGCTGGGCATTCAAGGGACATGACAGAGTCACAGTCAGTAGGACCTGGGGGACTGATCCCATGGAAGGATCAGGGTACTTGAAGGTATTTGAAGGTTCAAAAAGATGTGTCCGTGTCTCGAGTGGTCAAGAGGGTGGTGGCGCCATTGAGGGAGTGGGGGAAGTATGAACATCCATGATACATGCTAAATGAAATGTGATCTTCCTTTCCAAGGAAGCTCCTCTCTCGCTCATCCTCTGTGTCCCGAGATGCGGCTGTCAGTCACACTGCCGGCAGGGCCCAAGAAGTCATTTGCACACTCCTTGGTAATGTGGATGGCATCCATGCTGCTTTCCCTTCACTTTGAGAATAAATGAAAAACTCAACTCCTCCGGATGCCAGATTTGTGTTCCTGTGTTAGGAGATTGTTTTTTCTTTTTTGCATCTGTGTGTACGTTAAACAGCAAGAAGAAAGTCGCGAAACTCAAGGAGTTTCCCCAAAAGTAAATCAATTTGCGGTTGAATGTGCTGTGGAATTTGTTTGCAAACCTAAGAGAGCGAAGCGAGCTTAAAAAAGATGCAGTTGGATGAGACTGCAAAGTTTTGGAAAGTTCTTTGAACACATGTAAACATGATATGTGTAAGCAAATGTTTAACTTGCCTTTTTTACTTCTACAAATTATATTATGAAATCAGACGTCTGTGACTCCTTAAGAATGTCAAATCAGTGTATTCCTTCAAAACAGATAATTGCCTAGTGCTGCTCAGCTTCCAGGCTCCAGGGCTCGGGAAGGCTGGGTTTCCAGCCTGACAATGAATAGGAGCTTGTCTGTCTGCAAAGTTGATTTGCACAATGCAGGTGGCCGGGTGGGGTGACCATTGGGGTCTCAGCCACATGGGCCCGCTGGACACAGATGACATAGAGGAGGAAGAGGCCCTGTGCCCTGTGTGCTTACTCTTTCCAAGGGCAACAGCATGACACACTGATTTTCTTCTGTGTCCTGCCCTTCAATGGGAAGGACCAGTGCATGCAAACACCCTCAGGGGAAGATGGCGAAAAAAGCCTTGGGTCTGATAGTTGTATCCTCTGCTCTGAGAACCAGAGTTGAAGCCTCACGAATGAAACTGCTTTTCTGGCACCAAAGGAGATGGAATTGGTCAGGTTAGTATTTATGAGCCCTGATCACATGTGGCCGGGGTCATCTGATACAGGGAAAATTCCACTGTTCCTAATGCAGTGTGTCACTGTGGTTCAGAGGCAAAGATGGGGAGGATTAGACTGGATATGTCAATATTGCATGCTTACAGTACAATTAGCTGTTATTACTAGACACTTCTATTACCATTGCAGCCAGACTTGGAAAGGTATTCTCTGGAACCACTACAGGGCTTTTCAAAAATACACAGTGCCACTGAAATTAGCAGAACATTGCCTGGCCTCTCTACTGCACCCCAAGGGTGTCATTGCACCCCTCAAAGCTTGGGCCTAACTCCTGTTAATGTTAATAGCAACACATGTGCAGTTCCAGGGGAGAGAGGACCACATAGCGCTTAATATGCTAGTAGGCATTAATTTGATTCCTTGGGTGCAAAACAATGTCAATGGAACCATTATAATGCATATGCTACAGCTCAGGAGCCCAATTAAATCAAAGGGTTATTGTTATCTTGCATATCCATAGCAGATGCATATATGATAGATTATTGAGGATGCAATTTGCAGCGTCATACATTATTTATCCACAATTTATTAGCTGGGTACTTCTGTTGCTTTGAAAAGGTTGTTTTACATTGAAAGTAAACTCACATCTTAAGAAAAATGTATACTCTTGATTTGGAAAGTGTAAAAACACAGTTGCCATTTTCCAAAAATCAGAAGGAGTTTTTGCAGGATCTTTGCCACTGGGAAACATATCAGAGACATCTATTAAGTGTTTTCTTCTGGGTGGTAACTTTTGCTTCAGACACTCGACTCACCCATTTGTCAACCAGGGACAAAATCGATGCTAATAAATGTTAAAGACTTAAGTTTAGTAAGAGCAGTTTCTGCCCCTAAGGGCCTTGCCCTCATTTTCTGATTTCTCCACCCCCCTTACACACACACACATACACACATGTGCACACACATGCAGAGTAAATGAGGAATTTATGAATATCTTTGGTTTATAGATAAGAATTTTCAGATACTCTGAGAAGAGAAATGACTCAACCAAGGTCACCCAACTAATGAAGAGAAGAAGCCAGGATGCCGTATGCCTAAAGGTTGACTTGTTTATACAGACCCTGGGGATTAAATGTAGGTGACTGTGTGGTGGTAGGCTGATCTCCGTGGTTCCTTAGAACAGCTGAGCAGCTGAGCCAAGGTTTAGAGAAGACAGGACCTGGTTGAACACCTCCTGTACCCAGCCCCTCTCCTGGACCATGGGCACACATGGCATCTGAAATTTGCAGCAGGAGAGACTTCAGCTGCCCCATCTTTTGAGATCTGCTCAGCTTCAGGATTCTAGGGCAATGTTCACCTGTCTATACTGAAAATTCCTCCTGTCTATTAACTAAATCTTTTAAGTTTCATGTGGGAATGAAACCACTGGACTCTGTAGATACGCCTACTTAGGCTGGTTCCTTTATGGGCAAGGGGTCACTTCTCCAATGCTCAGTTTTGTTTCTTTAAGATTAAATTACTAACACCACCCCTGTCAGACAGTGTGATAGGTGAACTGAGCAGAGCTAGGAGCTCATGCACAGTGTGTGCACTTCTGTGAGTTGATGTGGAAGGCCATGCTCACACCAAAGAACACACGGGGGTGTGTTTTCTCACTTCGTCTCATAGAACCTGGCTGGGAAGATGCTCTTCCTCCCATTTTTCAGAGACACTAACTATGGATCCAAAAATAACTTATCTAAAGTGGGACGGAGCATATCTGGAGAATCCAACCCAAATCATGGGCCCTTGAGTTCCGTGCTTGGTCCCTCTACTCTGTCACCATCTGGAGCAGTGCTGGGCTGGAGCTGGTGGTCCTAGAGCACCTTTTCCAAGCAGCACACTCAGGATGTCACACAGGCATCTCGACATTGGCCCTGGCAGAAGTATTGGCATCACTGGAAGAAGTAAATTCTCCAGCTCAAGGCTGTTTTTCCTTCCCCAAGAGTAGGTTTTGAGACATTACTGCACACCACTGGACATCTGCACCTGTCTGCACATTCTTGAATAAAAAGAGTATTTCAGGGGGATGGGATTGTGGCTCAGTGGTAGAGCACCTGCCTCACATGCATGAGGCACTGGGTTCGATCCTCAGCACCACATAAAAATAAATAAAATAAAATGAAGATGTCATGTCCATCTATAACTAAAAAAAAATTTAAAAAAATAGATATTAAAAAAAAGAGTATTTCAGTGTCCTTGTTATAGTTTGGACTCTTTAAAGGGACTTACTCTTGGGCTCTTTTGGAAAGATTTTGCTGGCATTGCTCAGGTTTGAGCTTTGAAAACAAAATATCTCCATGAGCATGTCAAAGCCATGGGTCTCTTTAGCACATGGGGACACGGGCTCCTGAGCAGCAGCATCCGGTCTGTCGACGGTGGGGACTGTTGTTAAAACGTTGTGAGCCAATCACCTCTAGGGCTAGACTAGAAAGGCCATCACCAAGTGGAGCCCACAGTAGGAGTGTTCGGGAATGTCACTGGAAGAGACCACCTCCCCCAAGGCAGGGGCAGGAAGAGGCTGCGTGTAGGTCACCTCTGTCATAGCATCACCTGCTGGCAGAAGAGCCTTCTGCACTGGAATCAAAGGAGGACAAGTTTGGGGAATGGGAAAAAATCAAATTGTTGCCAACAGCAGAATCATGGAGAGACTCCAGTTTCCAGGCTGCCGTCACCTCTGGTCTCTATGTGAGAGCTGTAGTTTCTGGGTCACACGGGAGGATCACCTATGAATCCAGAACAAAAGTTCACAGAAGCAATGTATACTCACACCATTCACTCACGATACGTAAGAAGAAACAACAGTAAGAAGGCCCAGCCAGCCGGGTTGCAGTGTTTGGGGTTAGACCAGGAGCTTTGGCTTGTATTGGTTCTTTAAGAAAAATCACAAACAGGAACCAGAAGATGAATGGCATCTTGTCTCCTGCAGTATAGAACTCCCCTGCACACCCACACCCACACTCGCACATGTGTGTGCACCTGCTTTCTCTGAACCACAGTATTGCTACATTTTATAAACCAAAAGAAAATTTCTAGATACACAATCTGAATCTTATTTTTCCCTGAATGGAGGCAAGGTGGAAGATAGATTTTTGGTGGTTGGTGGAATTGTAGAATCTTTGGTACTTTTTCGAGATAATGGGATGGATATCCTCACATCAAATTGTTCTGGAAGTGAATAGGCAGGCACAGCTCCTGGCACAGGATTTCTATGCTGAGGACACAGGAACCCAGGCTGTGCTCTGAACATCTATGTCATCAAATCCAGACATGGAGATCCGAACACCAGAGGGGACGGTATGAGAAGGTGGGTCTCTGAAAGATGACGAAGACACAAAGTCCCCACCCTGAGGAAAGGGATCCATGCCCTGAAATAAGAGAGGCCACAGAGCTGCCATGGCACCTGAACCGTGTGAGGACCTACTGAGTAGGTGCCATCCACGAACCAGAGCACTCACCAGGTGCTGCAGTGGCTTGCATTTCTCAGCCTCTGAATTTTTGCTCTTTATAAGCCACCCAATTTGTGGTAATTTGTTATAGCAGCCTGAGAGGACTAAGACTTATGTATGAAATGGAATGAGTCATATCATCTCCTCCTCCTCCTCTTCTTCTTTCTCTTCTATTCCTTATAATATTCCTAATATTGATATCAATAATAATTTTAGCTTCAGAATTTTATCTGAAGGAATACTCCATGAAGACACAGTAGAAAGCATCTTTTCCTCCATCCATGAGCCACCAGGCTGGCCTCCTGGATTCCCCTCTGGAGAACTAGTAAGAAGACACAATCTGGGGCCAACTGCCCTGCCAGAGGCCAGGTGTGATGGAGCACACTTCTAGATAGTGACTAGGAGTTTTGAAGGAATAAGGGAGAATTTACTTGGACTCTAAGAAAAATGTAGCCAATTTTTGTCCTGGTCACATGCTTCCCCTGAGCCCCTGCAGCCAGTCCTCCCAATGCACGTTGACACACAGTATTAAAACCTGGCCCATCTGCCCAATGTGCTTCTTTGGCTGTGCTGTAGAATCCACAGTGTAGACAGAGCTCAGGCATTGCCTGTGCAGTTAAAAAAAGAACTCTGTGGTTTGGTTCTGTTGAGGGGACATTGCTGAACAGTTAATGTAATCACATTACAAGTGCTTGTATTAAAATCACATGCAGGACAAAAATTGGTCTGAACAGCAGCAACTAGGAAATGACAAAGAAAGGTCTGTGGGTTGTCATAATCCGTAAAGAAATTTTAGTGGGGAGCAGCACTGATATGCATGCTCCCACATGGGCAGAGAAGGACCCAGAGCATGTGAGGTTGTTGCGGCGGCACAGACAAGTCCTGAGCAAGCACTGCCCCACGTGTATGCATGTGTGTGTGCGCGTGCCAGAGGACATCGGCTTCTGGGCCAGCAGGCAGCGTATGGAACGGTGATGGCCATCTCAGACCTCCCCTCACCCTGGGGGAAAACAATGTCCAGCTCATAGATGGGGATATTGTGCATTTATTCCTTAACTGAGGTTTGCCAGAACCTGGCAGGTAGCAGCTTGAAAGCGGAGGGTTTTCTAGTATGGTCCTGGTTTGGGTTGGAAGTTGAGCTCTGCTATTTTATACGCTCCTGTGGTCGGGATTAAGTCTATCAAATGCAAAAATTTCTTACAATATCAGACATATATAGCTACAAAGTCAGCTGCCTGCAGCAGCAGCCTCCATTCCCCGTGCAAAAAAAAAAAAACAGACTTTTAAAATTGATTTATTTATTTTTTAATGTGTAGTACCTGGAATCTACTTCAAAGCTCTTTCATGGAACCAGAAGCATCAAACATAAGGTTTTCCCTGCAGGACTTTATATAAACCTGAAACCCTGCCTGGGTTTTCCATTTCCTCTCAAGAAAAGAGTTGGTAAAGGGTCCAGGGGAGGGGGAGGGTGGTTGCAAACCACGGTCTGAGAACAAGTTAAACCCAGGACGTTTCCAACCAGGAAGGTCTCAAGGCTTCAGGGTGACCAAAGAGACACGTGCGGGGAGCTCAAGGAGCTGGAGAAAAGTTTTCTGGACTTTGCTCTGTTTTTGAACTTGTGGGATGGAATCCTTTACACCATCCACCCTTCCCATCATGGCTGATTATAACGTGTTCCCTCCTGCCTGGCTGGGAAGAGGCAGACTCATTTCAGAACCAACTGCCCAGGAGTCACTGCTCTTGCAGGAGGGGCAGCCTCTGGAGAAGGCCTTTGGGCTCCTCTCAGCCAAAGCTTGATAACGTTTTCCAACTTAGCAAATCCTGGAGAGGATACTTCTGCCATGAGCCATGCCTTCCTTTTCGACACAGAAGGAAAGAAAAAGTACTTTCCTCAACACACCATGATAGACTGACGGTTCCAACTCTTGAGAAGTTTCCTTTCTTCTTTTAAACATTCATTCACCTAAAGAAGTATTCTCAGTTGTCAAAAGGATATTTCCACCTAGGTTTTATTGTCCCACTTGGTAGAAACTATTTTGCGTTTAGAATTTTTATATTCCATGAGCCATGCCTTCCTTTTTGACACAGAAGGAAAGAAAAAGCAATTAGCATGGTTAATCTTACAGACTCCATTACTCTGGTCAATGAGGATTTAGACCTGGCTTTCATTAATGGCTGAAGCTCTAACAGATTCAAAAGCAGAGCATTTTTCTCATGGTGGAAGGGGTGCATATTACATTTGTGGCAATTGCTTTCTGGATTTTATTAGTTTTTCTCCTGTTATACACTTCTCAGTATTTGGTCTTGCTTGTCTTAAAAATAAAAGATGTAGAGATTTCCTCTTAAATGATGTAATCTTATGAAAGACCAAAGCTTTGCAAACTTGAATTCAGCAAGGGGAATTCCCGGTATTTATATGCGTGTTAACAGGAATATAAAAAGACTCAGATTCATCAGGCAACTGCAGCTTAGGGCTGTTTTATTTTTTGTCCTTCTTGCCTTTCCTCTTGCCCCTCTCTGTCCTTTTTTTTTTTTTTCTGTTTGAACAAATATTTTAAAACCCTTTCTAAGTGCAGAGCCTGTGTTGAGTAGATGTTGCCCAGGTACAATTCTTGACCTGGCAATATGGGGTGATCGTTGGTAGGACATGGCTCATTCTTGCAGAAGGAAGAGCAGTCTGGTTCCCTGGAGTCTGATGCAAGACTCCTCTTCATCTTGGTTAGAGTCCAGGGATGGACAAAGGAGAGGCCATGGAGATCTCGTGGCAGGGCTGAAATTCTGCCCAAGCCGTGAAAGAGCTCTTAATGACACTCGGGCAGTTTGTGGGGTGAAGGTGAGCTGAGAGCTCAGAGGGCTCCAGCATGAGTGGCGTCTGCAGGAGGAGGCGTGTGCTGGACTCCTACTTTGCAAGCTGTCTGATTGGTTTGCAGTGTGCAGGACGGGCATCCTGGGGATGAGCGGGGACCAGAGACAAACCAGTGTGCGTGACTTGCTAAGGAGTCTGAACTTGATTCATTAAGCAGTGAGGCGCCTTCTCAGGCTAAGGAAGGAAGAGGATGGGGGCTCACCCAGCGATGAAGCCCCCGCCTGCCAGACCAGTTATAAGGGTTTGAATTCCAGTTCTATCTTTGATGAGCAGGGTGCTCTTACTCAAGTCAGGTGACATCCCCAGGAGAACGAAGGACTAAAATGGAGATGATGAATGTGGTTCCCAGCTTCAAGGGTCCATGTAGCCAAGCGATGGACACATCGTCAGGGAATTTGTGACAAGAGCAAGGAAAAAGCACAGGGTGGGGGAGGGGCACATGTGGGGACGCAGCCAGACCTTCCTGCAGAGTTTGCTCTGGTCTCAGAATCCCAGTGGAGCTGGGGGCAAGTGACCTGATTGCAGTGATGAGAGTCCCCAAAGGCGCTGAAAGGACCAGAGGAGTCCATGCAGCCACATCATCCAGAGGGAGGACTGGTGCATCTGGGAGCCTTAGCGCCTCCTTTCTGCAGGAGGTTGATGCCAGGGATGTATGACTGATCTTCCCGGATTCTGGAGAAAGTTTGGTGCCACACTGTTGAACATGATCCTGGAGTCCTAAGAAGGAAAGTGTTGGGAACAGAGGCTTCTCATGGAAAAAGACCAAACAGAAAAAAAGAAAAACCACTAGGTTGCATATCTCTGTGTGAGCCCAACAACCCTTTCAGGAACCTCAAAAGCCAGAAGTCTTTGAAAAATAATCTCAGCGATGATTCGTCTGTAGTAACCAAACATGCACACAAATATCTACTTTGTCGAAACCAAACATTCAGAGAAATGTCTACTTGAGTTTTTCCTAAAATACTGATTGGTCAACCACACAACCTTCTCCATGAATTATTAACCCCAGCTGATTAATACTCGTCCTATCATGTCCACCACGACAAGCAATCTTGCTAAAATGTAGCCATGACAGTATTATTCCTGTGACCTCCAGAGCAGATCACCCTCTCAACATGGCACGGCGACTCCATCTCCCCCGAGACCCGTCCACCTTGCCATTATTTAAACAGGCCCCTCTGCTCCAGTTTCTGTGTCTTCCTCAAGCTGGCCATCGCTCTCAAATGTTCTTCCTCCATTTACTCATCTTAAAAATTCCTCTTCATCCTTTTATCGCCTAATGCAGAAAACACGTGCTCACAGAAGCCAAGCTGGAAACCTGTGAAGAATGTTCGTTACCCTCCCTCCACAACATTTTGCATTTCCCCAGGTTTATTACTAAGCTCCTTATAGGACACCACAGTGTGTACCTGGCTTCCCTCACTAGACCCTCAGCTCCTTGAAGGCAAAGACAACAGCTCCACAGGAAAGATGGCCACAGAGAAGTGACACATGGCAGAAGGGGAGAATGGCAACAGAAGTGGCTTTCCTGTGGTCTGATGGCTGAAGGAGGCTCCTGTAAGAAACAAACTGATTTTTGCTGACGAACCAGCGGTCACACTCAGGAATTAGGAGCAGAAAATGTAATGGCTTCAGTTCTGCTCAGGGGAATTTAGGCCTCCAGAGGCCTGACCACCTGCAGCAGCAGGCGATGTTACTACCAGTGTCCTCGCTCAGAGGAGCCCAGTCCAGGTCGGCTGGGAGTAAGGCTGGGCACAAAGGCCAGGTCATTAGTGACCTTCTCCTGAGCACTGGCTCCAGCCCTGGTTTGCCACCTGATGCCCTATACACTGCCAAACACACAGTAGCCCTCACATGCCCTCAGGAAAAGCCGGACCAAGAGGAAAGGCTACAGGTGCCAGTATGTGGGGGCTTCCCACCCAAACACACTTTTCTGCTTTAATATTTAATCATTCACTCAGACAGGTATTGATATCCATGTATATCCAGACATTTGGTGAAAACTCCCAGCACACAACACAGCCCTCAAGATAAACACATAAAACACAGCCGATAGGAAAGGGCACGGCATTGGCCAGAAGGAAATCACAAACAACTATAATGGCTTTCCCAAGGGAAATGAGAAAATATTAGGTCTAAGAAATATTAGAATTCATTGAAAGAATATTCAGAGAATGAGAAAGAACTCTTCGTCTCTAAAATGTATAATAAAAGAAAAAAAATTTAATAGGAGTATTAGAAGATGTAGTTGGGAAAACCTCCCTGGAAAATGAATGTAAAGTGAGATACGCAGAGGGGGATCATAAACACAAGTAGATCAATCTAAGAAGTCAATTATCTGGGTCCCAAAAGCTACAGAAAAGGTGAACAGAGGAAACAGGAGAAAGTCTTTCAAGATATAATACAAGAAAATTTCTTAGGAATGAAACATATAGGTTTCTACTTGAAAGCTATTCCATCTCCTCAAAGTTAATATAAACTATCCACATGTGTGCATAGAATTTCAGGATAAATACTGCATCCTATAGAATTAAAGAGCAAACATAGAGGTTCAAATGGAAAAAAGAAAACTGCAGAGCACTGAGTTTCTTGACAGCAATGCTGGGAACTAGAAAATGGAGTAGCAAAGCCTTTCTTATCATGAAAGGCAGATTTTCACCTTAGAATTGGACACCACCAATCCAATGTGAAGGTAAAATTAATATATATTCAGAAACACATGGAATGATATTTCCCATAGATTGCATTCCTAAAAAGCTTCTAGAATACACTCTCCAATGTAATAATGCATTAAGTTGATAACAAAGAAGACACAGAATGAACAAAGGGAAATTGGACACAGAGGAGAAGCAGAGAAATCCCTGGATGAGAGAAAAGTAAACCTCCTAGTTCACCTTTGAGCAGCCAGCCAGGGGTCAGCTGGTCCAGATGGAGCAGGACGGAAGAGTCAAAGCGGATGCCTCCTGGGTGGACAAAAGGGTTCTAGGGAATTGCCAGTGTTTGGACATGTTCTGTAGCCTAGCAATTATTTCCAAAGTAAAATGAATAAGTGATAACTATATAAAAAATTAAGCCAACCAATTAAAAATAATAAGTAGTTAAATCCAGGGAAGCAGCTTCACCAAGAGTGTGTTAATAGTATACTCAAAGCTCAGTGTGCTGTGAGGTTCTGTGCAACTGCATGGAAGGGCTGTGGTGTGTGTGTGTGTATGTGTGTGTGTGTGTGTGTTTAAGAGAACACCTTCCATAGCAGGAAATAAGTCATATTTAAAGGAGAAAATCAATAAGTTATAGTCTCATCAGGCTGTTATATAGAAAGTGGAAAGCAAATACCATCAAACAATAGATAACATTGTAACTTTTAAAAAGCAGAAATCTGAAGGGTGGATTGGGTAGAGGAGGGAACTCTTATGTAATAATCATATTATCATTTGATTTTAAAACTTTATTCATTTTAATGAAAAATTCTATTTGGAAATTTCAAACTTGCAAAAATTCTATGACAGCATTGCTGCTTGTCACTTAATGCTCCTACGAGGAACCTCCATGATTTGCTTTCCATATTCGAAAACAAAAATGAAGCCATAATCTAAACAGGAAGGGCAAAATTACGAATCTTTGATGGTCCATCCGCTGGGGTCCGGTGGCAAGCGAGATCATGGAGAGATCGACATCTGGTGCAGTCCTCAAACCAACCCCAGCTGTGTGTAGTCCTCAACTGAGGCTGCACAGGTTGCTGAAGGCCACGGCAGCAAGGGCCAGGGGATGGGACTCCAGGCTTGTCTGCCACCCTGGTCCAGGCCTGTGCCCCTACCCGACGCTATGTCTGGGATGACTGTGTATCACAGAAGGCGTGGACGTTCCCTGGACCAGATCACGTGGGGTGATCACCAGTCTGTGCCCCCAGGAGACTTTATTTCTCCCCTCTGAGTCACCCTTGTGGATGTCGAGGGCACCCTGTGCTGTATGCCATAGCACTAGTGGCCATGGCCAAGGTGGCATTCCTATACTTTTCCGTGTGGGCGGGAAAAGTCCTATAATGGGTGTTTGCATCCGCTTTTATCATTTAGGTGACAAATTACTACCAACTTGGTGACACACAGTTATTATCTTGCAGCTCGATGGGTCAGAAATGTGACATGAGTCAGTTGGGGTACAAGCTGGCTGTCAGTAGGGTCGCCTTCCTCTCTGGAGGCTCCAGATGTTCCCCTGCCTTCTTCAGTTTCCGGAAGCTTCTCTCATCCCGCGGCCCCTCCTCTTCCTCCTTCACAGCCAGCAACAGGCCTCTTGCTGATTTCTTTCCTAGTCAGGCTCCCTCTCATCTGAGCTCAGCAGAGAAAGGCTCACTGACCTGAGGGACCCTGTCCTTAGAGGCTCAGCCAGACGGTCCAGGGCCACCTGCGGGTCTCAAGGCCCTTAACTCACCGCATTCACAAGTAACTAGGGGAAGGTCATCACAGGTCCTGGGGACCAGGACAGGGGTCATCTTTAGAGAGCCATGACTCTGCCTACGGCAGAATTTCACCAGGTGGACTCAGTGGCTTCCCCAGCAGGGAGGCCCGCAGCCCCCGGCCTCCTCCTCATGGGGCAGCACTGGGCAGGGTGCATGGTGAGCTCAGTCTTGCTCCTTGGTGCAGAGCACAGCTTTGGGATGATTCAGACACAGAATACAAACCACAGGTCCCCGGCAAGCCCTCTGCCCGCCCCTGGGTTCGAGGATGACGCTGTTGTTCCCGTTCCGCTTGTATGTGTGCGTTTGGAGGATGTCCTCAACTTCAGATCTTGGCTGTCAGGGGACACGCGCTCTCAAGAGCAGGAGAAGTTCAGTTCTGCCAGGTCTGTTCGCCTCCTCGCGCTCTGAAGGGCGCCTTCTACAGTGGGGCTGACACTGTGAACTCCAAGGACACGCTCAAAATGGTCCTCTGACGGTGCGCAGCTCCATCTGGGGGAACAATGTCAAAGAACTTGCTTATTCATGGATGTTTAAAACCGAGTCCTATAAGGGGAGCAGGCTGCCTGGAGACTTGCCCTTGCACAGGCGGCAGATCTGGGCGCAAGCTTTGTGGTACCCCGATGCCGTGAACCTCAGTCTCCTCCTGAGGAAAATGACGTCTCCGAAGTTGGATGTGGTCAACAGTAAGGGAGACGTGAATCCCCAGCACGATGGGCCTGGTGCCTGCCATCACAGGGTGCTGGCTTTCTTACCCTCCTTTCTGTCTGTCCTCTGATCCGTGGAATCATTTGCATCTACGATGCTCAAAATACAGAGTGGTGGGTGGCTGTTGTCACACAGGGAACTGAAACCCACTCTGGGGAGGTGTGGACTTCACTGGGGACTTCTGGCAGAGGCCCAGGAGACCTTTGGCCAAGAAGGCAGCCTTCTACCTGAACTTGGAAGATGGCAAGGGAGAAGAGAAGAAATGCCACACGTCACAGAGGGAAGTCGGTGTGAGACTGAGGAAGGGCAGCCTGGGGTTTAAGACAGAGCTGCTGTGCTGGGGGAAGTGCAGATACGCAGTCGCGCCCCCCACCCCCCAGTTCCCAAGGAAAAAGCAAGAGGCCCTGGTTCTTGTCAACACTTACTACTGGCAAATACCCCTGTTGGAGGTGGGATGCTCCCACCTTGAAGTCAGGAGAATTCTACCCCAGTGCCTGCTCTGCAAACATCCTTAACCTTGAGTGAGGAAAGATCATTACAACCTCTTCCTGCCTTTCCTAAGAGTCTACATTTGTCCCCAACAGTTCATATGTGACATGCATGCCATCTCCTGCTATTTCTACCACATATTTGAATGGTGCATACCATGTGCCTATGTTACAGAACAAAGATACAGTTCATAGAGGTTGAGTCACTGGACTAAGACCACACAGCCACAGGTATATATTTTCTTCTTGACATGTTTCCCTCTACTGTACCCCTATCCCCTATCCCTATGACCAGGTCCTCAAAGCCCACCTAGTGCCAAAGCAAGTACTCCTCTGTGGTTCTCTAACGTGATTCTTTTTCTTATTTAAAACAAATTTCACACCATTGGAGAGATAAGTTCTGACCTCTTTCCCAGGGGAAGGATTTGTAATGTTCATAAAGCTGGGGGAGGCTGTGGACCATGGACTTGAGCCCTCTGGCTGGTATTCAGGGCCTCCCTGCCAGGTGTCCCCCTGCCCTCACAGGCTCCTCCACAGCTAGTTGAGCTCACTTCTCCTCCAGCCCTGGGGGATTCAGCTCCTTTGGATCCACTGCCCTCTCCTGCCCCCTGGCCTCCCTCAGGCTGGTCTCTGTAACATTGGCTGCTGCTCCCAGTTCCACATTCCAAATTCCACCTGCTCCATGCAGGCCTACCTTACGTGAGACTTTCTCCAGGAAGCTTGTCCTGGTTTGTCCCTGCGCAGGATTCCCCTAAGCCAATCTTGAACAATCTCTGGCCTGTGGGCCTGATCTAAACCATCACCTGTTTATATAGAAAACCTTTTGGGACACGGCCGACTCTTTGGTTTGCATGTTGTCTATAGTGCTTTTCTGGCTACAATAGCAAAGTTAAGGAGTTGTGACACAGACTGTGTGGCCAGCAAAGAAGAAACTAAGAGATTAATTACTGGTTTCTGGTCCTCTGCCGAAAAAAGAAAAAAAAAAAAACTCTAAATGCTGACTCTGCTATAAGTCATGGACACAGAATGGTTCTGTGACTCTGGAGTAACTTCCACTTGGACGGTGCTGGCGATGGCAGCTGTGTGTACCCGTCCGATCCCTCATGAGCTGAAGCCTCCAGGCCTCTGCAGGGGCTCAGTACTGTTGGAGAGCAGTGAGAAGACCACAGGTCCAGCACCAGAGAGGCACACTGCTGTGCAACCTCAAGCATGTGGCTCAACCTCTCTACTCAGTCTCTCATCTAAGCCATTGAAGATAAGCTCCCAGCCCGCCTCCCGCCCTACTCCCAAGGGCCTTTGAGAAGGCTAGAGGAGATAAAGCGGCCTTTGTCCCAGCACAATGCCTGGCACACACAGTAGGTGTTCAAGACATTAGTTCCCTTGAACTGCTAAGGTGACCTGACCCCACTCTGCTGGCTTTCCAGCCTCACTGACCCCGTCATGGCTGACTCAGCTCTGAGGCCCTGCGTCTTCTTGACATTGAACCCAAGCGGGAAGGGGGAGGGGCAGGGTGCAGGAGCCACCTTGGACTCAGCTCTGAACTCATTTCACAGTGCGCCCCCCACGCGATGACAGGAGACTTCCCGTCATTAAGCGCCTGGGCTGGGTTCCAGCTGGTACCCTGGAGAGGCCAGCTTCCTTGCCCCACCCCCAGCTCCTAAGCCAGCCTGTCCCCCCAGGATTTGGATCTTATAAACATCAACCAGTCCTCAGGGGTGAGCTGCTGAGGGCCCCCCTTCGGTTCCAGATGGAGAGACTTGTTTTGAGGAGCAAATGTTAACTTTCTCTTTTCAGTGAGGAAAAACAACCACCAAGAGCCACCCAACCCCAAGTGCCTCCTGTAAACCGAGTTATTTTCTTCTTCCTGAGACTCAGGGAATGCGGAGTTATTTTGGGGGGCTGTGGGCGGGGTGCACGGTGACTATGTGCTTTGTGTCCTTTAAAGATTCCCACCAGGGCCAGCACAGAGACAAGGGGCGGGGCAGGCCCTGGCAGTTTCCAGCGCAGACCTGCCACCACAGAGAGGTGCCAGCAGACAGCAAGTGGCAACCTTCCCACGGAAGCTCTGCTCTCCAAGAAAGGTTTTAGCCTGCTTAATTTTTCTCCTATGGGCTGTGAGGCAACTTGCATTTCTTTGTGAAATCCCAGCAGACTTGGCGAGACGCTATTCTCCATGAGCTGCAAGCACCTCCTCCTTCCAAAGGAGCATCTTCCAGGCCTGAGCCCAGGCCTGAGCTCCCATCAGGACAGTGGGCACCGCCCCACCCTCACCAGCCAGGCTGAGCAGTGCCGGCGTTGTGCTGCTCAGGGGGACTTGCATCCAGCTCACATCAGCAGATCCCCCCTTCCTCCAGCTCCTGCAATTCCTATTTTTAGAGGGGCTTGGGAATACTTGAAAGAGCAGGGTTGTGGGTTGAGACAACCTAGGCCTCACCTCAGTTCAGGTGATTTCTAGCTTTGTGACTTCAGGCAAGCAGCATAGCCTCCCTGAGCCTAGTGCCACCCAAAGTGATTACAGTGATCCAGAAAGTTCTAAAGAGGTTGGTGAAGTGAACTGCCCTTTTCCCTTTGTCCCCCACTGCAGGGAAAATTGATCCATGCATAGTTTAAGAAGAGGTTCCTGGGGCTGGGGTTGTGGCTCAGTGGTAGAGCATTTGCCTCGCATGTGTGAGGCACTGGGTTTGATCTTCAGCACCACACAAAAATAAATAAATAAAATAAAGACATTGTGTCCATCTACAACTAAAAAATATTTTTTTAAAAAAAGAAGAGATTCCTTGAGTTAGAAGGAGAAATAATACTGCCAGACATGAAAACTCCTCTCTCTGTAGAAGGAATACATTCTACAAGGGAAACATAATCATTCTACAGCGGGGAGGAAGTCAAACACCCCCGACCACACTGGCTGCGATTATTTTCTGCACATCAGGACTTAACAGAGACTTCCACACTGGGAGGTGCAGAGTGACTTTGAAGAGACCCTTCAAGAAAGTGGGTTCCCTGGGATGTTTTGACCACAGAACTTGCTGATTGGACGTCCTGGGGCTCTACTTGTTGGTTTACAAGTATCTCTCAGAGTTAGGTTAGGAGTTCATTGGCAGATGTAGAGTTCCTCGTAATCATGATTGTGATAAAAAAAAAAAAAAACACAAGTAGTGAAATATTTTAGAGCTCACTGTGTATCAAGCAGTGGTTTAGGAACTGTGATGAATTACCTTACATAGTTTCATGGGCAAGAGGGTCAGACATCCCTAGGGTACTGTCAGGGTAGCAGACTCAAATCTTCACCAGAATTGCAAATGAATGGAGCTTCCCAGTCCACAGGGATGTGGCTGGGAAGAGGGACCTGGCTCCCTCTCCTTCTCTACCTTCTGTTCTGGCTTAGGGCTGGCCCCAGAGTGACATGTGTAAGTGTCAGTATGGTTGTGGAAGCAGGCGTGAGAGCTGAGCAGGTCTGTAGCACAGAGCTGCCTCTTCTGACGATGCCGATTGCTGTTCGCCCCGTGGACAGCTCCGCTGTGCCTCTTTCTTGCACGAGGACCTTCCATGGCTCTCTGCTGCCAATCCAGTCTGCAGTGGGCCCTGTTGGGGCTCTCAAGCTTCTAAAATGTGGTCCTACTTGTTTTCTTCCTCCATCATCTAGGACATCTCTATTTGTCATCTTTATCATGCACAGAAATGAATCCCAGACTCTAGGCTTTGTCCTAATCTCCCTCTCCTCCCAGTCTTGCCCAGTCTTGTAGTTCTTATCAAGTGTGTCCTCCTCCCCTTTCTTCCATCGGTGATGCCAGCATGTCACACAACGGGAACAGATGTCCTCATGGTGTCAGGTTTTAACAGCTCCAATTAGTTTCTATTTGCAAAATCTGCTGGCCAGGTTGAATGAATTTTGATTCAGTAAATTCGGCATATTCACAGACCTGGACCTCAAATGGAAGTTTCACCAAGTTGAAGTGAAAGCCCCCTTGGCCTCTCCTCCAGGAAAACTAGCCAGATTGGAACCAACCCATTTGAAACCTTCACCTCTGACCCTCACGCTGACTCCTCAGTCCACTGGAGGTTTTCTTCACATTTTACCTTTTGAAAGATTCCAGTTCATTTGACCAACTTGCTGGAAACTAATATTTACGTGTTCCATGTTTCATCTGGGAAAAATAATTCCAAAGCGAAATATTTTATTGAAAGCAGGGCGAGGAGATAGTGTGAGTGTGGATTTAGAGTTGTTACCCCTCATTTGCTTTCTGCAAGTGAGGAAGGTTGATGCATCTCCAATCCTTCAGTAAGGGAAGAAACATATTCGGTGTCATGCAGTTGAGAAGTGATTCAAGCTAGGTTTGAGCAACAGTCGTCAGACTCTAGTCTGCTCACATGAGCACTGTGCTAACATCCAATGTGGCGCCAACACACTGCATAGTGAGGGGGACACTGGGAAGTGCAAGTCCCTGCAAGCAGAATGCTTTTTGGCCATGTTAACCTGGATGTGCAGTGACAGGAGCCTGGGGATGTATCTGACCAGATTCCTCTGAGTCCCTTTGAAGCAGAAGAGCAGGAGAAAGAAGTGGTGGCCATCGTGGACCCTCACATTTAAGTTTCCCCAAAGGACAGGGCCCGGAAGCCAAGCCTGATCAAAGTCCAGGGACCCTTGAAGACTGAGGCTTTCACTAGAGCTGACACTGATAGCTACGTCTGGCTGGTTATCACGCACTGACTTGCTCAGACATTCACACACCCATTTATTCAGTCAGCCTTCATGGAAGGCTTCCGGTCAGGATATGTGCTTCAGGCAGGGGTCGATCAGGCACTGTCTGTCATTACCAGGAGTTCATGAGCACATGAAGAGATGTAGCTCTGAGAAAATGTCCAATAGAGGGAGATGAGCACTTGCCCGATGGGGGAGAGGGCAGTGGGTCAGTTCTTCAGGGTCCAAGCTGGGCTACAGTGGTGCATGGGCCATGGTCAAGGGGATCCTAGAGCTGGTCTTAAAAATGAGCAGATAAGAAACAGAAACAGTTTGAAAGGTGGAAAATCTGTGACTTGATTAAGAAATTGTGAGGAAAAGCAGACTTCTGCAAGAACAGAGGTGAGGAGGGCAAGGAGATGAGACAGGGTCAGCTGCAGTGGCGTGATCACTGCCACAGTGACCTTGCTCGGGGGGCTTCAGGTGTGGCCAGGTCACCCGGCAGCATTCATCATGGAGGAATCAGCTCCTCACCATCCTCCTTTGCCCCAAAGACATGCCCAGTTGTTCTGTTGAGAAATCAACCTTGGCCAACAAAGGTAGATGGAAAGAGAGGGATGTGAGGTCACATGACACCCTGTACTAAAATACTGTGCTTGACTAGCTGGCCCAAGTGAGTGGCGGGTGAGACCTGCACGAACTCCCCGAAACTAACCCACGATGACAAAATTAGGCGATGACTTTGGGCAACCATGGGGGGGATTGCTGAAGGAACAGCCCCATGCCAGCCAGAGACTCTGGTGTGAAGGGCAGCCCAGGCCGCCCCCTCTCCGCTGTGCACACATCTGCGCGCTACCTGGTAGGGGGTGCTCAGGGAGAGCCCTGACTAGCAGTCCACCCCTGCATCTCCTGCTGGAAAGGGTGCCTGGGGCTGGAGAAGTGGTGGCCAGGGCCTGCAGCAAGATCCCCGGGGGCCTCCAACCATCCGTGAGCTCTTTCTCATGAGCCCAGGCTCCTCGTCTTTGAAATGGCATTGCCTTTTGACCATCTACCATTCTCAACTTGGGATCCTTTTGATTAAATTTCTTTTTCTCTCATTGCTTCCTGTCTAAGAAGGAAGACCACGGAGGGCAGCCCAAGGAAATCAACCAGCTCCTGACCCACCTCGCTCCCTGCTTGTTGTAGAGTCCCCACCTCATCCTAAGATGCGGCCCCTCATGGGGGGATGAGCATCGCTGCACCCATGTTTGAGGCTTGTGCGGAGACCCAGAGGAAGTAGGCCCCATTCTGCCCATTGGAGTAGGTGCAATTTGTTGGACTTGTGTCTTCTCTGAGCACACAAGGACTGAGCGGGGCAACCTAGTAGCGGTTCATGCACAGGACACCTGAACAGTTGTAGCTGCCGTGTCCACCTAGAGACTCCCCTCCCTGCACTGAACTCAGGGCTATCAGCACTGAACTCCTTCTACCCGGGCCTCATTCCTCCAGGACACAGGGAATCCAGGACCACATGGAAGGACACAGGACAGCAAATTGCTGGGAGGAGTCCAGATGGAAATGAGAAGAAAAGAGGCTATGGGAGGAAATGACTGCAGAGAAAAGGGAAAGATGCGGAGAGAGAGGGAATTGGAGGAAGAAAGATGGAGGACAGGCGAGGAAGGAAAGGGAGGGGGGACCCTGCAGCCACCATCTGCCTGACACCTGAGCACACTCAGGGCCAGCTCTGCTCCTCCCTAGTACTGAGGCAGACTATGCCGTCTGGACAGGTCACCAGCAGGTCTTGGTGCTTTCCTTCCTTCTCTTGTAAAATGAGGATGGTAAGAGCATTCCCCTACAGGGACAGGATCGGGAATGCAAAATATTAAGCAAAGTGTTGAGTAAGCTATAATTTCTGTGGTAATAGTGTCTATCATTATTAAAGTGGTAGAAGTTAAGGGTCAAGGAGAGGCAGGGCCTACCCACGAGCACAGGGCTGCCTTGAGACAGAGCGAACCCACAGCCCAAGCTGCAGGCTGCAGAATCGCCTCTTTCCCCTTCCTGAGCCTGAGGAGAGGGGTCCCTTCTCTTGGCTAGTCAATGTTTAGACCTAAGATTGTAGCTACAGGGGTCACAGACCCAACACTGTCATTTCAGGTGAAATAAGAGGACAGGACTCCAAAATGTGGGTGGACTCAGTGCAAGATCTCTCTAGGGTGAAAGTAGCAGTTGCCCATACAGCCCATTAATGACCCCGTATGGGGTGTGACACTCCCTGTGAGAGGGAGGGGTATGCGGGAGTCGGGGCATGGCCAAGTGTGCACATGCGTGTTTGTGCTCTGAGTGTGGGCCTGTGTGTGGATGAGCGCACATGTCAGGGTGCATGTATACATGCACACGTGTGCCCGTGGGTAGATCCTGCTTGGGTGCACAAGCGTGTAGGTACACGGCGTGGACATGCATGAGTGTCAGCAGAGCTGTGCGTGCACGCACAGGGCACATGGAGATGAGGTCACTCCCAAGCCCTGGCTCTCTGCTCACTTTCCTACTCCCTTCATCCAGAGCCCTCTTTTGTTCTTGATCAAATTATGCTTCGTGGGCCAGGAGAGCCTATGTTGCCCGAAAACTTGCTAGAAATGCAGAATCCCAACTGAATCAAGACTCTGTGTGTTAGCAAAACCACCTCTCAGGTGCTTCCTATGCACGTCAAAACTGGAGAAATTTTGCTGCCCAGAAGGTGAGGTCTGCTTAAAATTAAAATCACATGGCCAGGGGAAAAATTACCCTGTTGAAGAACAGGTCCAACAGGGGCACTTGGAAGCCCTCCATACATTGTATCTCATTCGGTCCTTCAAAGAAGACTCATGACTATTCCCATTTCAGAGATCAGGAGACTAAGGCACCAGAGGGTAAGCTTTGTACCCCAGGTCAGGCAGGTCCCAAGGTCTGTACAGGAATGTGAAGGTGAGTCTGGTCAGCACTACTTTCTTCTCAAAGAATCTTGCTGCCTTTTATGATAGAGGAATTGCCTAAGAGGAGAAGTATTTCAGAAGAGGGACCAGAGTTCTGTGTGTTGAACTTGAGTCCACCTTGAGGGCAAGCCCTGGCTGACTCCAAGCTCTGCTAGTGACTTTTCCACATCACAAGAGGTTTTTCTCCTGGGGTCCTGGGGCATGTCTGGGAGCAAGAACCCTCACCTTGACTCTGAATGTGGATCTTCCTGTGCCTGAGGCTCGTGGCTCCCTGACTTGCCCTTCCATCTGTACCATGGGGAATGAGTGGTGGAATCCTGGTCTTGAAAGTTGAAATGTGAAAGAGTTTAATTTCACCCAGCTGGTCCCACAGAACTCACACTGGAAGTTAATCTATGAAAAGCACAAAGCACCCTTTATAGGTATGTACAAGTTGCCTGAATGCTTTGGATACCTGAATTAGGCAGGGACTGTGGAACACTGCACTATTTTAACCCATGGGGAGTCCTAGGAATTAGCTTTGGGAAATCCATTTTACAGATGAGGAAACTGAGCTTTGGAGGTTAAGCCACTTTTCTCAAGTACTCACGGGTAGTTAATGCAGGGACTGAGTCTGACTGGCTGGCTCACTCTGCTTTCCCAGCACAGCCCTGGTATTTTAATTTCTGACTCAGCCTGAGATAAGGAAAATCTGGATGAATGTTAGACGGAGCGCTACGTGTGAGACAGGCTTTAGCAGGTCTGCGTGTCATTTTGGGTGTCCAAATCTTTCTCTGACTGACGTCCTGGCAGTTCAAGCTCCCAGATTCCAGTGTGAAAGAAAAATAAAAATATCTGCTAAAACTTTTGACTCAACATTGCTTGCACTCAGAATAGTGGCAGCCAGAGATGAACCACATGGTCCCGGATGCGCTAATAGCAGGGTCTCCTCTCCATCCTCCAAGCCCTCCCTCCACACAGGGCTGCACTCGTGTGGGACCACATGCCTCCCTCTAAGGGAATTCTGTGGACCTGCAGGTGCCATTGACTCCAGGGACTCCCACCTCAAGCACACCGCTGGAGTAGGGCTGAAATCCTTCCTTCCACCCCTCCCTCTGAATTTGCCTTATCTCCCCTGTTAGTTTCAGTTATAGAAACAGCTGCACTGATTCTGACTTCTAATATAAGTATCTCTATATATGCTTATTTATTTGATGCCTAGCTGTCCCCACCCCTGGCCATGATCCCTATGGTACTGCCTCACCCCATGCAAACAACGCATGGGCGATGAGAGGTTTATTGAATGACTGGACGAGGGTTTATTGAATGACTAAATAAGCAAATGAGCTTCGGGGATTCCTGTGCTGGATCAGAGCCTATTGTTAAGTCTGCAACGACTCGTCTGTCTCCAGTGAAGAACAGAATATGGCTGTGGACCTCCTGGAAGTAGAACAATCGCTGGCGTATGGCACGCTTGCCCAGTGGTTAGTGCTTCCAAACATATGGATACAACATGGGTCTGGGAGAGGTGCTTGGGATAGAGAATACACAGGGACAGTCCCCTCTCTGCCAACTCACAGTCTTCTCTACAACAGAAGCAGAAATAGCAAGTTGTAGGGCAGACACTGCTGGATTACAACTGCTTGTGTTGTCTGAGGGTCTGAGGCTATGAACATTTGAATCTACCCAGGAAGAAGGCCCAGGGCTGCCCTTTTACAGTGGATGCTTGGACAACATGGTGCAATGAGATACAGCACAGCTGAGGCTCCAACCTCCCAAAAGCCCTGGCTTCTGCAATTTCACTGCCCACCCCAAGGGAGAATCCCTTTGGAGATCCTGCAGAACTCCTTCCGGAGGGCATTGCTTCTGCCAGCCAGAGTGCGGTTTGCACAGGACTATAGTTTGCTCCCTCCCTTGTAGACCTGGTCAGAGGTTAAACCCTCTTCCAGCCCCCAGAGTCCCACCTCCCAGGGGGAAAGCAGGGCGTGAGGGAAGGCCAGACTTGGGGATGGGAAATGACGTGCTTGCAGGAGTCCATACTCTTCCAATTCTGAACCAGACACTTTAGATATATTATTCCATTGAATCCTCATAAAAATTCAAAAATTCTTACAAGTAATTTGTGATGTAAGTAATAGAACATGGACGTGTTTAAGTGACTTTGCAGGAGATTCAGTATTAGGGAGGACAAGGGGCAACTTTGCGAGCAGGCCTTCCTGCCTCAGTGCACCTGCCAGGCTGCTATGGGGCTGCCACCTCTAAAGCTCTCCTTGGAAAAGAGGGGCTGATTTGATGTCCTGTCTCTAGTATAGATCACTTTCTCTTGCAGTGTGAAAATAATAAAAAATAAATACGGCACTTTTTAAGAACACAAGTTGATACTGAGCAGGGTTACCGCTTTGTGATACTAATTGCCTCAGTTAATTCTGCCTTGTCACCTGCTGGGATGTGGGTAGAGAAGTTAACTCGTTTTTTCAACAATACACTCAGACACGAAGATTACTGTTCGTAAGTGTATTGGCTAACCTAGTGTCCAGTGAGGGCTACCAGCTCTAAGAGTCTGTTGCTCCCACTTCACTTCCACGGTGACGTTCAACTCCAGATCAAGGACAAACGCTCCTTCCCAGATGCTTTGGGGTCACACCCTAGAACTTGAGCCCTCTTTCTTGATGTTGATACACTGAAATGCTTCCCCTGCCCCTCACCTTTTCCTGCTCCCTGCTGTCCTGCCTGTATCCTTCCAGAGATTTCTACAGCAGCTCCAGGGAGTAGCCCCTGCTAGGGGCTTAGGGCCTCAGACATCAGGAGGGACCACCCTGGTGGTATAGGTCCTTGAGGATCCAGAGACCAGCAAGGATGACGGAGCACCACAGAGAGGAGGCTTGGCATTGGGCAGGCGAGAGCTTGGAAAGTCCAGCAGTTTCAGCCTGGCTGACCAGAGGAAGAACAGAGCAGATCCCAGGTGCAGATCCACTCTGGGGAGAAGAAAGTCTGGAGGTCAGAGGGGCTGATCATGGACTTTTAACTCTCAAAATAGCAGGGCTCGGCTGGCTTATCCTCCCTCTGGATCGCAGTCATCTTGTTTGTGGGCGGCCATCAGCCATCACCTCTGCCGTTTGAATCTGGAGAGGATTAAATAAAAAGGCAGGTGTGGGGCTTAGACAGGGCTTCGCTAGTTTACAAGAACCCAACACAAATTAATCGCTGTTATTATTATTATTGGCAGGAAAGAGATCTGACTCTGAACAATGAATGAAGGGGATACATGAAACCTAATCTGACTCTCTCCGGTGCCGTGGAAGGATCACAGACCTTTGCACATGTGACAGCTTAAGCAGCGGTGGGAAGGATAGCAAAGTCTTTAAAAGAGCTGGGGTCAAGCCTGTGCTATATCTGCAAAGTCACCAACACCTTACACGAGGCCACCGTTGAATTAAGAACCTGATTGACAGCAGAAGTAAAAGGACGGGGCATCTTGCTTTAGGTCATGCAGGATAAGAAGGAACAGG
The DNA here is from genome assembly GCA_028644305.1 of Xerus rutilus. Taxonomy (NCBI): domain Eukaryota; kingdom Metazoa; phylum Chordata; class Mammalia; order Rodentia; family Sciuridae; genus Xerus; species Xerus rutilus. The sequence continues at coordinate 6,533,693 of CM053401.1, forward strand.
GCTTAGGCCTCGTGTCCCCAAGCCCCGTGGGTTTCTTGTGGGCCTCCCTCCTCCCTGGAGGATAAAGGAGCTGGAAATAGGAGGTCAGTTGTTCACTGGAGGGTAGAGTCTCTTGGCAACTGCTCTTGTTTATGCCTTAGTGGGAAAGGCCAGGCCTGGCTCACTGTGGGCCATGCCCTGTCCCGAGGCATCTGGCAGCAGCATCCTCACCCAGCTCTGATTAATCACCGCCTTTGGAAGCCACATAGACAGGAGAGCAGGGCTGCCAGCTGAGAGGAGAGAGTTCATGCAGTTCTTATTTATGCAAAAGCCCCATGGCCCACCATCCCATAGGGGGACTGACGCCCACCCCTGCCTGCCAGGACCTCTTCCCTCCAGGTCTCGAGGAGCTAAGCCCTGGCTCCCCATCTAGAGGGAAGGATGGGCTAGAACACAGGGAAGAACCCTCAGCAGGAGAGCGTGCGTGGGTGCGATGGCCTTTCCAGAAACAGAAGTGGGGCCCAGGGGAAGCAGCATCTCAGACCTGGGGCCTCTGCTTAGACCCTGAGCACTGGCACAGGTGGCTTTGCACAGTGCCAGCCAATGAGACTCTCTCCTGTCTGCAGAACATGCCACCAGCCAGAAGAGTCTGGGCAGAACTCGCCCTGCAGTTCTCCAAGGCATCAGATCCGGGGCCTTAGTATTTCCTCCAGCACTAGGAACAAGGAGCTCGTTCCCCTGCCTCCCCTTTCCTGGCCATTCCCATGAGGCTGCATGAGAAAAAAAATGGAACGCGAGGAAGGAAGGGCATTTGCAGAGCACCACTGTTTGCTGGGTGGCTCGGTACAGCCACAGTGGAGCCCCAACAAGCCTGTGAAGAGGGAATCGCTGTCCCGCCCCAGTTGCAGCACAGAAGGCCGCAGAACAGCTATTTTGACTAAGTCCTTGCTTCACATCAAAGTGAAAAGACATTGGTTTCAACTTCTGTGTCTCCCAGCCTCTCCATGTTGCCTGTTTCTGTATGTTTGCAATGGTAAACAGCCTGTCCCTCCCCAGAAGGACATGTAGCTCCAGAGATGATTCTTGATGCATGTCTTCATCTTCCTCCCCACAGCCCCAAGGACCATGGCCATGCAGCACCATCCCGCGAGGTGAGTGTGAGCTAAAGCCAGACGCTGAGACCAGCTTTGCCACTTCTGTTCAACAACGTTGGCAAGGCCTGAACTTCTGCATCTGCAAGGCAGCCACCCCAACCTTCTCCACCTCGCCCACCTGTAGAAGTAGATGAGAAGATCAAAGGAGGTGATGTCCCAGCAGTGATGTGTCAGCATGGCACCCATGGACACCCCCAGGCCCTGGGCAATTGTCCTTCTATTTCTAACCCACTGGAGCCTCCATCAACACAGCACTGTGGACACATGAACAAGGGATGAGCAACACTCACTGGGGTGATTCTGGGGCAATTCCAAACATCTGGCTCATTTCTTCTAATGGTTTTGGACCTCACAGACCTACCTTCCCTCACATCACCTGGGAAGGGCTGGTGGTGAACACGGGTTGAGATCCAGTCTAGATCCCCACAAGCCCTCAAAGGAGCAGGCTGCTTGTGCTACCATACCAGGCCGGCTACGAATTTCCAGATGGCTTCATTCTGAGAGCTTTTAAAAGGAAACAGACCAGCAAGCCTGAGCTTCTCTAGTTAGAATCAGAGCTCCAGAGAGAGATTACCAATCCCTGGGCACAAATGGTGTAAGTGCCAGGCCAAAGTTCACAGCAGTGTCCTTCAAAAGCCACAGGCGACTTGGCAGACTGGCACCAGCAGGAACTCTGCAGCTCCGACCAGCACTTTTCTAGTTTGACAAAACCCTACCTTGTTTCAAAATTTGACCACATTTTCTTTCAAGAAATTTTTACCTCAAAGTTTTCTGCCCCTGGGCCTGTCTCCAGGACCCTACATTTGGGGACTGGAAAGTTTATTCTGAAAGTATGTGTAATTCAGAGGTCTGACTCCACCCGGACGCTAGCCTGCTTCACAGGGGACCTTGCATCCCCACCTTGCCCAGGCAATGCCCCACCCAAAGCATGGAGAGGGGCGTGGTTTCCCCAATGAAGGGGAAGATCCTCACATTTCCATCCATCTCCCTCTGAACATGCCTGGCGTCCAGGGCATGTATGTGGGGCAGGAGCACACTGAGGGGACAGAAGCTGGGGCCTCTGCAACCCCAGCGACTTGGAAGGAAGGCCTGGGGCCAGCGGGAGAGAGCACAAGCCACCCGCAGTTTGCAGAATTCTGTAAGTGCAGAATGTCAGCCATGAGCCACCAAGAGACGTCCCCGGGCAGGCCTGTCTCACAGAAATGACTTTTGCCTTGGCAGAAATGCCCTAGGCCATGTGGCCAACATTGCATGCGGCATATTAACTCTAAAACACAGGACAAAACTCACGATGGTGCCAAAGCCGGAGCCACATGCACACCCTGGACACCTGAGAAGCAGCTCTTGCCACCAAGGAACCAAATGCTTCATTTATTTTCATTTGAATTTATTCACATTGAAATGTCCACGTGTGGCTGAGGTTGACCAGAACAACCCTGGAGCATTTTCTGCTCTATTCGTGTATTTGATGTGATTCTGAAGGTGTGCAAGCCCAGGGCCATGGACTGCTCACCATGCCACACCCACTGGTCCAGCCCCTTGCCAGACCCTCATCCCGACTAGAAGTACAAAGTCAGAGAAGACAAGGCCCCTGCCTTTGAGAGCTCAGGGTCACAAGCTGGAGCTATCCAGAAGCAGGGCCCGCGTGGGGAAGGCTGGGAGGTACTGGTTTCTGAGGGTCCTGCGTGTCGTTCTCAGGAGGGAAGGGCCAGAATCTAGGAAAGCACTGCAGGAGCAGATGGCTGAGTAGCCCCTGAAAACCCCAGGAGGCTCAGCGAGCGAGCTGGAGGGCGCTGGAAGGAGGGGAGGTATGACCCCCAAAGTCTTACCTGCCGTGCCAATAACTGGACCAGCATGGTCTATTCCCAAAGGGACAGAGAGAGAAGCAGTCACATATTTGAGTTAGCAGGTCCCTCCCAGAGTCAGAGCAAAGGCTAGAAGGGGGCAAGTTAGGAGCTCACGACGTCGAGGCTTTAAACACTAGGGAGGTAGGGGGACTGGAGCCTGCCCAACAGGGGAGGGACAGGGCAGCTCATGGACACTACCGAGGGCACAGGGGAGCAGCCTTCAACCCTCCTGCAGTCACAGCGTCTCCAAGCTGGCCCTCTTGTCTCTAAGGTGTGTCTTTGCATCTACTCTTGGTGATGAAACAGCCTGGCCACCCATCTCTCAGGGCTCATGCTCAAATCCAGAGGCCCCACTGGGTGTGAAAAATAGGGAACCCAGCCCAGGGCAGAGTGCCATTCTTGATTGATTTTGGCTTTAGGAAGCTATGTCTCCTTCACTCATTTCTCACCTCTCCTGCATTTAAAGGAGGTAAAATTAAAGTATTAATCAAAATTATACAAATGAGGCAAAAGTGCCAGCTTGCCCTTGGGTTGCACTAATTACTTCCAGCAGGTCTGGCCCTTTTCGATGCAGAGTGGGGACAGTGCTGGGCGCACCCCTCTGCTCCATCCCGAATCACCAGCCTCACCAGAGGGACTGACTTAATTAATCCTCTGTTACTGTCGAAATCGCATTGTCCCGAGGGGGAGCAGCTAAGCAGGAATATTATTTTAAACATATACTGTAAACAACTCTGGTTCTCCGGAGGGTTCTGAGGTTCCGGGGCTGTGACTCTTTCACTACCATTTATTTATTTATTTTTTAATCTTCAAAACTAAGCCCCTTGTCTTTCTTTACTCACTTCTGCACAGTTGATTTTCTAATGCTAACAGAAAAAGGTCAAAGGAAAAGAATCCCTAATAACAATAAGTAGCTTCTGTCGCCTATGAAGTGATTGGTCATCACCTGCTTAAAGCATCATTCCATAGATTGTCAGATAGCCAGATAACTACACAGACAGACAGACAGATAGACACACACACACACACACACACACACACACACACACGTAAATATATGTATCCATTCACTCCAACCTGGACAGCCATATGATAGAGATATTAGCCTGGTTACATAGCTTGTAGATAGGAGGCACAGATAGCTTAAGCAACCTGCTCAAGGTCACACAGCTGATAAATGGCAAACCCAGGCTTTGTATATGGGAGTGTATATTCCTAGCTACTACACTGTTCCAGGTTGACACTTCAATCTCCCCAAGCTTCTGATTTTATTCAGTCATTCATGAGACTCAAAGCCATGTAGAGTTCAACTCCTGTAACCCACAGGCTCTCTTTAGAAAGTTAAATGTGCATAACTTCTTTCTTGGCATCACTCTCTTTTCTTTTCTTTTCTTTTTTTTCTTTCCATCTACAATTACTTAATTGCATACATAATTACTTGCATGGGAAATTGGTTCGCCAGCATCAGACAAGCAATGGGAATCTACGCATTGCCCCCGAGACCTTGAGGAAGGTGGGATGGATCATTCGGACTTGAGCCTTTTTCTTTGGAATTCTTTTAAAAAATGACCTGCTTTCCTTTTGAAGGGCTGGAAAGGGGATTTGGAGAGTTTTTTTTCCCCTAGAGGATCCCCTGGGATGGCTGTGAACTTGGCAAACCGGCTCAGAATTACCCCAAAAGAGCAATTTGTTCCCTAGCAAAACAGGATAATTGTCTGGGGCAGACCCGAGGCTGCTGGTGTGCGGGGCAACAGAGCTGGAGGGAGAGCGCTCTCCAGTGAGAGTCTGTTTGGGAAACAATTATCTTGCTTCTTTTGAATCAAAGATAGTCCAGCGCACTGTGTGCATGCACCGAGATCAAATACAGTGTACGGTCTCCATAGATTCTCTTCCTTTCAGGAAATTATTCATTGATAATGCTGCTGGCCCAGACAGCCAGCATCCTTACAGTAACTGCTCTTTGCTTTCTGAGAATAAGCCAACTAGGCAGGAACTGTTACTGCAGTTAATGAAGCCTCTTCCCTTTGGAGAACCATCTCTCCTCTGCCCAGCTTACATCATTGAAAGACGTGGAGAAGCAGCTTCTTTCTCATGGAAATAGGGATGTGCTGTCTATCACTGGTAGTGGCACTTTCAGCTTGGTTCAAACTTCATAAACCAGGGCTTTGTTTGCTCTGCACCAAGGAATGCCAGCCTGTGCGAGGCATGGTGCTCAAGGCTGAGGTTCAAAGAAACAGGAGAAGCAAGCCCTGTCCTCCAGCATCTATGGTTCATGCTAGATGGAGAGGATCTCATCTTCTCTCGATGCTGACAAGCTGGACCACGGTGTGGGAGGAGAGTCGGAAGCCCTTCCAGGCTAGGTGGGAAAGAATACTGCTCTTGAAGTTGTCTCTCCTTGTCCTGGAGGTAATACAGGCACTTGTCCTCTGAGGTTCTAGATTATTCTTAGAGATGAACAAGTCGGGTTCTCTAGATTTACATTGGTGGAGTTTATGTGATCACAGGAGTCAGCCAGAGTAAGAGCATGGGTACATTCTACTGCTGGAGCAGGCAGGAGAGCATGGTCCAGGGGAAGCCATGTTTTCATGAGAGAACCACAGAGCAGGGCCAAATCCAGAAGAGACTGGGGAAGGAAGAGGCCAGGGCACCGCAAGCACCAGGCTAGAGCCGTCACCCCTGCCACAAGTCCTGGCTCAGGTCGCTTGGCTTGGCAACCACGTTATTTTATATTTTCTTAGCTCCGGTTGATACACTGGTCATTGAGTATTCAGAACACAAGACAAATATTGACCTGTTTGTGGGGAAGATAAAAAGAGGAGAGACAGGTGTCCCTTGGAGTGCTCAGAAGACTCTTGAACATTTTGTGATGAAATACATTAGCAAGAAAGTAGAGAAGACCCGTCATCCACTGAGTCTCAACAATTTCCCTAGCTTCACCCCCAAATGCTCCACTTCTGTGATCCTCTTAGGAAATCTTTCCAGTAATCTCACATGTTGCTGTCAACTCTTTTATTGATGAAGAAATTGAGGCTCAAAGAGAAAGAGCATCTCCCAGTCGAGGAAGGAAGAGATGCTCTTGCTGACATCTGACTCCTGACTCCTTGCTTTCTCCTACCACAACTGGAATCCCTCACCCAGACAAGGAACCTGTGATTTACAAAGAGCTTTTATTAGGTGCACTTGAATGTGATCAACATAAACTCTCACTTCCAAAAGGAGCAAATAGAGTCTTTAAAAAAGTTAAATAATGTCATTGAAATCATGTATCTTGTAAGGATGGAACCATATTTAGAAGCTTACTGTGTCTGCCTCTATCTGCTACCCCCTATGTGAACTTTAAAGGCCAGGGACAAAAAGTAGAAGGATATTCAGCTAAGCAACATAGAGGGTCAATAGTTGAAGGGTATTTGAAGACAGCTTGCTCAGAAGTGCCTTGACTAGGGGCCGCTTGCTGAATTCTGGGTGGGTGAGCTTTCACTGTGGCCTTTCTACCGCTTTGTAATAAGCTTCCTCTCCAGGTGAGTCTCTAGAGAACAAGGAGACAAGGCAGCAGCATCACTATCAGTGCTGTTTTTCCTTCCATAGCTTCATAAAGATCATGTAGAGATTTTGTAACAAGGCAGCAAATGTGGCCAGAGGAGCTAATTCCAGCTAGAAAGCTTTTCTGTCTCCCGAGTAGCACATGCACAGAGGGACGCACCCCAAGACGGAAAGCAAAGAAGAAAAGACCATCTTCTATGCAACAAGGTAATGGCCACAGCCCCAACCACGAGCTCTGGAGCCTGGCTGCCAAGTCAATCAAATCTGAGCCCAAACTCAGAAAGATGGGAAGAGCCAACACAGACCTCCACAGACCTTAGGCGAAATGCACCTCTTCAAGCAAACCCTCTGGAAGGTGTTCGCGCACCCTGACAGGTACCGTGGCATGAGCCTCCTATCTAGAGCTACGGATGCAGGACAGCAAAAGAAAAAAGAAGGACAGAGAGCAGGAAAGAAACGCTTCTCTATGTCTAGTTTTGTGCCACATACTGGCAAGCGTGGTGACATTGAAACAGAAATGACCATGGGAACTTGCCATCTCAATATCCTGAGATATTGTCTCCTGGCCAAGGGAAGTTGATGGAGATGGGGCAAGGTACGAAAGGGAGAGAAAGGTACAGCCAATATGTCAGATCACAGCAGCTTCGCATGTGGGGTTTCGTGGAATGCAGAAGGACCACGTGAATAATGGAACCGGGTATAGACAGTAGCCCCAACGCGACTTAACCCCCACCGGACCTAATGGTAGAGAAGCTATAAGGACTGCCATTCTGTACTATTCTTTAGCAAAATACTAGCCTGGAAAATACTCTTCCGGTTTGAAGACAAGTAAATACCAGGAAGAAAATGTCGGACTTTTCAAAAGTTATTGAGTAAGGAAGGAAGAGAGGGAGATAAGAACAAATTAGCAAGGAACAGGTACCTAAGGAGGGCCTAGTCTTGGAGTAATGTCTAGAAAATACTTGAGTATGTTAGGGAGATTAAGAAAAGTGGGTAGGATAATAAAAAGGAATCACGATGGCAAAGATCAGGAAAAAAATCAAGAATTACAGAAATAAAAGACACTGTAAGAACACCCAGGAAACAGGAATAAGCCAAATGGAAACAGAGACAGAGGTATAGAAGATGCCCTGGGAAAAATTATAGTACCTCAGTGGAAAGAACATTAAAATGACTACAGGGAAGTTGTCATATAGGGGTTTTAGGGTTGTAGGATGTTTTCATATAGGAGTTTTAGGGTTGTAACTAATGAGTAGAGGGGACTCAGCAGAATGAATAGCCACAGGAAAACATTCAATGATGAGACACAAGAAAACTTCATTTTTATATGAAGATTTGAGTCTTACATGAAGACAAATTTCTCTGGGTCACTAGATCTCAGTGAAAAAAAATTGACAGAGGTGAACAACACCAAGATTAAAAAAGGAAGAGAGCTGGAAGTTGTGAGCCTTAATACATAGAGGGGAAAGCTAGTTATCTGCAAAGAAGAAAAGAACCAAGTTCGCTGCAGAATTCTCCACAATAAAAGTCAATTCTGGAAGACTGGACTAGAGAGCACGGCTCACCAGGACCCACTCTTGGATGCACAGAGTCTTGCTCCTGGCAGGAAAGGGAGGACTAGTCAGGTTGGGGGATTGTCACCACAACCAGGGGGCCAAACATACAACATCGTCATCTCTCAGTCTTGGCATGTCTTTTGCTTTGACAGCAGCCCCAGTGGGAGAGCATGGCGGTGGTTCCTTACTTACAGGCTGGATGTGGTCTACTTGCACTGCTTCAAGACCCCAACCCCTGTCCTCTTCAAAGCTCCTCCCCAGGCTGTTCTCCAAGATGGAAGGACCATGACCAATCACACCTTATAACATCAACTTGTTATTATGTTCACCAAATGGACAAGGAATCCTGTCACCCCACCCCATATTACAGTTACTCCATTTCCTTGAACCTTCACTGTATCTCTGTCTATCTATCATTGTTTTATTTATTTTTGTGTAGTGGGTATTGAACCCTTACATGCCAGGCAAGATACACTGAGACACTCTTAACTTGTTTATCTTTTAGTCTATCCTGCTGTAACTTGTTATAAAAAAAATTTAAATGAGAGAAGGACACTTAGGCCAGGAACGGTGTCTTCAAAATGCAGCCTTAGCCTAGGTTTTCCTGGTCTTTCTCTCTGCCTACTTGAGTCCTAATTGTGCTCAGGCTGTACCTGCAACTGTGGCCATTTCAGTATAAGACTTTTCAGGCATTTTCTTATTGTCTTCCCTGCTTCCTTCAGTATTTCTCCCTGAATGCATTGGTTTAACACCTTCTATTCCTAAATCTAATACATCTCCCTCCTTCAATAAAATAGATTTTATTCTTGTTAGCAATGTTACCTAACATCCTTCATGTGCAAGAGTCATACACAAAGTTCTCAAAAACCTGAGAACTTCATCAGTGAGAATGTCTTTGGGGGAGAAACAATGAGAGACCAAAATAAAGCAGTTAGGAACACAAATCACAAGCGCTGGCACGAAAAACTAAATTCATTAAAATATTGAGCTAGGAATAAGCAACTATGGGGTTTATGGTTACTGAATAAAACACCTATGGTCTAAACCTTGGCAATATAAAAACAATAATATAACTGAGAAATACTCATGGTGGGAACTGGAAGGAAAGGAAATAGATTTGTATCAAAGTCATTCTTTTTGTAGCAAAAATTCAACAATTATTACATAAACATTATATTTATGGAATTTTTTAGAAAGAATAAAGTAATGAAATGCCAATGATCTCCACCTTCTAATTGTCTTTCATGTTCTTTTATAACTGAACCTGTGTATCCATGTCTAGCCTGATTTGTAAAAAAAAAAAAAAAAAATTATCTTTAGTTCAACAATTATTGCTATTTGATATCAGCCTTTTCTCCTTTTATACAGTATCCATGGGTTTCATTCCTGTGGATTCAACCAACCATGGATGAAAAATACTCAGAAAAACATTGTATCCATACTGAGACACTAATCATTTCCTTATCATTATTCCCTAAACAATGCAACACAACAGTTTACATAGCATTATATTGTATTAGGTATTATAAGTAATCTGTACATGATTTGAAAGAACAGGAGAGAATATGTGTACATTATATGCAAATACTACACCATTTTCTTTAAGGGACTTGAGAATCCTCAGATTTGGGTAAACATGGGGGTCCTAGAAACTACCCTCCCAGATTGAGAGGGGTGACTATACACAAATAAAATGCTTTTTGAAACACTGAAAATTAGTATGTGTGACAAACAGCACATTTTTCTTGAGGGTTTTTTTTTTGTCTCTCCATCTAACGATCTAGTCTTTTATCTCTGTATATGAACTACAGGGAGGGTTGATATTAGCCAACTGCTAAACATCATTTTTTAGGATCACAGCATTTTAGCAACTTTATTTTTTTCTTTGTGCTGTGCAAACACTCCTATTATGAGAATCTGAATCTTTTGTATAACAACAAAATGATTTTCAAAATCCAAGAATGGATAATGCTGCCAACTAAGTGATCAGTCACTGGGTGCTGAGCATCTGTGGCATGCCAGGTGCTCTGGTTGGCCCTGAGGGGCAGACCCTGCTCCCAGGTAATTAAAGACCAAGACAGCAAGTGCAGGATGAAGACTAATGAGGGAACAGAAAATAGATGCTCTGCTGGCCCCTGAGCTAGGGGAAGGGACCACATTTCCTTGGAGGCCATGAGCCCTGAACCACAAGCTTCAGCCTAGGGAGCAGAAAACCCAGTGATGTGTCCAGTGGGCATTTGAGGGATGGGAGAGAGACAGACATGGACAGAAAACAACTTGGTACACTATAGGATGGGATTGAGTGGAACTTCCTGCCAGAGGAAACTGTCACTGAGCAAAGGTGGCCAGGTGACACAATAGTGTCCAGGTGAACTGGCGGAGCAGAGATCTCAGTAGGAGCCCCTACCGTGCTTACTTGTAGCAACTAGACGAGCCATCCAGCATTCCTCCCGGGCACTCCTTCAGTCGTGTATTTTCCTCTTTGTAAAAATATTTTCCTTTGAAAAAACAAAGTTAAACATTTTCTCCTTGTTTTATGCGAAGTTTGGAGCAAATATTGTTTGTAAGACAGACACAAGGAAATAAATCTCTTCACAAAGCCAGTCAGGGAAATTAAACATTGATTGGATCATACCCAGCAAAGCTGGGGGAAACCAAATTGTTGACGTCTCAAACTCATTACAGGGAGGGGAGGATTAAAGGTTTTCAGCTTGACAGACCCAAGCCAAAACCCTCCCCAGACATACTTCGCTCTGGCATGATCTATCCAGAGCAGGAGGGAAGGGAAGAAGGAAAAAACCCCAAACTCACAACAAAAACAAAGATCAAACATGCACAGTCTTGTAGACCTATAGATTACCGTGCAAATCCTGCTTTATGCCAATTTCACGAGGACAAGGACAAGCAGCTGGATCAGATGGTCCAAGAGGAGAGAACCGATGGATGAGAAACAGTCACACCCAGAACCACCTTCTCTGAGTGTAGCAGAAAGTTTCCACCATAATTAGCTTGTGAGAAGGAAAATCCAAGTAGAACATTTCAAATCCTAACAATCCTAAGTACAAGACCTCTGTGACCTCTGGAAAAGCCATTAGGCAAATGGCAGAGAGACAGAGAGAATGGACAGAGCATCAGGCAGAAGCTGTGTGTGCCAGGTCCTGCCCCTGCTCGCCATCAACACCAACTTCACGGCTGTGGTCGAAGTCAGCTGGGATCTTCTGCATTATCCTTCCACCAAACACTCCATTCCCATTTGCACCCAGATCTACAGCTTTCCAGGGCTTTGGAAGTCTTGAGGAATGAGTGGTACCTGTGGAGGCCAGTTCTTTAGAGCCTTTTACTAGAGAAGAGTGGGCCATGCACACAGCCCTACCAGGCGGAAAGAGGGCCAAGTGCTTTGTGTTCTTGGGGAATGGTGACAGTTCATGGTGTCAGGCCCTGGTCTCCAAAACATCTACCCAAAAAGTTCCAGGTCATTCTAGGGGTAGGTGGGGTTTTGTCTGAGGCTTCCTGGATTTCAGTGTTCTCTGCTCTCATCTGGATCCATGCATGCCAGATGTGGTATTTGTTCTGCCTCTATTAACCCTCAGCTACCTTCATCCGGCAGCCCTGAGGATTTAATGAGAGATCCCAGAAGCACATAGAAGGTGCTTAATAACTAGTCACTAAACAACTGAACCAGTAGACCTGGTTCTGAACATGTGTCCAGGCTAAAGGCTAGCATGAATATTGTCTGATATCAAGTCACCTCTGTCTGGTAGCAGACTTGAATTTGGCCACCCCTAGACAAGGTTCTAGGGCTAACCTCTAAGGTGCAACTTGAAATTTGAAAAATTACCTGAGCCATGCGGTGTGTGGAATTGCACTGCAGAGCTCGGCATGGCTTTTATAAATCTATACACATTTATACCCAGCAGCCAAAACACACTCAGTTTGGGAGCTGTGATACATTCTGATGATAAAGGAAAATGTGTGTGTACACACACACACACACACACACACCACATATATGTATGTGTATATATATATTTCCCCCTCCTCTTTCTCTTCTCCCTTCAGGGTAAAAATGAGAACTGAGTGAATGATATGGAAAAGACAAGAGGGCAGTTACTGCTTTAAAAGGGTCGAAGTGACTATTAATATTTTTTCTCTTGGTTCTAACAGTCATCTCAAATTGAATTAGGAAGGACGAAATTGATTTTGCTAAATTGAAAACCCATTCAATATGTTGAGGTTTTAATAAGATTCTGATGCTGATCTCTGGATTGCTTAGGAATACTTAATGTCTGGCTTTTAGGGAGCCACCTTTAAACTCGCAATGGCTCCCCGAGTAGCTGTTCAGAACCCAGGCCTCTCGACCAACAGAAACCACTCTCCATTCCCCAACCCTCCTATCCTCCTCCCTCCTCAGCCCTGCCACTGACTGCCAAATTCTTACCCGCTTGTGAGAACTCATTGCCCTGGAGTCTTGATTGCACATAACAGGAAGTTCAATTACTGCCTCCAGTAAGTAAGAAGCCCAGAGATAGCTAGCTTCAGGCAAAGCTGGGTCTAGTCACAGAAGTGATATTTGCAAGAAACTTTCTTTTCCCACCGTGGCTCAAGTTTGCCCTGTGCTGGTGTCTGTCTTAGCCAGCCTCTATGTTGCTATAGCAAAGAAAGAAAAATGCTTTTCAATGAAACTCTCATAAGTCTGGTTTAGATACCATCACTGTCCTTAAATATGAATGTCAGGTCCTGTGTCCTGGTTCCGCACCTAGAACTGAGCTTGGTTCTGTTCCAAAAAGAACAACAGGACAGAACAGAGAGGTGGGACAGGGGATGAGGTATGGGTCTGGGGTAAGCAAGTCACAGATGATCAACACAGAAGGCCCATCTAATATGACCTTGTCCACAAAGTCTCTGATGAATTCCTTGGGTATGAAAAAATCTCCCTTTGAACACAGTCTGACAACCCCCCTCTGGTTGTCGTGGACCACTCTCGCAACTTGTAGTGATGAGTGACAGTATGCTGTGTGGGTTACCAGGTTTTTGGTTCATGGCTTCTCTTCTTTGTTAGGGCAACGTTGGGGAGGAACGAAAGCACAGATCACACAGATGCGGATGTAAGTTCTACCTTTATGTACTGAGGCCCACAGAACCAGAAATGATTTTTTGAGGTGCCAAACATCTTTACTTGAAAAATGGAGATAATAATGGCTACTGCTGACTTATTTGGGGAGAATTACTATGTATTTGAAATTACTTAGCTTTATACAAACACACACACACACTACCCAATATATTGCCTGACCCAAAGAATGAGCTAGAAACTTCTTAGGGATTGGACTCACTCAATTGACCAGTGTTATTCTCAAAGTCCCTGAGATGGTGGCACTCTACACAGATACTTGTCAGTGCCTGTGAATGAGTAACAGCATGGGAAAACCATCAAGGGAGAAAAGGGCTCCCTTTATAGTGTCTGTCCACCATTTTGGGGAAAAAAACAAAGATAACCACTTCCATCTCCCTCTAGAGCTCCTGTATCCTGCCTCGCTGTTCTTAGAATTCAGCACAGAGCTGACAAATGTGCCTAAGGACTGGAAATACTACAAGGGACATGCTGGACCCAGGCTGGTCACTCTGTGAAGCTATGACTTTGTTGCCTGTCATTACACATTGGCGTGCTGCTTGACCTAAGAGAATGGAAGTGCAAGAAAGCTCTAGATCTGGCCTTAGAGATTTGGCTGGTCTTAAGTGTGGCCTCCACCATTTAAAACCAGGAACGTGGGCAACTCATTATTGCCACACATTTCAAAAGGGGATCTGAAAGCCTGCTTCACAGTATTCCATTAAAGATCAAGTTTGCTGGAGTTTCTTAGGTGAATGACATAAGGAATATGGACTCATGCCCCTGCTCCATCCTGGGACTCTGTTTCCCCAGTTTTTAAGTGAGGGATTTGAACTAGTTCAGAAATCTGATGAGCCAGGCAGAGTGGCACACTCCTGTAATTCTAGCGGCTCGGGAGGCTGAGACAGGAGGATCGTGAATTCAAAGCCAGCCTCAGCAAAAGCAAGGCTCTAAGCAACTCAGTGTCTCTATATCAAACACAAAAAATAGGGCTGGGGATGTGGCTCACTGGTCAAGTGCACCCGAGTTCAATCCCCAGTAATCCTCCTCAAAAAGTCTGATGATAAATTTTAGGGCTAAACCAAACTCATAATGTGTTAAAGGAAGTATTGCAAACACACAAAAATAATAGAAGAGGTATCAATGTTTCCCCAGAAGCAAGCCATGAATGGAAAGACGTAAGGATTTGCATACTATGAAGCAGATGATTGACAACTTCAGTGCTGTTTGCATTGAAAAGAAAAGACCCAGATAAACTGGTAAAATGTGAACATGGCAGAATCAATGCCTTCCCAGATACTTTTTCCATCTTCAAAGAATCACAACACCCTAGACTCTGCATGTGTGGGTTAGCATCACCATTCCCCACTCCACGTGAGCATCTGTCAGTGGTCCCCTCCCTGGACCAGGCAACAAGCATGAATGCCTCTGAGAGTTAGTTCCCAGCAGAGCCGTCTTCTTAAAGCCTCTCCCTTCCTTTGCCTCTGTGGTGAGCCGTTCATTTCATGCTTCCTATGGACCAGTTTTTGGTGCTTGGTAAAATGTTGGCTCAGCCATTTGAGATAACATTTCTGAGTTGGATAATCTTGGCCAATTTATTATATCATCCTCAACTTCAGTCTTCTCATCTGCAAAGTGTGGCTGATCACTTCACTTCTGTGGTTTTCTTTTCCCAAATCCATAACCTCAGCTTTAATCAAGAGAAAACATCAGGCCAACCCAAATGGAGGGATTTTTTTTTTAAAAAAAGCACTCTTCAGATGTGTCCAAGTCATGAAAAGCAAGGAAATTTTGAGAAACTGTAACTGTCATAGATCAGAAAGGACCAAAGAGACATGGTGACTAAATGTGATGTGTATTCTGGATGGGATCCTGGAACAGGAAAACAGGGACTGTGGGAAAACTGTTGAAATCTGGGTTAAGTTGGTTGTTGAGTTAATCATTGTTTCAATGTTAATTTCTTAGATTTAGAAAATACGGTTAGCAGGTAAGATGAGGGAAGCTGAGTGAAAGGACAGGCAGCCTCTGTGCTTTCTTAGCATCTGTTCTGTAGGTCTACAACTACCGGAAGACAAAACTTCACAGGCCAGAGTGAAGAGCAAGGAGAGGCCACGGACAGTCTGGCACACAGGGAGGGTTCCCAAACACTCCTCTCCCTGCAGAAGAGGAAGGTGCTTCTGTGATTGCTTTGCCACCTCATCCAATGTGGAGATTCATTTGACTTCAATCCAAAATGAAAAAGAAAAACAAATAATTGTTGAAGTCTTTAATCGAGACAAATAAAGTGCATTAAGGCAAAGCAAGGAGCAGAGATACAATTTCAACCAAGTCTTCTGAGAAAACCAAAAGGGAAAAAAGGAAGAAAGCCACTCGGCATTGCTGTCTGCCTTGGGTGTTGATCGTTGCCTGAATTTGGCAGGCACAGTGCTGGAAGTCTGGCCATGGAGGTAGAAGAATCCCAGCTGAGGTCCTGCCAACCACACACTGCTACACACACAAAATGCAGTTTTTCCTCCCTCAAGAAGAGCTGTTCTCCAGGGGAGTGGGAGAGGATTTTAGAGGTCAGTGTGGCAGAAAATTGTATGGAATTTTCTAGAGCAAAAATATCCAATCTGAGCCAGGCACGGGGGCACATGCCTGTAACCCCAGCACTTTGGGAGGCTGAGACAGGAGAATCACGAGTTCAAAGCCAGCCTCAGCAAAGGTGAGGCACCAAGCAACTCAGTGAGATCCTGTCACTACATAAAACACAAAATAGAGCTGAGAATGTGGCTCCGTGGTCGAATATCACTGAGTTCAATCCCTGGTACCAAAAAACAAAACAAATCCAATCTGCCCATGCCTTCCGCCTTAGTTCTTCACACACTGGAAGCATGAACATCAGCTGCCTCAACACTTAGGGTCAACAGGCACATCTGTGCTCTAAAGCCTGTCTCCTTCACATCCTTAAACATCTTCATAGACCACTTCATCCTCTTGAGCAGGAGACCACTTAAAAGTCAAGGTCTACCAGAGTGAAAGATCTACTACCACCAAATAGCAAGCTCTGGACAGTCCAAGAAAACTCAAGATGTGTGACGATGGCTTTCCTAGGGTTTTCAGTGGCTGCACGGGAGGCATGCCGTGGATGTAGTCTACAATCCTGCCCTCCTGTTGATCGTCCTGCCTTGCTGGGGTGCCCTGGTTCTAAGTCAGTGCTTTCTGCCAGCTCCCATCATTTCCCTCCCTAGACCAGCACGGGGTCCTGCTGGGTGCAGCATTACTTCCCAGAGTGTGGCCCAGAACTGGCAAATGAGCCCATGGCTTAGGAGTGAGTTAGAAGGACAAGTTCCTGGCTTTCACAGAAACCTAAGGAATTAGGACCTTCCGAGTGTGGGGTCTGGTAATTGTGTTTTCACAAGCTGTCAGGGTCACTCTGAGGCCTGTTAAAAAAGTCAGAATCACTGGTGTATGTCATGAAATGCAAACTCCTTCACCTGGCTATTAAAACTCATATTCCAGCCCCCAGACAACCTTCCGGGATTCTCTTGTGAAACATGAAACTGACATGGATGACTTCACTTGAGCTACAGATATACTCCTATTTCTCACACACTTTTTTCCAACTAAAGATGGAGTCTTCCACCTGCCCAAGTTAGCACACTTGTCAATGTCTCCCTCTCGGGAGCCCACCACTCTTCCGGTCATCCCAACTCCATCCAGCATGGTGAGTCTCATGCCTGCTGCTGAGCAGCAGAGGCCTCAGGACTCGTGGGCACAGGTGTCATGGTTAGACAGGGCTCCATCACAGTTCAGGGGGTGATTCTCCTTGTTGTACTGATTGACCTGCTGGTCCAGACTTTTCCAGCCAAGACTATATGCAGAAGCCCAGCCATTTCCATCACAGTGTGATCATAAGGCTTGGTGGCTAGCTCCCAGGGTGCTAGGTACACACCGTAGAAAACAGCTGTGTTTTCTCACCAACCAAGAACCCTGAGGATGAAATGATGGCCAGTCCAGCTTTCCTAACAATGAATTTTCATAAGTTCTTCCCTACATACTGGTTGATTCTAGAAAGGACCATCCAACCCATAAAAAGCAGTCTAATAATACCAAGCCAATAAAAAAGAGGAAAGGGGGGTTTTGATCACTTTCTAAGAAATTTTCTAAGCTCCTGTGCAAAATGACTCAAATACTATAACTTCAGAAGAGAATATTAACCAGGCAGGAATCCAAAGGTCAGCCATACAAGCAAGAGACCAGATGTTCACTCCCAGAAAACTGGACAAGACCCTCCTCATTCCTTGGCCTCCTGGAATCGACCCTGTCTTTACTTCTTCTTAGCTCCTAACCTGCACATCAGCTCTTGTTTTCAGGATAAATCCTGTCTTCCAGGTTCATGTAATGATCTTGATTTCCCTGATTTGACTCTTTAGAGAATTCAAAGGAAACTGGATTAGGTTTAATCCCTCTGCTCCTACGGGAGGGCATTTCCAGTCCTATAGCAAGCCCCTTAGCTACTAAGCCTTGTGCTGCCCCCTTGAAAGCGTCTTCATCAAGTCTAACTATGGCCACTCTTCTTCACCAGGAGAAGTGGAAGAGGGGAGTGTCTAAGAGTCCCTGAGTTAATTATCAGCAATTTGCATCTATTTTTATAAGAATAGACATCAAACTAAGCTATCACAATCCTCAAAAGTCTAATTATCTCTATTGGTTATCTATGACTACATAGGCATTATCCAAAAATTGAGTTTCAAATAACAATGGCTAGTTAGTAGTCTTCACCATGTCTATGGGTAAGGAATTGGGGAGAAATTTGGCTGGTCAGTCCTGCAGACATTGAAGAACTTCCTGGGGCCAGTGGAGCTGCTTCCAAAGTGACCCACTCACATGGTGGCAGGTTGGCATTGGCTGTTGGTTGGAGACTTCAGTTCTCCTTTATGTTCTAAACATTACATGAGACATAAGTATTACTTCAAAAAACCATTGTGTATCTAAAATTCAAATTTATGCATTATATGTGTTATATCATATATAATATATTCTATTATAGATCATATATGTGTGTGTGTGCCCTCCATTGTCAATATGACATGAC
Organism: Xerus rutilus; assembly: GCA_028644305.1. Classification (NCBI taxonomy): domain Eukaryota; kingdom Metazoa; phylum Chordata; class Mammalia; order Rodentia; family Sciuridae; genus Xerus; species Xerus rutilus. Next base: position 6,551,956 of record CM053401.1, read on the forward strand.
ATTGGCTGCCTCCATCATGAAGTCAAGGAAGAATGTCATGTTTTACTCATTGTTCAAGCCAGCCTTGCTTCAGTGGAGCCTATGTATAAGACTGACTACCAGGAAGGGTGTTTCATTGAACCCACGTTGAGGGCTGCTCACCACAACTTCCAACAGATCCATCCAGCAAAAGTCTCAGATAACTGAAACAAGGAGATCTAGGAACACAGTTGAGGAAGCACCTTTATTTGAATGCTTATCCTTGATCAAACAAATTAAGGTATTGAGAGAGTGAGAGAGAAAAAAAATATCAGCATCAATTGATTGCAATATTTATAGAGAGATCATATGAAGATTAGTGAATTCGAGCATGGAATTTTATTTTTGGAGATAAATATTTCAATTTAAGCCTTAAAGAATTCATTAATTCTCTGTGTTAAGTCACAATTTGCTCCTCCTTGAAGCCCATTTTTAAAAACTTTCTACAGAGAAAAAGTGAGAGAACTCATAGTGATTAGTGAAGAAAGATGAACAATACCAGGCACACAGGGGAAAAAAGATTATAAAAAAATAAAACCCTAAAGCATTAACTCACCAATTCCATATTCACTTTTCAGCAGAATGAGGTTCACAGCTTTTCAATGTAAAAGTGGATAGGTGCAGGTGAGGGCTTGCCAGGGCTCTGCTGGTAGATTCCAGGTTTTCTGCCAGCTTATTTTGGGGGTTTGTGAAAAAATAAGATTAATTTATTTTCAAACATTATAGCAGGTTAGAATCCATATTGTGATCTTCCTTATCAAAGATACTACAAAATCACTCTTTACCTATCCAAAAAGGGGGAAACAAAAGATGCACAGAAAATGTCAAGCTTTCAACTTGATAAAATATTCTATCTAAATGTAGATTCCTGGCAAAATGGCCTAGGAAATTTACACCCGCCATGCAAATGTGGGCAGCGGGAGGGTGTCCAGTGGGGATGACTGCAGGAGGGAAGGATGGGCGTCGTGCTCCAATTCAGTGTCTAAAAACAGTGGCAGGGATCCTGAGGCCCTTGGCCTGGGTCTGCAGACCAGGCAGCACTGCCCATGTACCTGGAGGCATACCCTCCACTTGGCCTTGGCCACCCTCAGACTCATTTCCCAACCCCTGAGGAAACTCCAGCCTCCAACTTTCTGGCTGAAAATAAATTAGACTGTCAATGGGGAAGATATTTACTAGGAAGGAAAAAATGCATGCCTTTTCTGAAGTATAAACATTAAGAGACTACTGCAGGGCTCAAACCTCCTCCACTCCAGGGTCCCAGCCGCTCTGTGCCTGTGGAACCGCGGAGTGGAATAAGATGTTCAAAATGATAATCATATAAATAGCTGTTGGGATATGGGACAGGCAGTAAGTGGAGCGCCACATGCAGGGGCCCAGGAGTTGGGCAGGCCTTTAGAAAGACGGGCAGGCGTGTTGGATGTTTGCTGTCTGCACTGAGAACTGGGCTTCAGAATCCTTACGGGTGAGTGAAGGTTGAAGCAAAGCGAACAAACTATGTAATTTAAAAAATTCTCCCCACTGGTTCATAATATTAAGTTTCAACTTTCAGAGATGAGGGTATGAGTGCCATTCAAGGTTAGACCTGGGCCATCCCTGCCAAGAGCAAGATGTGGCAAGGACTGAACGGCCACACTGTAAGTACAGGTTGTGTGAGTGAAACCTGTGAGAGAGTGTGTGTGTGTGTGTGTGTGTGTGTGTGTGTGTGTGTTGGGGGCACTTTGTATTTTCACAAAGATATCCAGCACAGAAGATGTAGTCTGAACCTGAACAGTGATTCTCAAACACTGGAATGATCCACAGGGCCCTAAGCCTCCTGATGCCCAGGCCACACCCCACATTCATCAAGTCAGAACAGTTCAGGGTGGACACAGGGAACATTTTTTAAATTCCCCTGGTGAGTCTGCTCTGCTACAAAGAATAAGAAAACTAGTGACCTTCTGGAACATTCCCAACATTCAACAAGCATTAGAGTCACCCAATGAGTTGCCACAAAGGTCTATTCTAACTCAGAAGTCCTGGGGTGGGACCCAGGAATAGTCTTCTCAAACAGCACCTTGAACAGCTATGAGAAAGGTGAGGCTGGCCCTCATTGATAACATTTCCTTAGATCATTTTAAGTTCAAAAGTGACTGATACGAAAATATAGCCATGAGATAGAGAGGGGGCCATAGGAAAGCTAGAGATGGAGAGCAGAGCTTCAGGGTGAAGACATCATATAAACCCTCGCATAGTGAGCCTCGAGACGCTGCAGAATTCATAGTGACTTGGACAATTCCACTTGATGGGGGTGGGGCAGTGAAGTTCTCAGACTCAATCAAGTGGGAAAATAAAATATTTCCAATGTAGTTCACACTCAGTCACATAATAATTATTCTTTTGATCAGGTCTGTTAGAATAGCATGCATGCAAAAGGGCATTCTGTAAACTTGGGTTAAGGTCTGGTGAATTTTTTTTTTCTGGTGAGAAAAGAAGATGAGTTTTAAATAGAGGACATAAGTAACATTTATTTTGACTTCTCCAAATAGAAGTATGCTCACCTTTTCAGGTCTGAGCAGTATCATAAAGATTTGAAGCCTCTGAGTAATTGTGCATTTTGAAGGCACAGATGTCACTGTCCATATTCTGTCTCTCTGTCTCGTTCTCTCTTCCTCCCCTCTCTGTCTCTCTCTCTTATCGTCCATCCATCTGTCAGTGTGTTTATCCATGTACATATTCCTTCTCTTTTCAACTCAAAATGAGGGGATATCACTGAGAGCTCTTCTCTGCTCAACATGATAGGTTTTGACACCCCACTGTCTCCATAGCATCTTCTGAAACGTGGCCTTTCTGAAGCTGAATCCATCAGGAGGAGAAGGAGGAACAGAAGTGAAGAAAGTTCTGGCCAGAAGAGGCTTTTAAAGGAATCTAAGTGAGGAGTTTAGTTCCCCACGCTGGAATGCAGCCAGGCCAGATGAGTTAACACCTAGCCTTTTGCAAGAAGTAGCCTGGGACAGGGAGTGCTGAACTCCAAGATTTGGTCCTTATCTCTGATGGTGCCCCTGGCATCCTAAGGCTCAGTCCTGACTCATGGGGACCAGCCCTGATGCCGAGCTACTTCCCACGGACCTGGAGTCACCCTGGAAGGTTTTCTGTCCAATAACTGACTAAGCGGACCCGTCTTCCTGCATCAGATAGGAAGAGTGCTTGGGGCCAAACTGCCGAGCACACACAAGAAAATGTCCACACACCGAAACTGGTGGTTGTAGCAGTCTTTCCAGAAAATACCTCCAGAATTTCCCCCATTATCACAGATGAAAAATGATTTAATCATAAAACATAATCATCATATGTCCAGCCCTTTGGGTAGAGGAAGTTCAACTGATACCTAAGCCATTGATTATTCTGCCTCTAGATCATGTAGCTTGTCTAGACAGGGCCTGTGACAGCACTTGGGGTCTCTTATCTCCCCATCCAGCCTCTCTGATAGGTACCAGTGATGAACTTGTGCAAGAATTCTGGAACATTCTAGATCCAAGCTGACCCCTCTAATAGCCACTAGTGTCTATGGCTATTGAGCACTTTAAATGTGGATATATCAATTGAGATTCAATGAGAGTGTAAAATACACACCAGGCTTCAAAGACTCAATGTGAAAAAAGAATGTAAAATATCTTATTGATTTTGCAAGCTGATTGTGTTTCAAATTTATAATATTTTAGATATATTGAGCCAAATAAAATATTTTACTAAAATTAGTCCCTTTTAAAAAAATCTTTTTAATGTACTAGAACATTCAAACTTATGCATGGCTCGCATTGTATTTACGTTGGACAGCACTGTTTGAGACACATGAACTCAGGTTCCACCCAAGCTAGGAAATAGTTACTTCTAAAAAGAAAATAAGGCCACACGACCAGCCTTTTCCTTGTCTTCTCTGGAATAATGCAATTACCCAACCACTTTTCTGGAACTCTCTAAACTGTTCTCACCATCCCAACCAGAAGACTCTTATAAAAACACAAGCCTGTACGTGTTTGAAACGGGGCAGACTCACAATTTGCAGACCTTCCTTCCCCATGTACCTTCTTCAGAGGGCCTCATGTTCCTTTCTCATGTTCCTCTCTACGATTCCCTCTGATAAAAATGTCCTTTTTCTCCCTGGGTACCTTGGAAAAGAGGCCCTTTTGAGAACTCAGCCTAAGATTTCTCACCCCTGCTGCTTCTCTCTTGGGCCACAGTCACCCCTGCCCACAGCTGGATCACAGGACACTGCTGAGCAGGGACCCATGGATGTGACTCCCTAAGACTTGGTTTTGTATTCCTACCCCTATTGCAATCCCAGGTCCAGCCCAGGGCTTGTCCTGGAAGAAAAGGAATTCAGGTTCAGGTGGAATGGGAGATTTTTTTTTTTACAAGTATCCTGAAGATTCCTTTATTCAGTCCTTAGAATGTGGGTGTGGAAAGTAAGTGGAGCCCCTAAGACATTGCCTGGAGTCTAGTTAGCCCCCTAAAATTCTAATAGAAAATGGTAGAACAGCAGGTGAGGTCTGAGTGGAGGTGGGGGGCTTTGCTGAGCCCAGGAAATCATTCTTCCACCTGACTCCTGTGGAGTTTGATACCCTTATCATTGGAACGCTTTAGTAACACCGTGAATTCAGCTCATCAGCAAATGCTATAAACTAGCTCCCAAAGATGCCTGGAATCATCTGATTTTTTCCATTTCTCCTACTGTCCTCAACTCCATTCCTGGGGCAGCTGGATCGCCTTCCACCTGTTCTACCTGTTCAGACTCATAATTCCCCTTAGCTATTTCATGCAGAGGAGCCCAATTGATTTTATTGAAATACAAATAATATGACATGGACATCTTACCCAACCACACCCCTGCCCACGCTCACACACACCACCGGCTCCTCCTCACACCTGCCCCCACAGTACAGCTCCTGCTACCCCCACTACCTCCACCTGCCTCTCTCACCCCACCCAGTGTCATCCACTAAGCAGGCGTCTCTTTCTGAATATCGCTCCTTCATTCCTGCTTGGGGCTGTGGACTGGCTGTCTCCCCAGTCTGAGATGCTCTCCTGCCAATCTTATGCATAGCTGTCACCTTTTGTCATGTAGATTTAGCTCAGATGTCACCTCTTCAGAGAGGTCTTACATGAACAGAGAATCTGAAGCCACCACTTAGTCACTCTCTGTCACATCCCCTATTATAATTCTTGGCTTAGCGGTTATCACAATTTTTTCTTTGTTTTATTAAGTTTATTGTCTTTCTTCTCTCATTAAATTGTGGGCTCCAGGAGTGCAGGGACATTACCTTTGTTCTCATCACTAGAAGGAAGACTATCCCATACAGCCCAATAAATAAATGTTGCAATAATAGATACATTATTTTTAAATATATGATTAAAACTATCAACATGTTGACATTTTATCTTAAAACTGATTATCAAACCTTTATATTTAAAGGTTTTGCAAACTAGGCAACCAAAATCCATTAGCTATCCAATGCATTTCATTATTTAAAGATGTTTTGGAATATAAAAGTTAGGCAGTCAATTCACTCTATGAAGCTGTTTCCTTATAAACAACAACTAAAAAAAAGTGACAATTTTTCTTTGCCTTGCTCTCCAGTACATATGCATAATTTTCTAAGAAGCTCCTTGAGAACATTAAAGCATGCCATGTCTTAGTGGACCTCTCAGAGTAATGAGCACAAACAGGCTGCTAAACTCACTACAGCAACTTGCATAGCCTGCACAAGATATAAGAGATGATTTCATTAAAAAGGTTGGCAGCCACCCTCCCCACCAGCTGGGCAAAGAGATGCTTTATATTATGAACCAATCTGGTTAGCATCATCCACAGCTCACTTTTGTACATGGGAATCCTATTTTGAGGTCAAATTGATGGGGACACTGAACTTATCCCACCAAACTTCAAACAAAATCTGAAGTGACTATACTTCTCTGTTTCCAATGAGGTCAGATCAGAGACTGCAGAGAACACAGAGACAAGAACATTGCAAAGAGCATTCAGTAGGCAGCTTTAAAATGCAAGTGCTCTTGACTCCACACTTGATGGAATGGTTCGTGTTATCACTGTCATTTTAACTACAGACTCTCAATTAATTTAGGGTTCCCTGCTGCACACTCATAATGGCACAATTTGCGGAAGCTTCTCTACCTGCAGGCAGCTTCAAAAGTGACTAGTATTGCATACAAAAGGAAATCAGGGTATACCCCAATGAAAGAGAATCAGGGTGTACCCCAATGAAAGGGAATCAGGGTGTACCCTAAACAGAAGAAGGACCCACAAAACATCTCATGGAGTAGCGTAAAAATAGATGAGTAAACTAAGGAAAAGCATGATCTAAATTTTCTTAAAATATAGAGTTGCTTTGATGGCATTTTGCTAAGGGATAGAGGGCTTATCATGTGTGCCTCAGTGTTTGGTGATTTATACTGTTGAAGTATAATCCGTGAAACAAGAGCTTTTTTTCAGAACAGAATGTGTCCAGTAGTTCTAAACAGATCATTTTGTGGGGGAATCATTAAGCTACAGTATAAACACATACATGGACAAGTGGATCCAACTCATCTCTATGCAAAGATCAGGTTTCCAGGGATTCAGGTGGGCAGTTGAAGCCAAAGCAAACGAAGAAAAATACATGGCAGATACATGCCTCAGCAAGACGCGCATCTCTGTATTTTCCCTGTGTGTATCACCCTGCATCCAGAGTTGCTAAATGAATGAAAAGACCTTAAAATTTAACTCAAGATTTAAAAAGTCATGCAGATTTGGGTTCTGTGATACCTCTGGTGATCCTGTTAGGCAGAGCATCCTGAGGTCCTAGCCCCAAAAGAAGGCATTCATTAACTTGAATAGAAATACAGTGAACTGAGGAGACGGAGTGGCTGTCCAAAGACCTTCATAAATCACCAAGCGACCTGGGCTTCTGATTCTTACGTTCTTGTTTGCAGTGAGAGGGCTACCAGGCTTTAAGAACACTAAAGAGACCTCCTGTTGGAAACACTCTTAGCTTTGGGCCACGTCTACCTTCTGTCATTTGGCTACGACAAATAGATAAAAAACAATTTATTCCAGGAATGCTCTCCTGTACTCGAACATGTGGCCTCCCAGGTGGTCATGGCTGGACCTGTGGGCTTCAGGCCACCCCAAGCAGAAGGAGGGACAAGCTGAATGCCTGGGTGGCTTCAATGTCCTGCCAGAGCCTGTGCCTGGAGCACCGAGATCACAGATGTCCCTCCCAGACAGAGAATCATGGCATATGTTCTCCTCTCAGGCGGAGGTTGCTAGGCTCGAGCCTGGAACAGGCTGGGAAGCCATCCGACCTGACTGAGCACCGTGGGCTGCACACGCCAGGGTGTAATTAAAATCTTGCTTTAGGTGGAGAATTGTTAAGTATAAGGACCCACCCTCTGCCATCCCCATCACCCAGGCCTGCTGGCCAACCAGTGCTTCCTGGTCTCTCGTTGGATCCCACCGTGAGAATCAGCAAGGACTCCTTCTGGTTTTCACTTTTGCATTCCTTGCTTGAGGCAAGACAATCACATGGGACGAATCACCTCTCTCCATTTGGCTCTGATTCCAGGCAGCCCTGGGCAACTGACCTGATTTCTTTCATGGTGTCTGAGCTTGCATAGAGCACTGCTAGAGCTTGCCTTGGATATTATGCAGTATGCAATCATCTGATTAGAAATAGATCTCTCCTTCTGACTGTGTAAGACCCATTCTCATGGGGACATCTCACCAGGATAGTACTCCATGAACCACCAGAGACTTGATTTCACCTGGGAAAGTTGATTTCATCTGGGGAAATTTCAAGGATGATCTGGAACCCCAACTCAATAAAGGAGACCTGAGCTCCTTCTCCCTGCATTTGCTTCTCAAAGCCAAGGTGAGACAAGCCATACCTCTGGGGTACAGACTTAAAGAGGCTCCTACTTTCAAGGTCATGCAAGTATGGGGTTGATATCTGTGAGTGTCTATCCTGCCTAGGGAAACCTCTACCCTTCTGTTTCCACTAAATATGCATCAAACATAGTTCAGGATTATTTTGAAAATGCAAAGAAATCATATACAGTCATGTATTCTAAATGGCAGGGATCTGTTCTGAGGGGTGCATCACTTGGCAGTTTGGCAAACAAGATGATTTTTGTTTGATGATGCCATTAGTTGATAGTATCTTAGGGGACCACCATCATATTAGATGCAGTCCATTGTTGACCAAAACACTGTTATGGGGTGCATGACTGTATACAAGCAGGCAAGGACTCTTCCTGATACTGCTTCCCATCTCATTAACTAAAACTACCAGGAATTCTCAACAAGATTTATAACAGCAAGAGAAAAGTTGAGCTGAGAAGGTTTCCATCCACGTGGTGGAACATGGTAGGTACAAATCCACAAAGTCGTTACTTGAAGCAGTCCACAATAGCAAACCACAAGGAAAAAAATGTCTCAATACTAAAGCAAGCCTCCTCTCACCATGGGTGGAAGGCAATTCACCACGTCTTGAGAACGACTTCCCTCTCCTCTGATTCTGTCATTCACCCATTGTTTCTTCACCCCACCCTGGTCCACACACAGAGCAACTCTCCACTGGATTTCTCCTGTCGTACTCCAGGTCCCCAGAGTGGCCACAATCATCCTTCACCATCCTTGACTGCATTTCCTAGTTAAGACTTTAAATATAGAATGCATCTGCCACCATCTGAATTGTCGCCTCCAATCCTCTGATCTTTGCATCCTGCGGAGAGTTAGGAAAAATCCCTTTCCAGGGAACATCCTGAAAAGCTCCTGCCTCTTTCCATGTCCCAAGGTCTGTTTTGGAGGTGATACAGGTCATCTAATCTGGCTTACAAGGAACTTCAATAAAAGTCTCAGATCCAGTGTGACCGGAAAATTCCCTCTCATGCAAGGAATCCATTGACCTCTCATATTCTTGGATTGCTTGACTACAGAATCCTGGAATTTTGCCATGGAACTGCTTCACGTTGATCTGTATAAGTTATAGATGTGCATGATTTATGGGCTGAGCTGCAGATAATTGTCAGTCTCTAAGAGATCTGTTTCTTTTGTGTGTCTGTCTCTACATTTTTTTTTTTAGATTCAATTTTATCTCCTATGCATTCTGTCAAAGTGCAATGGAAGTAAAACTTTAACAAGTGCCTTGTTAAGAAGCCACCATGTGCCCAAGACTGCTGGACTGAGCCCTTTGCAGGCATTTTCTACAAATGGTGTAAGGAAAATTATGATTCCCTTTATAGATGAGATGATTGAGGCCCAAAGAAGCTGACATGATCCTTCCAAATCAGGTTGAGAACAGGAATTTGAATCTGGGTTTGTCACATGTTCAAATGGGGCATTTGCTTTGCTAACATGTGGGCATGTATGTAGATTTTTCCCCAAACATTAGTTGGTTTTGGTCTTCCTGGAAGGGATGTTCCTCCTTCTCTCTGAAACTTTCTGAACTATTGCACCTCCCATGGATTCTCTAACTTTTCAATACCAGTGATCTAGGACAAGGATAGGGAAAGTCTGACTCAATGGAGTCTTCCAACATCTCTGCTGACATCTCTCCAAGGATGGATTCTGTACCTCCTGAGCCAAGTGAATTAGCCCCACATGATGTGAACCCCATGGGCACATTCAGGAGGAGTGTCCAAAAGATGTAGGGTCATAGGAGATGAAGAGCCAGGGAACCTGGGCCTGCTCTGATGTTTCCTAATGGATATGTAAGGTTTTTGAGCCTCATTCACTTCATAGTGAAAATCACAACGAAATAGTTATCTGAAATTTTAAAAAGTGTTGTTTGTTTAGTTTTGCTTTCAGGTAGTTGCTTTTCAGTGTATAATTTCCAAAATATACATTCAGATTTGCATCCATGTTATAAACTCAAAATCCACCAAACCCATGTAAATGCTAACATCCGAAAGTCACTTTGTGTTTAAAATAAAGTTTCAACTCATCTTATTTTGCATAATAGTTTAATTGCATTTGATTCTGCATACGAAGTTTAGCTGTAATATGAGTTTTGATCTGTTGGCTGCTCTGAAGCTGGAAAGTCAAGATCTACAGGCTGGAACCAAGAAAGAGCACATGAGATGGGAACCAGGGAGGAGAGCAGGGCTCACAGAAGCATACAACAGCAGAAAAGAGGGAGAGGACAGGTGTCAGGTTTACAGGGCAAGGAAAGGCTTAGGGTAACGGAAAATCGGGTGGACATCTGTGAATTCAGCGGAGGAAGCTGCACATAGTTCAAAGGACCTGATAAGGGCTGGATTGTGGTCTACAAAATTCATATGCTGAATTTCTAATCTCCAATCCCTCAGAATGTGACTGTTGGAAACAAGGCCTTCAAAGAGGAAATTAACATTAAATGAGATCACTGGGGTGAGCCCTAACCCAGCAGGACTGGTGTCCTCATAAGAAGGGGAATGCGGATTCATAAGAAGCATCAGGGGTGCGTGTATGCACAGCGGGAGGACTACTCCAAGTCTCCCAAGTCTTGCAAGAAGCAGCTGCCCACAAGCCAAAGACAGAGGCTCAGGGGAAACCAGCCCCACTGGCACCTTGAGCCTGAACTTCCAGCTCCAGGATTGTGAGAAAGTGCATTCTGTTGGTTATCTACCTATCCTATGGCCCTTTGTGTTGCAGCCCTGGCAAACAAATACAGAGTCTATGCTGGGAAACACTCCTGGGATTTATCTTGGTACCAGACTCCAAACTCTGACAAGTTCATCTACTGAGTTTTTATTGCCTTGATTTTTAATAACTTCTTATTCCAGACCTTTTTGTTGTTGCTGTTGTTTTGTACTTTGAGCTTTCCTTTAATATTAAAAGGATTGCTTTTTCGTTGGATTGTATTTGATTCTTATACTTTTCTAATTTTTTTTTGACTAAATTAACATATGACTAAGGAAGAGAAGACCTCTTCCTGGATCCCCCAGTGGTTCTGGGAGACTATGTGTACACTAACACGATAATTTTTCTAATTTACCATGTTTTCAAGATGACAGCAGCTGAAGTCAAGCAAGACTAGAATAAGCAAAACCCATTTTTAATTAATAGAACAAACCAGATCATCTCCCATAAGCTCCCCAGGAAGCTTCTGGGGTTTGGTAGCAGGAGGCTATGTGCATTGGCAGAGGCTTGGGGAGAGAAAGTGGGACTTCCAAAGTGGCCTAAACACGTGAGTGCACTAACATTTCCAGAACATTTGCTCTCAAAAGGCCACCCCTGGCCCTTTTAAATGCACAGGTCACCTGGAAGTCTGGTCCCTAGCCACCTAGGACACACATGGAGCTACCCTTCCTGCACTGAAAGTAGTTTCTTTTCTACACCTGCCACCAAAGTCAAATAATTGGAAGAGAACAATAGGGTGACAGATTGCTTGTTCTAAATAATTGGATCAACAGAGCAGCAAGCAGTGAGTTCTGACAAAAATATTCCTCAAAGGGTGTTAAACTTCAGTAACTCACTGGACAAAGAGATGCAAAGCTGAGTCTTCCGGGGAGAGGGGCTGTTTGAAAATCAGGGTGAAATTCTCCATCATGGTCTCTACAGGAAACCTGAACAAAAGCAAAGCATGAGAACCAGCCCAAGTGTAGGCACATGATCTTGGAGGTGGATTTTGAAGGTTCATTTCCCTCTGGAGGAAGAGGGGGGACAATGTCTGCATGACAGGGGCCCCAGCCAGACAGACCATCATGGGGTGAACCTGATTAACAAAAGGGATGCGTAATGCGTCGCCCCTCAGCTACGTGGGAGACCTGGCGTGGGATCTCTTGGAGGACTTAAGCTTCCCATGGCATGTCTTGAAGACTCACAGTCTGTGCCGAGGGTTTTGGCCAGAGCCCAGAGTCAGGTAGGGATGGGGTTGATGGTTTCATTTCCTTTTGATCAGAGAAGGCCGTGAATCAAGTCTATGCCAGAGAGGACGGCTGCAGACTAGAGCGATGGCTGCGTCTCACCCCACAGGGCGTGACTAACGGGAGGCAGACTCAGCCCAACCTCCCCTGATTTGGGTGGAAGGGAATCTGAGACAATCACACGCCCCCCAGTGCAGCCCAGTGCCTCTCTGATATTGGCAGGGGGTGAGCTTCATGACCCACAAGGTCTTTTTCATGTCCCATGTCTGTGTTAAAAGGCATAGCTTTCAGATTGGTTTAAGCTGACAGCCAGTCTGTGGGGTTCTTGATGCAATGTTTAGTTTGCTTTATTTTTTAAAAGTACACTTATTTTATTAAATTAAAACCAAAGCAATATCATCCAAAAAAGCAAGCAAGCAAGCAAGAATTAATTGTCTCCATCGTTACTTGGCTGTTGCGACACGGGGAAAACTCCAAAACCCACCTACAGTCCCACCAAGCCTGTGTGGATTTGGCAATCTGATGGTCACACATGGACAGCAAACTGTTTGGGCAACCTAGTAGTAGCTGGTAGGCTTGGTGATTCTAGCAATTCTCAGAACATTCCAGAAAAACAACAGAAGACAGAAGGTCTATTGGATGTACCTGCAAGATAGAGAATACCAATATAAAAAACAACAATGAGAGAATTTTAATGTATGGCCACATTCTGAAGGCTTGAGGACAGGTCATTTCTCTACTCTGTAGACTGATGGGTGTGTCAATGACACCAATCCCATGACTGATAGAGAGGAGACCAGTTGCTCCAGTGGGACCTAGTTAGGAGAGCGGCTTGTGTAGTAGGTCCAGGGACAATGTTAACAAACATGTACTTCCCTTCAGCCCAAGGGTATCTGTCTGAGGTTTTGATGGAAACATCACTTTAATGCTGAAAGGCTGCAGGACATGTATCTCCCAGGTCACTCCACAGCCTCTGGCATCAGATCCCACACCACCTTCCTCTGTGCATAGTATCCCTTCAAATCAGAAGAGAGAAAGAAGCTCCATTGAAATGAGATGGACAGGAAGCTCAGGTCCACCAGGTAGTTGCCAAAAGGTGATATTTGAAAAGCTCATGTCACCATAATCAATCTCACATCCATGCTCCCAGGTCAGACTGGCCTTGAACTTGATCATTGTGTCATACAACTGTGATCATCTTTGTTTGTCCAGAGTCAAGGAGGAAGCTAGGCAAGATGGAGACACCAGGTCACTAGGACCCTGAATAGCATGGAAAGGAATAGTGGCTTCACCCTGGAGGTGAGAGAGGACGTCAAATGGACCTGGATTCATTATAAATTACTCTTCCAAGTCAGATAAATACACACACAGTTAACTGATCAAATGAGGTAGCTGTCTCCACTGTGTGCAGACTCTGCCTTTGCAGAATTAACACAGTATTTCTTCCTCTTTTGCCTAGGTACTTGACATTTATCCAATCAATCTTTATGAACACATCTAACAAAATGGTAGAGGCAGGAGTGTCTGGAGATGAGACAGACCCCCACCCACATATGAACATGTTAATATCTGTAGCGATCTGCTTCAGGGAGTTGGCCAGCAGCAGTCAACTCTTCAACTGTATTTTTCTTTCATTTGACCATCATCTCTCAAGGGAACAAGTTTCTATGAGACGATATGATTCAGTTGAAGGAGGAAAAAGTTGGGGACAGGTGAATTCTCCATTAGCTAATCCTTGCTGGTGGCTCAGGAATTTTGTAAATTTTCTAAGTCTCGCCTTTCTCATATGTCATCGTGGTCGTCGTCGTCATCATCATCATCATCATCATCATCATCATCATAAAACACTTTCCTTGTTCTGCAGAGACACTTTCCAGTAATGAGATATAGATTGCGAATTGGATCAGAAAAGCAAATAAGTACTAAATTAACCATGACAAAGTCTGCAATCCCATGGAAGGAAGGGTCCCGTAGTCCAAGCATTTCAAAAGCTGTTTACAACCATTGACAGGCTTTGTGGAAGGAGCAAGAGGGCAATGCCATAAACGTCGTGAGGCCTCACCTGTGGACAGCAAAGACCCCAGGAATGATGGCTAATGCTGTGAGGGAGTGCCCAGCCAGCGCAATGTGTGATCACCCTGTCTGAACCCAAGTTGAATTATATATAGTCTAGGAAATACATGTAATCTTTACGTGGATGTGCATTCATGAGAGAATTTAGGCAGGATTATAGAAATGATAAAATGATGGTAAGAAGGATGATCTCCAACAGGAAGAAGGCAGCACAGTTGCCCCAGGTGCAGTTTGTTTCTGGAAAAGTCTTTCATGAAGATGGTAGGCCACTGAGGTGAGGGCTCTGGAAGGACAGGAGTAATGACCAGCCCACCAACTCACTGAGGCAAGGAGCCATGTCATATCTACGTCTGTGTCCTCTGGAGGGACTAGAAGAAACCTTGTGCCTCCAGAGGCATGTGTTAAGACTTGCTACCAGAAAGAAATCAGAAGACATCAAGAGGAACTGAAACTTGAGAAGACAGAATTTCCTTTTCTTTTTAGAGATTTTTCCCTCTGTTAATGGTTTGCAGCAGCAAACTTCTAAGATCCTTCCTTGACGTGGGGTGCACAGGAATAGCCCCCATGCAGCCCTGTGTTCATGCTCTGGATTCACAGGAGAGCAGTGCCCCATTTCTCACATGCTCCTCTGAGTCATTTCACTCACCCAGATCTGGGAGGAGAGCAGTAAAGGGGGAAAACGGTGGCCAGTGGCCAGGAGCAGCTAAGACAGATGCGCAAGCCCTCCCCGTGCACTCCCAGCAATGCGGCATTGATCTTGGGCCTTTTCTTGTAGGTCACTCCCGCTGCCCCTGGAAGCAGCCAGTCAATGGAGAGAGCAGACTCTGTACTGAGGGTAAAGACAGACAGGACCTTAGCACATATGCACACTGCCCAGACGAAGGGAGGAAGCATGTCCTGAGTCTTGTTCACAAAATGAGATTTGTTGTGAGGATGCGGGGATCTCCTGGGGACTCAGAAAAAGCCCCAAAGCAGGCCTCAGAAAAGACTGCAATCAAATCCATTCTGCGAGAATCTATCCATTTCTGCTGCCTCTTGCTCAAGGTCTGGGGATCTGTCTTCAATGCACACTTTATGTTTCTTCTTCATCTCTTCTCCTTCTTTTGCCTTTATCTGAAACACAGGCCCTAATAATTCCCCATTCCTGAGTAAACATGACTGTGAGCTCTGGTCCCTAAGCTCCTTGGCAGGAGACTCAGAATTCCAGTTCCGCAGCCTTGGCAGGAGATCTGCTTGACTCAGCCCTCCTTCTCAGCCAGTCCACAAGCAGTGGAGGTCTCTGGCAAAGGCACATGCCCCTTGAAACTAACGAAGCCTAAGACACAGCTTGTCGCTTGCACGGCCCCTTAGGGATGTGTCCAAGCGGTCAGAGATATTTGGCACATAAACACTAATAGAATATTTTATCTGCATTGCTTAATTAGAAAGCTGTCTCTTTCTATTTTTAATATCCTCCCTTCATATTGGCCCATGTCCCAGGTGACCTCAAGGTGCCCAGGGCATGCGGGGGACTTGGAGAAGGAGCTGAGTTGGAGAGGCACTTGGTTTGAGTGCTCATGGCTGCTTCCACATATGGCCAAACATTGCTCGCTCCCCTGATGTGGTAATGGTTTGGCTTCTAGACGCACCCCTGCTGCCCGTGGTAATGAACTCATCTGGCACTGTAACAGGAAGAGGCGCGGCAGAGTTCCTGTTGGGATGTGAACAGGCTCTTGGTGCCAGTCTTGGAAGGAGGTGAGCATAGAAGAAAAGGGCTTTCAAAGTACAGAGACAAAAGTGAACCTGGGGAACTTTCTTCTGGCATCAGATGTGTAATACTGTAAGAAACCATCATTCTCACACCTGGTAAAAGTGGAAGATCTGTCCTGTTAGGAAGACTAGGTGACACGGTACATTCGAGTATAAACCAATAGTACCTTTTTTAAAAAGTGCAATTGGGTTGGCAGGACAAAGGCCTTCAGTAGAACTATAATCAGCAAATTTGTAATGACTCAGCAACATAAGACAAATGTTTCTAAGCTTGGTCACATCTTGGAGTCTATATAACCAATACAATGTTACCAATAATGAGTAGTCAAGTCGAAAGAAAGTCTTTTCAAAATATTATTAATGAAATAAATAAATAGATGAACCATGCATTATATTCCAGCTCAAGAAAATATTTCAAAAATTTGGTTACAATCCAATACAGAAATGAAGAACTTCTGAGGTGTTTCAGGCAATAGGATAATAAAAATTATGTTGTCTTTGATATATTTGCCAACTTTCAAAAATGGCTAATTTGTTGAAATGTTTTCTCTTTCTAAAAAAATCCCTTGATGTCTTCTATAACTTTATATTGTTTTTCATACAGAGGGTCCCTGAAGGACACCCAGGCCCCACGAGCCCACCCCTGGGTGGGCTCTCTCCTCTGGGAGAGCTGAGGCTGAGTCCCATGCTCACATGACACAGGCTCGCTGCTGGCTTCCTGATCTGAGACAGAGTGGTCAGGAGCAGAGGACAAGGTACAAATTCTACAGGACATCACACAGGTCTCGAGGGCCCCCATCGGACATGAGAATGGCCACCAATTCAGAGAAGGGGCAGTAAGCACCTATGCACACCAAAGCACATGCCTTAGGGAGATGACTGGTATGCGGTGCTTTTCCTGGAGCAGCTCGCCACCCACTGACCAAGTAGACAGAGGTGGAGCTGCTGCTCCTATGTCCGCACCTGGTGCAAGGGGGCCCTGAACGAGGGAGCCATGGACCCTAACTATTAATCCCAAAGTGCTGAGAGTGTTTCACAAATATTAATTTATTCAATATCCAGAAAACACCAGTGAGTTCAACACTGTCACCACTCCCACTGCACAGAAGAGGAATCTGAGGCACACAGACATGAAGTAGGTTACCCCAGGACTTCCTAGTGTTCCCCACCACTGCACCAGACAGAGAGACAAGGCTGCAGAAGGCTCTTCAGCAACAGCTCCACGGAAGTCCCTTCGCTCTCCCATCCAGCCCCAAGACCACGAAGGTGGCCCGCTCTCACCTTGGGCTGTCACTGCAGGTAAGTCAAATGCTGCAAGGGAGGAGCTGTGGCCAGAAGTGACAGCCAGCAGTCCAAAAACAAGGGACAGAGTGACTCAAGAAGGCACCTAATGGCAGGACACAGAACTGAAAGGCACAGGAAACTGGGAGCCGTTCTTTCTTTTTTTTAATATATATTTTTTATTCTAACTGGGTTTACATGACAGCAGAATGCATTTTGATTCACTGTACACAAATGGAGCACAACTTTTCACTTCTCTGGTTGTACACAATATGTGCAGTCATGCATGAACCCAGGGCATTGTTGTCCATCTCATTCCACCATCTTTCCTGCCCCCATGTCCCCTCCCCTCCTCCCTGTCCCCTCTTTGACCAAAGTTTCTCCATTCTTCCCATGCCCCCTCCCACATTATGGATCAGCATCTAGTTATCAGAGAGAACGTTCGGCCTTTGGTTTTTTGGGATTAGCTTACTTCACTTAGCATGATGTTCTCCAACTCCATCCATTTACCTGCAAATGCCATAATTTTATTCTTTTTTAATGCTGAATAATATTCCATTGTGTATATATTCCACAGTTTCTTTATCCATTCATCTACTGAAGGGCATCTAGGTTGATTTCACAGTTTAGCTATTATGAATTGTGCTGCAATAAACATTGAAGTGGCTGTGTCACTGTGATATGCTGTTTTTATGTCCTTTGGGTATACACCAAGGAGGATGGCTGGGTCAAATGGTTGTTCCATTGGGAGCCATTCTTGATGGGGTCAAATGGACCCTATAGCCCTTTTGTGACAATACTGTCACCAACGATCAAAATTGTGATTGAGAGTCATATGGAAAAATGAACAGAAGCACATTTTCCTTCCTGTCTACAGAATGCATCTTGGAAGGACTTTGCAGTTCAAGTAAAGGAGGCCGGGTGGCTTGGAAGACAGTCTTCAGGCACATGACACACAGACTAGCATGTCTAGTACCATCCCAGGTGACTGGCATGTGGCAGCTACTTGAAGCATCCTTCCACAGGCCGCTGGAGGTGAGGAGGGGGCTGGGAAAGGATGCTGGCTGACGGAGCTGCTGCCCAGATCTGGGGCCTGTGGGGCTGGCACAGGGAGGACAGATTCCACTCTGGCAAAGAAGTGTTGAGACAGCCCCAGCGTGAAGTGTGAAGCAGACTTACTCAGGATAATGGCGCCCCACGACACAGCTGGGAAGGGATCAGCCACAGAACCAAGGGGAGACTGTGATGTCTGGTTAGTGCAGGTCAGAAACAACAGCGGGAGGCTGCTTCTCTCTGCAAGGTGATCTCGGTGTTCAGGTGGGTTGGGTCCGGTGGATCCACAGCACAACTGTCTCTACAAGAAAATATGGAAGATCCAACAGCAAGTCATGATTACACACACATAAGAACCCAGTCTGCTCTCTTTGATGAAGAAAAGCAGGACCTTCAATTGGGGCACAATGGACGTCAGACTATCCCCACACATCTTGTGAATAGTGACACCCAATCTCTGAGGGTGCTGTTCGAAGTCCTCTTTCAAGTGCAATGATTCTGACCATGTATTTTGGGTAAGTTTCCTAGCTGAAGAGAGAGGTGTTAATTTTTAGAAACAATTATCATTATGACCTTGATGATTAAGTAGGATAATTAAACAACCTTGTGACTAATATGTTTTATATCATAAACATTGCTTTCTGATCTACTTACTGGGGGAAATGCCATTTTTGAAAAGAAATGAGTATTTTTTAACATGATTAGCAAGCCATCTGTTGACATTTTGGTGCAATCTCTCATGAAAGTCCCTAGCTTACAGCTTTAGTTTTATCATAGCAAGAACCCAAAATAGTACTGCCTTTTGCAGTTACATCAAAATAAGGTGATTTAGAAAGGGCACTCTTTGGAAAATGCAAGCATACATATCAAGCTCACCTAGGCCATCTCTTTGGAGACCCAAGGAAGTCCCAACTTGATGACTGATAAGCGAAGGAAAAAGTACGTCTTCTCTATTTGCCTCCTTATGGAGTGGAAAGAACAGATACAGGCTTTGAAAGTAGATAGACCTGCATCCAAGTCCTATATTCACCAGGATTTCTTTGGTTATAAGTGATAGAGACAAACATGGAATTACCTAAAGCAAGAAGAGAGAATTTGCTGGGCCACAAGTCCAACCACAGGAGGGACAGGGTGGAGCTGGCCTTGGGAGCAGATCACACGTGAACTGGACACATTTACCTTATCTCCAATGTGCATACCACCTTCGAGTTCTCAGATCAGCCACTCTGGGTAGCCAGAAGCCACTTGAAACTACACTAGATTGGCCACCATGATCGACCCAATTTGGGTACATGACCACACTTGATCCAATCACTGTGGCCTGAGGAACTTTCGTCTCATATCTCATCCCACATCTCCCAACCCAGTGTCAGGGGAAACAAATATGAAGTAGCCTGAACGCTAACCTTAAGACTGAATGCAAATGACCCAATTTACTGAAACTTGTTGATTCCTTGCTATTAACAAAATGAGTACCAACATTTGCAAGAAAAATTGGGGAGGGTGGTCAGTGAGATGTCACCTGTGAAGAATGGTGGCCACCAGACCAGCTGATCTCCTAGTATCCTTGCTCTTTGGCACATCATGTCCTGTTTGAAGTGAGCACCACCATCCACTGGGTCACATCTGAGGGGCTGAGCTGAGGTTAAATGAGTCCTGTGCTCCATGTGGCTAGAGGGACAGGAGGACACAACTGAAGCCTAGGTCTGCTGCATTGGGAAGTCCTTCCTACATTCTCCAGATCACCCCGAAACAGGCAGACTCACAACCCTGACAACAGGAATGGCAATTGGTCTGCATTATGCTTTGGATATAGTTTCCCCCCAAAAGAATATGATTTAGATATGAATTTCCCCAAAAGCTCCTGTATTAATGCAGGAGGAGAAATAATTGGATTATAAGAGCCATAACCTAATCAGTGGAATAATCTAATGTATGGGTTAATAATTTAAATTGATTCCTGGGTGGCAAATGTAAGCAGGTGGAACATGGCTGCTGGAACTGGTTCGCCATGGCTGGGGATTGAACATTTGTTCCTGGCTCTTTGCCCTCTCTCTGCTCCCGTGAGATGATCAGCTTTCCTCCACTAAGTCCTTCCACCATGAGATTCTGCCTCATCTAAGGCCCAGAGCTATGGAATCCACCAACCACAGACTGAACCTCTGAAACCATGAGTCCAAAGAATTCTTCCTCCTCTAAGTTGTTCCTGTCAGGAATCTTGGTCACACCTGCCAAGACCTAACTGACACATTCCATGTAAGGGAAGTAAGCCCTGGGAGGGATGGTTCCGGTGTCTCAGCGGGCCCTCTTAGGCTAGCCTTTTCACTGTGGCCCCTGTGACTGACAAGGGTGAGCTGAGAGCCCAGGGCTGTCCCCCTCTGTGGCCATGGACACACGTGCTGTCCTTGATCTTTCTGCTCTTATCCTCCTGCTGGCAGTCACGAGTCACTTGGACACTGTTGAGATTGTTCCTCGCTGTGGTTGCCAAGAATGTTCCCTCCAAGTGGACAGAGAAGTCCTTATGTAGCAGTTGGGCTCCAGCCCTTCCTCTGGATGTTGGCACATCACTCTCAGATACCTAGGGCTAGGACACAAGTTGCAGTCCCTACAAAAACTAGCTTGGTTGGATTTGCGTCCATGTGCACATTGGGGTTTGACAGCTTCACCTTGGTGTGGGTCGGCAGCTCTCAAGGGCTGTCTTCCTCTTGGCCCTGTCCAGATTCTACTCATATCTGTGGCTTTCAGGTCTCATCTCCCTATACCTGTCTCCCTTCACAACAGGATGGCCAGCCTCCAGCCTCCTCACCCGGCCTCTCTCAGCACTATCTGCACTCAGTCACTACAGTGGTTCAGGTCTTCAGTCCTTCCTTTACCCTCTGTTCCATTGTTCTGGGCCCTATAAGCTTCCACTATGTCCTCCTGACTGCCCTCCTTCTACCTCTTCCTCTCGTCTTAACCTGTTGTCCCCACCCATGATTAATGGGCTGTCAATGAGACAAGACCATGGCTTATCAGAATTACAGGTGGGTTGGGTGAGGTACAGGCTTTCCCAGCTCTTGGATCCCCCCAACTTAAAGTAGAATTCCTTGATCTTCCCAATCTAGTTTCAGGACTCGGGGTCCAGAGTTAATCTCCAGCATCCTATTCCTCCCATGCCCCAATCCAGCTCAAGGTTTTTGTAGTTGGGCATGGTTGGTTGTACCTGCACCCTTTTTCTAAACTTTCTAGTTTCACACTGAAGTATGACTTTTCAAATGAGAAATAAAAAATGCATTGCTTTAGTTCTGGGTTTTAACAGATTATTCATGTGTCTGGATTTGGAGAGAAGACTCCATGATATCAAGGTTGAAATCCAAAGAGTCTGGCTATGGTGGAGGGGGAGATAAATCTTTGTATGTCAATGTGCCATGTGGATGCCATTCTCTATGGGTACCTTTATGCACACTGAGCCTCTGCGTCCACATAGAAAAACTTGTTACATAGAAAACTTTGTACACAGATATTCTTGTTAGAGCAATGTAAAATAGCAAACATATAAAATTAGAAGAATTAATTATCCAATAACTGAATATTGGTCAGTTAATAGGACCCATCAAGTCAAAAAATATTAGACAATGATAAGGAAAGATATATGCTCCTTTTGCAAATTGGAGTCAAAAAATTCTGAAGAAGAAAATGAGAAGAAATCACGTTACAAAGTTTCAGGCACAATGTATTGACTATAAAAAAAAAGGTTGTGTCTTATATAAATAATGGATATCACAATTTTCTTTCAGTGCTAAATTAATGGGTGATATTTGTCTTCTACTTTATAGTCTATTTTATAGTAGGGTATTGTATTTTAATTGGAAGGGTACATTATCATCTTTATTATTATCAAGAAGCATACCACCATTCTGTTTTTATTTCAAGGTGGACTTGCCCTCCAACCCCATGAGGTCTTAAATCCCATACAACTGCATCTGCTTTCTTTCTGGCCACTGTGTCATTGGATGAGCTGGGAAGTGGATTTGGAGAAAGTGGCCCTCCCTAGGTGGGCATGTCCAAGGGCTAACTCCATGTGTCACTCCAGACTTCTCCTGATCCCTTGCATGGGTTCCCTTCATGGGGGGACGGCTCCTCCCAAATTAAAGCCTGAAGACCACAAAAGATCCTGCACAAATAAAAACAGCTAAAATCTTATAGAGGTCATTTTATTATTATTATTATTATCATTATTATTATTATTCCTGAGTGATATCCCTTAATATCTTATGAGTATCGCGAATCTCCAAGAGAGGACTTGATGTGTGGAATGTGTCCCAAGCATGAGCGACAGAAGGTACTAGACCAGCAGTCCACTGGAAAAGTGGGAAGAAGTGAGCTAAGACAAGACATTCCTGAAGGAGGTCAGTTATGTCACTATCAAAGGTGAGGTCCAGCTGTCCCAGGTGTCCTGTGGGCCCCGAGGATCTGCATTCTTCTGAGGCAGAGTGGCTGGCCCCTTACTACTCCCTGGAGGTCGGTCCTCTCCTTTGCACGCTCCACATGTCCTCAGTGCTCGCAGCCCAGGGCACTCAAACTGAATCCTCTAAGTTCCTTTTACTCCCAGGCTTTTTTTTTTTTTTTTTAATATTTTTTAGTTGTCAATGGATCTTTATTTTATTTGTATGTGGTGCTGAGGATCGAACCCAGTGCCTCACGCATGCTAGGCAAGCGCTCTACCACTGAGCCACAATCTCAGCCTACCTCTAAGTTCCTTTTAATGTGGTCTTTCAACTGGGGTCAGAAGCTGGTCACTCTATCCACAAAATATTTTCAGGGCTCCCCACAGTCACTGTGAGGCAACAATGTCTCCTGATTGAAAAGCCCTATCAAAGTGGAAGGGGTGGCTTTGAAGGATGTTTCAATTATATTTCAGTAATATCAATTAAAAGAAAAGAGTGAGAACCCTCACTGACCCCAACTTTTATGTTTTGTCCCTCGATCACCATGGGGACTTACACTTGGCAGTAAGACGCCCCCTAGAGAAAAATTTTAATTATAATATTCCATGTCTGCACCTCACGTGACATTGTGCCTGTGAATGGGTTGCTTGCAACAGGTTAGGGAGTTAGTGCTCAAGAAAATGAGAATTTTGCAGACTCATTTGAAACCAGGTAAATATGTCCTGCCCAATGGGACAATGGCCTTTATGGCTTCTTCATTACTCTTCTCCAAAAGACTGGATCATTCACATTCCTTGCAATAAAAACCAAAATCGCCCATCAAGAGAGGCTGTCAAGTGTGGTGGTTACAGCGTGACTCTGGCCACACTCCCAAGTCCTGAAGGGCGGGGTGGGATTTCTTTTTCCCTGGTGACCATAGCACATTGCTCAGTCCATTTGATGCCTTTATCTCCTCCTCTATCAAATGGGAACAGCCATGTACCCCCAGTGCGAGGCACACAGTGAAGGTCATGGAGGTGGGTGCTAGTACCCCTGGGAAACGAGGAGAAGGTACGCAGAGGCTTCTGGAAGAGCAGGCACTCCCGTGCCCAGCATGTTGAGTACCCCTGCCGTCACAGAGTCACATGGCACACAATGCGGACCTGCCTTCTTTAAGTCCTTATACACAGGGGTAAAATTTGGTGGCCACACTTGTCCTGTGGGCTGAAGATGGCAGCATGGTCCTCAGAGCTGCCCTGGTCAGCCTGGGTTAACAAGGCCCATCAGAAGCAGATGAGGCGGAGGGATGATCATCACGCCCAGTCACGGCCAGAAGCACCTGTGGGTTTAACTCATGGGATTTAACAAGGCGGAGAGGGAGGCTGGAGGGCAGCAGCTCAGGTCATACAATAAAGTCTGGACAGCAGAGTGTGAATGAAGAGGTGAGAAGTCAGCTCAAGACTGCACTCCCTGCCATGGATAGAGCTGTTGGCATCCTCCTCGTTACTGATCTTAGTTGACAGCTTCTTCTGAACTCCTGATTCTTAAATTCTGACACTTATTAAAAAGCAGCGCTCTTTTCCCTCACTCTTACTTGCCAGTGGGCTGTGCGTGTGCTGAGTCAGCCTGGTGGGCTTCAGATTTCGGAAAGACTCACCCTGGCCGGTCCACACCAGCTCTGCCAAGCACTTGGCCCTGGCACTCAGGTCCTGTCTCCTCAGGATGGGAGTCTCCCTGGTTTTTCTTCTTCCTGTGCACTGGAAGCTCTCATCCCCACCATCGCTTGGTGTTGGCTTTCTGGGTAGGTATGTCTTCTTCTCTTCTACCTGGGATATGAAGTTTTTTCTTCCATGTCTCTTCCTCCATCCCGTTCCACACACCCTGCTGCTCTTTGGATGGAGACCATGTGGATTTTGCTCAACCTAGCGAGAGATTCTGCAACTGGACCAAATTCTAGAGCTGGTCATACCCAAATGGAGATCAGTGTGGGTCCCTGCACCCCTCCTACAGTCAATAGTCAGCCCTAGTTTTTTTCTGCAGATATTTCCATCAAATCACAGTTAGATTTGGTGGGGAAATTAGAATCTATCACCCTGTGTTGCCTCGGGTCTCAGAGAGGGCTCCTTAAGTCCGCTCTGGTTTAGAAAATGTGGCTGGACTGGAAAGACACTGCAGGTTAGTGTCATTTGATGCTCCCGGAGTTGGCCCCTAAAATATTCATTGCAAATCAGAAATGATGTATTTTCAAAGGATGTGAGCAGTTAAAAACTGCCAGCATTGAGTTTCAGTTTAATGGCATAAAGGATGTCACGTTCATGTGACACAGTCGTCATCCTCTTCGTTGTAATGCGACTTCGTGGCACGGAAGGCATCATTGCTATGCGAAGTTTCCATGCAAATAATGTCATTTGAATCCTTTTAGCAGAAGATAATGACACAAGAACTCCCTGAACCAGGGGAGCAGTCTTGAAATGAGGACTTTCAAATGAGAAAAAGCAAGTTATGCCTTGCTTATGGGTTGTCTTCTACTTTCTCCTCCTTTTCTCTCTTTTTTTTTCTGATTAGGAGCTGGCACTTGGAGCGGAGGCAGGTTAAGAACCAAGGCTGTGAATGGCACTGAGGACATGTGGAACATTCTTGGGGTGGACTCATCAGGAGGAAAAGGATAAGCATCACATTACCCGGAAAGGAAGAGAAGCTGGCTTTGCCTCCGGAGGTAGAGCCAGGCTCCTCGGGGCCAAGGGAAGCTCAGGTGAAGCTGGGCTGCACCGGTGAGTAGTGGTTCCTATGCATGATGCTGGGCCACTTTCTCTCAGCTCACTGCTTCCTGAAATGCAGCCAGTGGGCGGCCGGGCCTCTCCTGAACAGTCCCCATGCTGGCGCTACAGAAGCCCTGTGTGGAGCAAGGACTGGGGTGCCCAGTTTTCCCTTTCAACTCTGCCCTGCACTGCGAGGCCAGCAGGAGATTCCTTCCACCCAGAGTTACAGGTGGAGCCACCAGGCTCAGGGCGCTGATGTGATCTCCAGATGCTGATGATGGCAATGGGCAGGTGTCCGCACTCCCCGGGCCCAGCCCTGCTCTGCGCAGCGATTTGTTCAGCCCTCTGGAAACCCAAAGCAGCAGCCTTCATATTCAAGAGGCAGAGAGAAGCAATGGGACTCATCCAGGGTCACGGCCAGAAGGGAGGCCTTGTCCTCTGCCCTAGTGCGTCACTGTCCCGCCCCATCAGAGACACACTTCTGTCTCTGTTGGGCTCAATTGGCCTTTGGCTCCAATCATTGAGGCACCACACCTCAGGATGGACTGTGGGGCCATTAAGCCACCCTCCCTGGTCCCTACTTTTTGCTGGGGAGGTGAAAGGCTGTCTGGTTCATCTGTGTCTCCTGAACCCAGAGGGAGTCCTCCTGTCTGATGTGTGACTGCAGGAAAAAGGGCGTGGATAAAAATAAAATGGACAAGCGCGGCTTTGAGAGTGCACATGGCGGGTCTCCCAGCTAGAGCCACATAGTGTGAGGAGAGGGATCTTGAATAACAGCTCTTTGTGTCCGCCTTAGTGTAGACAGGCAGCTCCCCACCTGCCCTCCCTCCTCCTGCTCTGGGAGCTGCGGGGCATATGTGGCCGTGACCTTGGCTGTCTGGCGGTCTCTCAGAGCAAAGACAGAGGCAGATGGAGGGCTCTTGATATTTAATAGGGGCCTGACATAACCCACAGCTTGCCTGGCAAGGGAACACAAGGCCCAAGGGGAAAGGTGATCATTAACCCCAAGCCAAACACAGGTACCACGTCCATCAACATAACAGATAGCTCAGGGCATGGACCTCGCCAGCAGGCCCTGGGCTCAATATCCCTCAGCACTGGGAAAGAAAGTGGCCTTGGCCTTGGAAAAGTGTGCTGCAATGCACCCCCTACCACCCCAGTGACTGACTGTTCTTGAAATGCTACCAGAGAAAAAGAGAAGACCAGACCCCTCTCCTGTGGGAGGGCCCCTGGAGCCAAGGCAGTCTCCAGCACACTGTGCATGGCTTTGGGGTGAAGTAAAGTAACTGAGGCCCAGAAGGAGGAATTGATGGGGCCCAGCCTCAGGGAGGATCCAGACACCGTCTTCAACCCACGTCTTGAGACTCCGGTTTTCTTTCTATGGGCTTCCTTCCCTCCATACTCAGCTCAAGAAGCCAAAATACTCAACTTTAAATAGATCCAGCCAAAGTCAGAAATGCAAAGCAGAGTCGGCACTTCTGCTGGGTATAAGGCTGCTTTCTTCCAAGGCAGTCCAGGACCAGGGCAGTTGCTCACCACCAACATTCACAGAGCTTCATTTCTCCTTATCCAAAATAGGGATCCTGATGTGTCCCTTCAACTTTGGTGTGAGATGGAATGTATTTATGAACAATTGCACAGGGCATGATACATAGCAAGTGCTCAATAAATGGTGTCTCTTTGCATGCCACTAGTTTCTCCTAAATGCCCCCTCTACCAAAGGGGAAAAATCTTCAATAGCCAGAAGATAAATTTTACACAGATTATCTCCAAATGGATTAACGTGAGTGTTTCATAATGTTAGTTTCTAGAAGAAGAAGATAAGTCACTTTTCCCCCAAGATCTTAGCCTTTCTTGGAGATAGCTCAAGGCTAACACTTCCCTGTTCCTTGACATTTCAACTTTATGGGAACTGACTACAACCTAAAACAAGCTCGTTTATCTAATACCTGAAGATCTTTAGAGATTTTAGAAAACAGATGGACTCTTCTGAACTTGCAGGAAAGACATAAAACGCACGAGATATGGGGACTTGCTCTGGGTGACAGTGGGGTGACACTTAAGGTATCACATTGTAGCTAAACCCAGGTCTGCGTCCTCTGGACCAGGTAACTGAAGACAAGCCAACTGTGCTCTGTTGGTGCTCAGTGTCCTTGTCCTGTACGATGGGAAGAGCAGGGACCCATGGTGTCTGCAGGGCCTCTCCTGGTGCTGGACTCAGTGTATGTCTGACTGCCTTCCTCCTCTGTCTTTGCTAAGTCTGCCCATCCTTCAGGGCCCAGAACAGGCCCTTACCACCCTCAAAGAGAGTCCCTTTGCTTCTTAGCTGTGCCCTGAGGCCATTTTTCTTAAACACTGATCCTTGCTCTTAAAACTCTCCAGGGCTGCATCTCCTTCATCCTGCCTAGCCTGTGTCCTGAGGTTCTTGGCTCCAACCTCCAGCTGCGGCTGCTAACCTCAGCTCGGACTCCCCGCTCCCTGGTGGGGTCCCAGAGGAGTCCTCATCTTCCTCCATCACCAGCCATCTCAAAGGACTATGACAATGGCCCAAATGCACTTAGTAACCAGGGAAGCCATCGGTCTGTAGTAGGCCTTTTCTACTAACACCTTGAGTCTGAGTATATCCACCTAACATGACAAGACCCTACAAGCCAACTAAAATATCCTCAGGTTGCCTATGCTGGCATCAAAACATGGTGTGGCCATGCCAATTATTTTATGCTGTTCAGAACCCCTGATTAACTGCTATGTATGTTTTTTTCTTTAACTCTCTCAAATCAAAAAATACTCATCATTTTTAGCATGTAAAGCTGTTTATTAATTCACAAAATCAAATGCATGATTTTCTACCATGAAGATCTGTATAGAAATTATGAAATTAGTGTATTATTACTATTATTATTCTATATCTACATAGTCTTCTACCGGATCTAAAGTTTAAAAAAAAAATTTCCCCCCAATGCCTGTTTTCTTGTGACGTGAGCCTGCATTAGAAATGAACTTATTTGGATTTGGAAACTGTAGTCTCTCTGGACTTCCATGGCAGAAGTCCACTTGCAATCTGAAATGCCACCAGCACCTCTTTCTTTCTCTCATAACTGATCTGCTTCCAAACTCAAAATCTTGTTGCAGCCGTACAGTGTCTGGCAGGGGATGTGCACCCCAAAACATGACCATGCTTTCATCTGACCCTCCCTCTGCCAGTTTGTTGGAAACCCCACATGAGCCTCTCTCCCCAACGTGGGATCAGACAGTCTTTCCCACCCAAATTTGATTAAATGTGCCCTCCCTCGCTGCAGTCCATATGGTCTAGAAATTCAGCCGGCCTTTTTTATTTTTCCAGACTCAGGGGTCAGACAGTGCCCAGACACGCAAATAATAGTCAAATTATACAGGAAGTTGTCAAAGGAGTCCGAACACAGACAGAGACAACCTTTGACCCCATGACAGGTCAGAGGTCTGGTTCAAGTTTCTCCTTCTTAATCTGTCACCACAGCAACATTAAAAACAGCCCTTTGAATGAAACCATTTATAGATTCTACTTTTTTCCAAAGTTTTCTTTTTATTGAATGTTGGGTTTTCTTTCTTTTGAATTGCACTAATAATTGTCATCAGAACCGACGTATTTATCATATTGAAACATTAGATTTCTTTCCTTCTCTCTCTCTCCTCTCTCTCTCTCTCTCTCTCTCTCACTCACTCAGAAAAGGGCCCAGGTTGGGATGCTTTTCCTCCCTAAATTTAGATGTTGCCTTTTTTTAAAGTCAGAAGAGGCACTGATAAACACGACTGCCTGCCGAACGCACATTCATGCCATCCCAGCACACCTCCCAGCAAGCCCAGAAATATTTTAAGACCCACAGCAGGCTGTCAGGAAAAGGCGAAGATAAGTAGGAAGGAAAACAAGAGCAAAAGCAAAAACAGAGGCATCCAGAGACATCAGCACCCAAGAGAAGCCCTGGAGCAAAGGACAGCTCCTGAAGCCAAGTTCAGAGGCCAAGTTGGGCGCAGTCCTGAAAAGGGCAGCGGCCTCCATGGCTCCTGGCTTTCAGATAGCGACATGTGCCTGGCCTTCCTCGGTCCAGAATCAGAGGGGCTTGGAGGACTGGCAGCCTGGTGGCAGGGAGTTCTGTTATGAGACCCCACACCGGACAGTCACCTTGGTGACTGAATGCAAACCCAGTTCTGCGTTTGGTACTTTTCCGTCTGGTTTTTAAATTATAGTCGATGAAGGAATCGCTGTTAGCATGAGCTTTGAGGGGGAACCCATGGTGGTTTGGGTAAGGGCATTTGACAAGGACTTCTGAATAGCTGTTCACAGCTCTATTTCCTCCGAAAAACATACGAAGAGAATCCACAAAGGGTGCACACCACTGGAAATACATCAAACATCTATAGGAGAAAAGATAGGTAGAAGGGGATTAGGCTCAGTTTCACTTACTGCTGTGTCCCGAATTCCTAGAAAAGTAGCTGGCACATAGCAGGTGCTCAATTAATATATATATATATATATTTTTTTTTTCGGTACCAAGGATTGAACTCACGGGTACTTGACCACTGAGCCACATCCCCAGCCCTATTTTGTGTTTTATGTAGAGACAGGGTCTCACTGAGTTCCTTAGTGCCTTGCTGTTGCTGAGGCTGGCTTTGAACTCGCGATTCTCCTGTCTCAGCCTCCCAAAGTGCTGGGGTTACAGACATGCACCACTGCGCCTGGCCAATTAATATTTTTGTTTGTATATATAGCTAAACATTTTTCATCTAAAGGATTTAAAAAATAGTTAAGAGTAAATACTAAAGGGCACCTCTACCCCTCTGCCATACACCAAAAGTAGATGGCCAACTCAATTCTGCTGTACCCATTAAGAGCTCCTTGGGTGACAAATAGCAGGAAAAAATTTAACCAATTAAACAATTAGAAAATCATGATTTTTCACATTAAAAATTCTAGATGCAGTCAGCACAGAGTAGGAACAGTGGCTCGTCAATACCACGCAAAGCCAGGGCCCTCTCCTCTTTCCACTAGTCCACGTCCAGCGCGATGGCTACCACTGCCCTGTTGTTGGAACCAGTCATCATATCTGTATTCAAAGTAGAAAGAAAGAGAATGGCTGGGAGCAACCACATGACCACATCTTTCATCCAAAAGAAAAAGAAAAAAAAAAAGGAAAGACAGCAAGAAAACCTCTTTCTGGAAGTTTCCTACTTTGTATCCAAAGCCTGAATATTTGTATGGCAATCTGCTGGTGCCATGTGCCTTCATGAAGTACCACAAACTGGGTGCCTTGAAACAACAGAAATATAGTGCCTCACATTTTTGGAGGCCAGGAGGCTGAAATCAAGGTGCCAGCCAAGCTGTCCCCTCCGGCGTCTCTAAGGGATCCTCCTCCCCTGCTCCTCCAGCCTCTGGTAGCCCAGTGCTCCTCTCGTCAAGGCAGTGTCCCTCCAGCATATGTAAGCACATCACACAGCTCTCCTCCTCCTGGATTTCCACAGAGTCCTCTGTCTGTGCATCTCACTATCCGAATCTCCCTCCTGCTCAAAGGACCTGGGTCATGTTGGATTAAGGGCCCTGCTACTCCAACATGACCTCAACTGAGGACATCTACCTTGACCTTCTTTCCAAATAAGGCTGCATCCTGAGGGACAGGGGCTAGGACTTCAGCATATCTTCTGGGGGGACACCATTCAACCCATAACCCCACCACTGGCTTCAAGGGAAGTTGTTAGAGTGAAATGTTATCTCGGTAAGTCTTGCTCATGGAATACGCTAAGCCAGAAGAGGGTTGGGAAGGATTTGGGGATCAGCC
>CM053401.1:6583484-6633064 GCA_028644305.1 Xerus rutilus
GATACAGGGAGGGTAGGACCATCAATATACGCTTCCAGAATCTTCAAAACTTCCCCATATACAATAGGAGGACAGGTAAGTGAAGGAAATTATTAAAATTCATAAGTGAAGAAATGAGGCCAATTGTGTTGGCTGATAAATACCATAATATAGAATAACTCACGCCTTAACATCAGCATTTGTTCTTCCTCTTGCCTCTGTGATTGGTCAGAGCAGGTGATCTTTAACATTGAAAGGCAACCTTTACTTCTGACAAGTAATTAAAAATAATTTAAAAACATATTTTGAAATTTATTTTTAAAAACCAAGGAATGGTTCAGATAGTGACTCTCAAGATAAACAGTTCTCCTTTGACAAAGAAAAAAAAAACACAATACTTGACTGAGAAATATTACTTCAATAATTCACATCAACCACCAGTCCCCAGCCTACTCTCCCCTTGGGTCAGATAGCGACCAGTGTGTCCTGAGAAGCCACAGCACAGACACACCTGCTCATTTTCTATCCTGAGGCTCTTGCATGTCAGCCGGGGCCGGGGACTTGGGATCAGTTAACTGAAGGTACCCTAAGAATAGTTAAAACTTATTCCTCCTTTAAGACTTGGGTTGTTCCAATCCTGGTGACATGGTTGGTGTGGGCAAAACTTGTCTCCTGAGACCTTTTGAAAGAAAAGGAAAGAAAAGCTGACTTGGGGCAGTGGGGCCAGGCCCCAGCCTGTGGTATTCTGTGTGCTCAGGAGTTGCTTTCTGCATCTCTGCCTTGGCCACACACATCCACCATCTGTAGCAGGAGGTCAGAGTGAATGTTCTGTAAGTCCCACCAGGAATGGCAAATCATTTCTGGGCATAGAGAAAAGCAGCAGGTATATTGTAGGGTCGTACTTTTACATTGTTGGCTTTGAACATGTTTTGAAATGAATTTCCAAGATATGGGAATCAGCTGTCTTCTTGGTTTATAGGAGAGAAAACTTAGGTCCAAAGAGACCAGAGACCTCCTAACACTCATGAATGTCCTAGTGGGGTCAGCAGCACACCATTCTTGATTTTAATCTAGTTCTAAAATTCTCTCACTGCTCAGAGAGATCACCTCTGCCAGCTTCATTTCCTCACAAGGTTACAGGGCCAGCAGAGGCTTCCGTGCCAGGGGACCCTGCTGCAGATCTGAGCATCCACAGGGCCAGCAGTGGGCAGCTTTGGCATGAGCATTGACATACGTTGAACACCTTCATGTGATTCTTGTCACTTCAGTGTCACAACAGACTAGAGGCTGGTTCAGATCATATCACACCCAGTTTACAGCTGAAAATCCATGACACAGAGGGGCTCCACCCAGCTCATACAAGGCTCAAGTAGTCAACCACGGATGGTGACAGTGTTCTGTGGCTTCAGATCTCCAATCCTATGTCCCTTCCGAGCCCGTGTCTGCCTCCTATTGTTTCTTTCATGTATCTTTCACCTGTCTTCCATCTGTCCACCTATGCATAAACCAGCCAGCATTTATCACGTCCTAACTATGCTGACTTCACCTTTGAAGGTCCCTGGGGTACCGCAGTACAGAAAGTACAGAACCTTCTCTGAATCCTGGAGATCACATTCCAGGAGGGAACACAATAAATAAGTTACATCCCATATCTGTAGTAGTTAATACTAAGAAAAAAAATCTAAGCATGGCAATAGGGAAGGATTAGCATGAGTGAGAAGACAGATGTGTCGGTCCAGAAACCAGAAAAGGTCCCACTTAATGCACCAGGCTGAACTCATCCACCCATCCATCCGTTCACCCTTTTACTCATTCATACATTTTTTCATTCATTGCCCCTTCAACCAACCAGCCAGCCAGCGATTCTTCCAACTCCATGTCCAATCATAGAAAAATATATACCTTCAATATTCTATTCACCCATTCATTTGTGGTTATCATTCACCTGTTTATCCAGAAATGAATTGGTTCATTTATTCATAAATTAATTTACCTATCTACTTTATTTCTTTATTTTCTTGTTCAAATATGCACTCCTATAGCAGACACTAAACTTCTTCCCCATCCTCCAGCACTAGGAACAAAGGAGATACGATCGAGGTGTTCAGAGGGGACATTTCCAGTCTGTCCTCTCGTTGTAAATTTTCAAATGTTCTCTGTTCGAGTGATCCTGTCCTAGCTGGAGCCTCTCCATGGACCCTGAGTGCTTGCACGGAGCTCTGGAGACATCAGATAGCAAAGCAAGAGTGCCAGGGGCTTTCACATAGCCTAATCCTACTAAAAGGATGTTATCGGGCTTAACCCTGTCACCTTGAACCAGAAATGAATAATGAACACCTTTCACAGTTAATATGCATCCAGACTGTCTCCATATATCATGTACCAAAAGGCCCAGCTTCTCTCTGGGTCTAAGAGCTTTAGGGCATCAGTGGGAAGGAAGGGCGGGGTGACTACAAGGAAAGATGGCAGAGCGAGTTCACCCTTTGAAGCTGAGTTTGCCCATCTGACCTCAAAACACATAGCAAGACAGATATATTCTAAAGAGAAAATGAAAGTGGACATGGCAATAATCAGAAGCAAGATGAACATCCACACAGATCTGACACCCTGTACGTGAACCAAGCTGAAGTCACAGGCGGCTGGGGCTTGAGTTTGCCAGCAAGCAGCAGCAGTTGGGGTTCATATCCTAAAGGAGGCTATTTTTCTTTAACCTAATATAGCCACAATATTATCACTTAGACACATAATCAATATCAAATATTATGGATGAAGAACTTTATATCATTTTCTTTGTACTAAATCTTCAGACTCCAGCGTATACCAGAAACCCATAGCACATTTCAACTTGCATTAGCCACATTCAAATGTTTGATATCTGTGTGTGGCTAGTGGCTACTGAACTGGACATGGCAGGTCTCATGGGTGGTGACAATAGTAGATCTAAGGGGAATAAAATGCAGGGGGTAAATACAAAGACCATATGTCCTGTCTTGTCAGGAATGCAGACCCCTGGGCTTTCCCACAGAGCTAGGCACTTACAAAAGTAATGGGCTTGCAAAGCAGTAATTTTTTTCAATCTTATTTGTTAGCACAAGAGTCCTAGACACCAACAGGTTCAGGAGATTGTTCACAGTCAAAAAGAGATGAGAACCAGAGACTGCCATGTGGAAAGCCCCAGCCGTGAGTGCATACTCATTCCTGCCTGGATATGAGCACATGGGCAGGGAGGACATGCTCCTTCTGTCACTCTTGGCACAAGACATTTCCTCTCTCTTAAATAGCATCCTGGCAGGGAGCTGCTCCTTAGGTGTTACTGTCACTTAGCAAAGGAACTCCTGTGCTCTCACCTTTTGCCGCCTTCCTGGCCTGGTTCATGGACTCCAGGAATGACTGGATCGTCATCCTGTTTCTCTTTCCTCCCTGGATAGGGGAGCAGTGCTGCCACAGGATTTACTGCACATGACAGACAAATGGATGCTCGGAGCTGCCACCAGACAACCAAGACCCAGACATTAAAATGAATTACGAAAAAAGCACCCTGTCAGTTTCCTTGTTTGCTTCATCAACCCTTCAGTAAATAACCAGAAAGCACTTAGCAAGGATGCAGCCTGGGATTGTAAATAATCGGACTCCTTTGTCACTGACAAGGCTCCCGGAGCCAGGTTGGAGACGCTGCTTGGAAGTCAAGTGAAGGGTGGGCAACCTGCAGAGCCTCTGGCCTGGCCTCCTCTCCTTGCCCTCCCCTGCATAGCCAGAGTCTGCCTGCCCCCAGGTACCTCCCCTCTAAGGAGAACCGAGAGACCTCTTACTATTTATATACACAGCTAATGGGTTATTGCTTTGTCAAAGCAAATTGCTTTATTCATATATTGTTTTGTTTATTCTTTTATCCACTTAATAAGCACCTATTGAGCACCAACTTGACTCTGTGATGTTGCTATCGGGTGGTCATAAGTGATCCCCCATACATGGTCCATCTGCTAGAGGTTTGCTCCTCAGGGTGGCACTACTGGTATATGATAGAGCTTTAGGAGGTGAGGTCTAGTAGGATGTTTTTAGGTCATTGGAGGTTTCCCTTGAAGGGTATTTGGAGACCCCAATCTCTTTCTATTTTTCACATCCTAGTCATGAGATGAGAGGTTTTGCTCCACCGTGAGTTCCCATCATGAAGTGCAGACTTACCCCAAAACTGCGAGGTCAATCTACCATGGACTGAAATGGCCAAAACTGTGAACTGAAATATACCTTTTCTCTCTATAAGTTGATTGTCTCAGGGATTTGTTAAAGTAACAGAAAGATAACAAATACAAATGCTTAGTACAACAGAGTCTGGCAGTGGTTTATCAGAGAGTGAGAGAGAGAGATTAAATGTTTCTATAGGGGGAAAGGTGCTGCAGAGACACAGCATACATGTGGCACAGAGATCAGAGCAAAGACACCAGATTTGGGTTTAGGGTAATAAGGTAGGCTTCCTGGAGGAAGAACTCTCTCAACTGAGATTAAAACGCAGACAGGAGTGAAACCAGTGGAAAATGATGTGCCAGGAAAGTCACCAGGAGTGAGAAGGTGGCATCTGTACCTGTAGCCCCGAGGCTGGAGGGAAGAGGTCTGATCTGCACTCCACGGTCAGTGGATCTGGATGGATAGTCAGGACAATGTAGAAGGAGCATATTTGGGGGCACACATCTGTTCTTGTCCTTGCTCCACTGACTTTAGTCATAATACCCTTGAAAAAGTCACTGTCACTTCTCCAAGCCTCAGTCCTTCTCCATAAAAGAAGATGAACAATCTATACCATTAAAAGGGTATCTTAAGGCCCAGATGAGATGAAGTTTGAGTGTAGCTGGACGGTAATAAGGTGAAATTTGAATCCAGCTGGACGGTGCCGACCATGGTTTTACAAATCAAAAATGCCACTTATCCGTAGGGCTCCCTTCTGAAAATCATGATAGTACTGGATACAGCAATAGTTTACAAAAGGGCCAGTGGAACCGAGGTCAGAGGGCTCAGGAAGGAATTTAAATAAAAAATTCTTTCACACAGTGAAGCATTTAGATATTAGCTAATATGTATCGCACAGCATTTTAGACATATTGCTACTGTTTGGATGCCATAGAGTTCCAAGTACTGGGACATTGGAAAACTGACTTTTTCCCCCCCAACTTCAAACTTTTATAGAAAAAATAAACACTATCAGAAGCTCCTGATGCTGGTGAATGTCCCTGCAGCAATAGCCACTGCCAGAGGAGGCTCCCTGAAGCTCGGTCCTCTCCCTAGACACACCAGCCTGCAAGGGATAGGAACCCAAGATCAAGACCCTGAGACAGAGACCCGGCAGGCAAGCATGCCAGCCCCACTTCCAGGAAGGACACTCACTTGCAGTAAGGGCTGTCTGCATCCAAACAAGAGGCTTCACTGATCGGTGGTTACTAAGGGTTAATCAGAAGAACCAGTACTCAGCCTGGCTCTACCTCCCTCATCCTGGCTAATCAGGATGCCACTGTCCTAGATGCTTGGTGCAGAGAGCACAGAAGTGAAGTGAGGGGAAGAAAGGAGCAGCGAGAAGGAGAGAAGGATGGAGATGGAGGGAGGAGGGACAGGGAAGGCAGGGGAGGGGGGGTAATTGAGAAAGAGAGGGAGAGATAGGATGAGAGAGGGGGAGAGAGAGGAGGATGAGAGAGAGAGAGAGGGAGAGAGAGAAGAAGAGAGAGAGGATGAGAGAGAGGGAGAAAGAAAGAGGATGAGAGAAGGAGAGAGAGGATGAGAGAGAGAGAGAGGGAGAAAGAAAGAGGATGAGAGAGAGAGGATGAGAGAGAGAGAGGGAGAAAGAAAGAGGATGAGAGAGGGAGAGAGAGGATGAGAGAGAGAGAGAGGGAGAAAGAAAGAGGATGAGAGAGAGAGGATGAGAGAGAGAGAGGGAGAGAGGATGAGAGGAGACCAGTAGAAACAGAGAACAGGAAGCACAGGGAGAAGGCAATGTGAATCAGGGAGAAGGGGAGAGAAACTGCAGGAAGTGTGAATCTGAGGAAGACCGAGGGATTATTATCCCAAATGTTTCTTTTCATCCATCCTCTTTTTTAAACATAAATTTTATTGTGTACACATGAGGCATAGTGTCTGATGCTCCAAGATGCATATGTTGTAAGATGGTTTATTATAGTGGAACAAATTAGCATATCCATTATCTCACATAGATTACCCATCCCCCCATGGCAAGTGCAGCTATAATCTACTCCACCAAACGCGATACGCTGTTATTAATGTAGCCCTGGTGTTGTACATTAGCTCTTTCGTTTATTCATCCTGTGTGTTTGCTACTTGGAATCCTTCAACTTTTATCTCCTTACCCCGCTCCGCAGCCCATGACCCTGATAACCAATTTTCTCCTCTTCTTTAAATCCCAGTTTAGTCATCTCCTGATATTTCTGTCTTGCTGGAAATTTAATGGACCAATGACATCCACTGTCATATGAGAAAAAAAAAATTATTCCAGGCCATAGAGAAAACAAGATATTTTAAGAATCATAACAAAACCAAATCATTTTTGTTGATTCAGGGAAGCTACCCTTCCATTTCAAAGAACATTTTTGATAGTTTACATAGACTTCTTACGCTTTCTCTGTGTTTATGCATGTGTATGCACATGTATGTGCACACACATGTATGTGCACATGTGTTTTCATGCACATGTGTGCTATGTATGTACAAAGGCAGAGGTCCCCATTGGCATCTGCTGGATGTTTCCTTTCTGACAAAGCAGGATGCCCTAAATCTCATATGAACTCAGATCCAACAGCCCAGAGGAACTGCCACTCCTAAATGAGCCCACATCCCAGTTACGGAGAGCCTGCCTCAGGTCCTGGAGCATTTCGTTTACCAAATCTCATATTTGGACCTTAAACTGGGCCACAACCAAGAATGCCATCTTCTCAGCACTGAGATTTGCCAATTAATTTTTTAATCTAAATTTGGAAACAGGTCATTAGCATATCATTATTGATGGCACGGGCAAGCTACTTTTCTTCCTTCCAAGAAAAAAAAATAAGTCACAGCATTTCTAGTACACATTCATTAATATACAAATTACCATATCAATAACACATCATTATTTGAGAGAAACTGCCCCTCTCAGAAGGTTCTGAACTATTTTTTGTTTGTTTGTTTGGTCCAAATACGCATGCTCTGGGTGGAGGCTTTCGTTTATTCTTTATCATTGTTGCTAATTTTTTAGTCTCTGGGTTTACTGGTAAATCTGTCCATTCCCAAGAGGGCTGATCACAATCCCCCCCACCCCCCCAGGGGTCTCCTTGGTCCCATGCTCCGTGACAATGACCTTTTGACAAGGCTGGGTACTCAGGCGGGGGTGGGGGACAAAGGAATACATTTCAGGGGAAGACCATAGTGAAGTTTGGCAGATGGATCCGTGATATAAGCTCTTAATTAGGGCCGCGCGTCTGGTTGACCTCTCAGGAGACGAGAGGTGTGTGCTGGGATCCCACCAGCTCACCTGCTCCCACACCCTTCACCCATTTGCCGGGTGCCTTTCAGAGTCCACCCAGCACATGCAGAGCCTGGGAAGCCTGGCTTTCTTCTGAGAAAGAAATCAGCAGTTTAGCATGAAATCTTCTCAGCTGGCAGATGGGAGAGGGCGGGTTGTCACATCCCCAGAATCTGATCCGATGGTTAGGTAAGACCAGAGGACAAAGATGGAATTGTTCCAACACCCACCAGCCAACTCTGGAAAGACAGTCACCTCTTACACTGGGGTGGGGGTGGGGGAGCAGGGTGGGGTGGGCTCCAGGAAGCCACCCCTGCCAAGTCAGTGTGTGCCTTCCAGAGCATTAGCATTTGACACTGCTTCGAAACCCCCAACACCCCGACATACACCACGTCGTCTCTGTTTCCCAGATCTGGGTTCCTCCATAAGTGAAGTAACCACTAAACAGCAGATCCTGGTGAACAAACCACCCTCTTCTCTCCTATGGCCACTCCAGCTGTCACCTCTGTTCCTTGGCCCCTCTCACTCTCCCAGACCAGGGTCTTCCAGACTCTGTGCCACGGAGTTGAGCCACTGCTGAGCATACATGCATATGCGGGCCCAGGGGCCGCATCCTGTTGCACAGAGACAGATGCTGAGCTTCTGAGAGATGGTCTGGCTTCCCACAAGCACACAGATGGACCTTCTGGAGTCTCAGTATGAAGGCCGGCCCTCAGCTTTGAGTCCAAAGCTGTTGTTCCACAAGTGTTACCTTTTTTCTTTCACATCAGCTACAAGAGCAACCTGGGGCCTGAAGAACTGGTCCTGGACTCGTAAGTGGACACTAATACAACATCATGCACAGACCTTATACATCTTCTACCCATTGCTCAATACTGTCTGCTAATTGAATGGCTCTGGTCCAGGGTTACATGTGGGGTCCCACACTTCCTCCTGCTGTCCTGTCTCTCCAGTATCCCTCCTTCTGGAACTGCCCCACAACCTTCTTTTGCCCTCTATGAACTTGACATTTATGAAAACTGCGGAACTGTTATTTTGTAGCATATCCTTAAGTTTGAGTTTGCCTTAGATTCAGGTGATGCCCTCAGGTTATGTCCACCGAGCAGTGATGCTCATGTCCTCCTGGGTGCAGAGGGTCATGTGGTGCCAATTGTCCTGTTACCATTGGCGTTCACTTTGATCACTTAGCTGTGGCGCCATCTGACAGCTTCCTCCAATGTGCAGGTGCTCTTTTCCCCTTTTTAATACATAAGTTTCTTTTTGTGAGATTCATTGAGGGCATGTAAATACTGTTTTTCCTTATACCTTGCTGATATTTCTTCTAGCCTGGATCAATTCTTACTGCGATAGTTGCCAAATGATGGTCTTCCAATTCCTTCTTTCCTTCCACAGTTATTAGCTGGCATTCTAAGGTAAGAAACAGCTTCATGTCCTTTCCCATTTGCTCACACATTCATTTATCCATCCTTTTCCCTTGTCTGGGCTCATGGATCTGTGCTTAGTCCACCGGCTTCCTGCTTTTATTCTTTCTCTCATGCATGAAGGTGCGTGCACACACACACACACACACACACACACGTGCGCACAGAGGAAACAAATACTAGAACTGGCACAGAGGGCACAGTGGAAAGCTGTATCATGAGTTTGCAAGTCTTGACCTCCGGAAGGGGACCTGCTGAGAGGAGGTGGGCAAGCAGGCGCGCTGGCTAAAAGGCTCTGTGATAGGGTTCCTGTCTCTCCTGCCCTCAGTAGAGAGGCTTAAATATCTCCTTCTTGGACAAACAGATCAATACAAGCTTTTTAACATCTTCAATGAGAGCTCATTAATGCACTCTGGGTGTGCTCCTGCGCCCGCGCTGACCTGGGAGGAGCAGGGGAAACTGAACTGCAGACAGATAATTATCCCAGGGACAACTCTTCAGATCAGCTCCCGGCAGAATGTGAATTGTTTTCCTAATTATTCAGGACAGCAGCTAGTGAGAGTGCAAACTAATTGAAAATACACGATGATTTATTTGTGCTGGGGAGGCTCAGACTTGCGTTGGGTTAAATGATCACGCATGGGGGTGTTCCCTCTTGAAAAAGCACCCCTCCGTCTCGGGGTTCATCCTGGAGGCCCCTGGGGCCTGATAATGTAAAGATGAGTCTGAACACTTGTTAAAGTCATGTAAGAAATGAGAGTTGGAGGAATTTTCAAAAATTTCAGGAGTAATCCATTGCTTCAGACAACATCCTTCCAGCAGATGGGTTACTGGGAGCGGACGCCAGGTGCTTGATGGTTTTTCCCCTCCCCAGAACTATCTATACCAAATTCCTTGGACCTTTCATCCTTATTTTTGCCTGAGGACAAGACAAGAAGCACGGGTGTACAAGCCCTGAGGACAGTATTGAGGCTGGCCCTTTATGAAATCCAACCTGAGGATAACTTGCTTC
Source organism: Xerus rutilus (assembly GCA_028644305.1). NCBI lineage: Eukaryota > Metazoa > Chordata > Mammalia > Rodentia > Sciuridae > Xerus > Xerus rutilus. The sequence goes on from CM053401.1 coordinate 6,593,395, forward strand.
TGACAGGTGCATCAGGAAATGGTCTGCTCTACTGAGGAACCTACTCTTTGGGGACAGTCAGACTCCTGAGGAACTTATCTTTGACTTAGCTACTACTAAGAAGCTCAAGCAGACTTTTAGGTTCAACTGAGTTACGTGGAAACTTATACCATGCAAATACCATGGTAATGACCATTACTATATTATGGGATACTATAGTAATGACCTCTGGTAGTGACCCTTTGGAAGTGTTGCTGCTCACACTTTTGATGCAAATATCACTTCTCCATTTTAGAAAGTGATGTAAACAGTGTCAGGTTGAGTTCCAAAGTCTAAGCTCATGCTAGTGGACAACACTGTCTCCCTGGATCAGCAAAGTGCCCAGTGCACCTGCCCAGGATCTCCTGTCATGCACAAGTCACCAAACTTTCTCTGTAAGGGACCGAGTAGTAAGTATTCTAGCTCGGTAGGCAATGTAGTTTCTGTTTCAAGCACTCAGCTCTGTCACAGTAGACAAAAGCAGCCACAGACAAGACATAAATGAACAAATGTGGCTGCATTCCAAAAACATTTCATATCTGGACATTAAAATTTGAATTTCATACAATTTTTATGTGTCACAAATATTATTCTTCTTTTGATTTTTTAATTAACCATTAAAAATGTAAATATCATTCTTAGCTTGTGGGACATGGAGGAATAGGCAGGGGGCTGGATCTGGTGCATAGGTCACAGTTTGCAAATCCCTGATACAGAGAAATATGTGCAGTCAGTAAAAGAAATCCCTGCCCCTGGGGATTCTGTGTCCTTCCGTAAGGGGATACTAAAGATGATTAATACCTAATTGTTGAGCTAACCGGAATTAGAACTAAATCAAACTCTTTCCTTCACAGAACATGTGATTTTGCAAAGCATAAGAGAGACCCAGGCCAACCCATTTGCTAAGAGAGAATATGGGTTTTCCCACAAGCCACCCTTTGCAAACGTTACTTGGGAATCTTGCTTTTCCATATGATTGTTTTAATCCCATCCAAATAAAGCATTCCTTCCATTTTAATAATGGTTATTGCTAAAATTTGGACCCAGACTGGCTCCCAAAAGCCCATGTGTGGAAGGGTTGTTCCTCAGCTTGTTTCCTTTGAAAGGTGGTGGAAACCAAGAGCTGGGGCCTCATAGGAGATCTTAGGTCAGCAGAGGCCTGCCCTCGAGGGAAATGGTGGAAATTCAGCTCCTGTCTGTCTCTCTCTTTGCTTCCCAGCCACCATGATGTGCTGTGCTGACATCTGCCCAAAGCAGCAGGGACAAGGGACCACAGACGGAGAACTCAGACACCTTATCTTTCCCTTATTAAACTGACAACTTTAGGTCTTTTGTCCCAGTGACAGAGGACTAACACCATTATTGTTGCTAGAATTTCCCTAGGTTAAAATTTGGAAGGCTAGTGAGAAGCCAAAGAGAGGATGTTGTCTCTCAATTCAATTTACTACCACATTTCTAATGAAAAAATGTACATCAGTGCCATTAGCACCACTATCAAACAGACCTACCGATACTGTCACACTACATCAGTTCTCTGTCATGATGACTGACCACCGTCACCATTACTACACCCATCCCCACCACCATCCCCACCACCATGACCTTCAGGACACCCCAGAGCCACTATCATTACCAGGATCTTAGATACCACCACCAACATCACTGTCAAAACAACTGCTGCCATTTTCACCACAAGCACCACCATCAACACCAGCAGCACCAACACTACCTCTGCCATCAACACAACCACAGTCACACCTAAAACTACCAAACGCCATCATCGTCAACCATATCACAACCGCTACTGTTACCAGCATCATGCCCATGACCTCACTCTTATCACCCTAAATCCACCACCACTCCACAACAGGACCACCATCAGCATCACATTGCCATAGCTACCACCGTCACCACCTCGCCCAGCACCATCATCATCTTCTTCTCCCATTGAGTCGCTGCTCATTACCACCTCTGAACCATTTGCCCTATCTCCATCACCACCCCAAGAGCAGACCCACCCTCTCAGCTTTTCCCACTCAAGATGTTTAGATAATTGTGGCTCCAAAGACATTTGCTTAGCAGACGTTCTCAGGTCTATGAGAATCTTCCTATCTTCTCCTCCATCCTCATTGATACCAAGGTCTGAAAGCATGTATTCAGTTGACTGAGAAATTCTACTTTCACTTGTCATTCTAAACAAATAATCCAAACATGAGTGATCCGCAAAAAGATGTTCTCCAACTCATTATTCATAACAACAACAACAAAAATTAACCAATAATTTTGGTTAAGCAGATATGGGGCTGGGATTGTAGCTCAGTGGTAGAACACTTGCCTTGCATGCATGAGGCGCTGGGTTCAATCCTCAGCACCACATAAAAATAAATAAATAAAGATATTGTGTCCATCTACAACTAAAAAAATTGAAAAAAAACAGCAGATAATTTTTAAAAGTTCAGATCAATTATGAAATATCCATGTGATAGAAAAGTGTTTCAGATATTGAAAAATGCATATTACATGGTGGTAATTATAACCAACACAATACACGTATGTTTAGTTTGGTTATGAAAAAATACAGAACAGAAAAAAAACTGAAATAAAACACACTCCAGAATGCTAATGGTACTTTTAATTCTGTGGCTTATATATGCAAAATTTTAAATTTTTGTCTTTATACTTGTGTGCATTTTTCAATTATTAATATTATACTTATCATTAGAAAATACATTTTTGATAACCAAGACAAGGAACCATCTACCACCTTTCAAAGAGCAATTTTAAAAAATCTCTTTGTCCTATATGTCTTTCCTCTCTGGATCTGTTTGGAATTAATTTCACCCCAGGACTCCTTTGGTCCCCTGGAATGTCATCTATACTTCTATTTAGAGCCATTTTATGTCCTAACACGCACTATAGTTATTCATATGCATTTCTGCATTCACTCAGGTAGGTTCTGAGCAGGTGCAAATTAGAATCTTCAAAATCATCCTCTTTCTTCTCTTCCTTCCCTCTTTTCCTCCCTCCCTTCCTTTTGCAGTGTTTATTGAGCATCTGTCCTATGCCAAGCACTATTCTAGGTCCCGAGGAAGTCCTGGTAAACTAGAGAGGAGGGGTCCTCCCTTCCAAGTGTCAACTGGAGACCCCTGCAATAAGCAAACTCCACAGGATGGATGCTCCAGCTGCACCCAGCGCTGGGCAGACATTGATCCCAGCTGGAAGGGCAGCCTGCTGATAAGGCTCCAGCCCTGCTCCCCAGCACGGAGCTAGGGTTTCAAGCGACACCCATGAGAACACCTGATCCGTTCCCTTAGCAGCTCCCCTGGGAGCAGGGCTGCAGGGCTGAGGCATGAACACCCATCCACCAGCAGCTGGACTAGTTTCCCTCTTCAGGTCCCCCACCGGCCACTTCTCTGGCTGCAGATGGCTGAGAGCTGAGTCCTCCCCAAGCCCATTGACAGCATTTTGATCAACCAGTCCCCAAAGGCAGGCCTTGGGCCACGTGAAAAGCTCGAGTTCTCCAGCCACTTTGACTAGGGTAGTCTAGCGGGCAAAACCTTCACCCTGTGGTAAATTCACCTCCCTCTCTTCTCACTCACACCAAAATAAAACAACAAAACAACGAGATCCTCTGCCTGGAACAAACATAAAATGAAAGCAGCAGTTCAGCCCACATGAACCTTCGGGTCTCATCTTTAAGCTTCAAAGGCCATCAATGAGAATTGGCAGTTTTATTTGTCTTTTTCTAACTCCAGCTCACCACCAAAGGGCACGCGAAAACTTACAAAACAGAACTTGAAGCAGAAAAACAGGAATGAATGAAGAATTTGGAGAAGTTAAGAACATTGCAGGAAAAACATCCTTAAGAGGCAGTAAAGTTAGTACCCAGATGAAGCACAAGGTCCCTCGTAGAAGTCGGACAAGCATGTGGCTCTGGGTTCCCCTAGGAGGTGACCAGATAACTTACACAAGTCTTTGTGTCCAGAAAAGAAAAGGCTCAGTGTCCCTGCAAATATTTACCTCTTTCAGAAAAGAAAATGGGAAAAGTGTTACTGTCGTTCTTCAAATGGGAACAATATCCCCAAACTCTGTTTGCCATTCAGGGAATGCTCTGCCCAGTGTCTTTCCATGAGGGCTGGAGCACAGAGCCCGGGCCAATTCAAAGGAGTCCTGGGAAGGCTCAGGGAACTCTGAGCAGAGACGCAATGCTCAGGCAGGCTCACCGACTGCAGGCATGAATCCCAGAGCGTCTTGGAAAAATGGCTGGCAGCCTGGGCCTGACGCAGGAGGCCAGGCAGTCACTTCCACAGCTCTGTTACAGGGGGCATCAGGGGCAGAGACCCGGAAGATGTGCTCCCTGCTGGGTCCTGGGCAGCTCTTCAAACAATTAGCGAAGAAATCTCCTCTATGCTTCAGTAACACATCACAGAGGCCAGCAGTGTCCATCTATTCATGCCCACCGAGGGCTTCTCGTCTGAGGTGGACAGGTGGTGCTGCCCATGCCCGGATGCATCCCTGAGCCTGCGTGTGTGTATCGGTGGGAGGGCCAGGCTGCAGGGGGACTTCAGCCAGGCCATCTCAGCTCAATCCCTGCTGTGCCTCCTCCCAGCTCAGGGAGTCACTCAGCTTTCTCAGATGAGCTTCCATCCCTGTCAAATCCAGATGCAAACGGAATCTTCTTTGGATTCTTCTTCTGTTGGAAGCTGCATGAGAGCTCTAACAGCAGAGCCTGGAACAGCCGGGACGGCCTGGGTGTGCCTACCTCATCTCTGTGTCCAGGTGTTTGGGTGAGAAGAAGAGCAACCTTTCCTTAAAGGAAAGACACATGTCCAGAGCTGTTTCCCTGTTCCAGGTGTGTGTGTGTATGTGTGTGTGTGTGGCGGAAGGTCAGGGAGTGCTCACACATAATCTTCAGAAATGAACCATTTTTATGTTGGGAAATTATTTTTGTTGGCTTATTGGCTATAAAGATTGAAAGCCTTGTCTAAGGAAGAATTTAAGACAGTAAGGAGGTGAAACTCTCAGTATGAAAATTTGCCAGGCCCAGAGGCACATGCCTGAAATCTCAGCAACTAGGAAGGCTGAGGCAGGAGGATCACAAGTTCAAGGCCAGCCTCAGCAACTTAGCAAGGCCCTATGCAACTTAGTGAGACTCTGTCTCAAAATAAAAAATAAAAAAGATAAAAAGGCCTGGGGATGTGACTCAGTGGTTAAGTGCCCCCCCAGTTTTAGTCCCTGTTACAAAAAAAAACAGAGAGAGAGAGAGAGAGAGAGGTTTTTTTCCCTCTCTTCCTCCCTAATTTTTTTCCGCCCTTCTTTCCCTTCTTCCTCCCTCCTTCTCTCCCTTCCTTTCTTTCTTTGTCCTCCTTCCTTCTTTCTTCCATCCTTCCTCCTTTCCTTCCTCATTAGCACATAGAGCATAGAAATATAATGTGAACAATGCTTTGTTTCCTTTTAGATTATAGAACTGGGTAGGGGAAGTTCTCAGGGACTCCTTGGGCCACAAGGGAAAAGACACTGAGAGGAAGAAGCCCTCAACACTAAAGGAGATGAGACTCAGCCCTTTGGGTGGCAGGGTGAAGGAGAGAGACCATGAGACAGGGAACTGCTCATGCTGCCAATGCCCTGTGGATGTGGTGTCTGATACAATGTACCATACCCAATGTTGAGCGGTTTTTCCCTGGAATATGATTCTTGTGTGACACCCCCAGTGGGGTTGGCCTTTAATTAGCACTGCCTTGGGACATGAATGAAGGGTGGTGTTTACCCTGCAGACCAGCAGTGGAGAAACAGGTGACATGGGAAGGCTGGCACTGAGGGTGATGGGCAGACAAGGAAGAAGATGAAGGAGAGCCGCAGACGGGACCATGACAGAGAGCATGCACAGAGTGCTTTGGTGGGGGCAGCACTGGATTTCTGCAAAAAGTACTTTTGCTATCATCAGACCGGGCTCCAGAGGTCACTTAGGATCAAGACACGGAGACATTTCCCAGGATGCAGTGTGAGAGGCATCCACCCTCTCCAGATTGGATAGAAAGGACTGGAGCACATTGCTTTATCTTTAGACACGTCCATTCATTGGTCCTTTCCACTCAAGTCCAAAGTAGTCCAGAGAAAATAAAGTTCTTCAGGTGCTGGGAATACTCCTCCCCCCATCAATTCTACCTGTAGTAGAATACACTCAACTGCTTTCCCAGTGCCCACTGTGTAGGGGACACAGGGACCTGGGGTCACTAAGAGCCAAGTGAAGGGTCCTGTGGTTACAGAGAATAAGTAACTTTGAGTCAGAAACTATCTGGCACAGATTCTAGAGACAAGGCCTTGAGTTCATGGAAGTTGACTGGCTGATCCATGGCTGCCCAGCAGACAGAAAAAAAAGATTGGCAGCTCCTTCCAGTGACTCACGACTATCCTGTACCCAGGCCAGAGCTCTAGCAGACAGAGGGCAATGGCTTGTCTCACCCTTGCCCACTTAGTGTCTCAACTGTGCTGGGCATTTTCCAGTGCCCACTCATCTCTTCTTCCAGACCGACCTGGAAACTGAGGCTCAAAGCTTAACAAGTCTCAGATGCCTCCGTATGCAGAGGGCAGGGTGGTGGTTGACTCCAGCTGGTATTTGACACAAAGTGGTGGGACAGAATTGGGAACATGGACCCAAGACCCAGCACTTCTGTCCTGTCTTGTTTGGCCCTCATGTCTTTCCTTCTCAAAGGACTCAGTATTCCTGACTGAGACTCAGAACACTTCTGGGTGAACTGAGAGACCCGGCTCAGGCACACGTGGGCAGAAGCAATGTCCCCTCCACCCAGAGAACACATCTGAACTCAGCACTATACTGAATAAACAAGTGCCTATGCTTTCTCACTCTCCAGATCCACAAAGGCTCCCAGCAGTCCAGGTCCCTTCCTGGGGACACAAGGAACAACAGCATAGAGGTATTGATGAGGTATCAGTTTTATTAGATTTGACTCATTCCTGGGAAGACCTCTTCACAGGCTGGGATCTCAGGACGCAGATGCTGACATGGAGTGTGGGAACAAGATGCTCGTTAGGGATCCACACAGGAGGAAAGAAGGCACGGAGATGGGAAAGTGGAGAGAGAAACTGGGCGGGCCCAGGAGAGGTATGGATGGCCAGCTGCAGAATGGACACTGGCTCTCAGAGACCAGGGAGCTTATCTGGCTGATGGCCAGGCCCAAGTTCCTCTACCTCACCCTGTGGCCACATGGAAGCTGTCTTCAGAAAGTCGTGGATGTGGGCTGGGGTCTGGACACTGTCACTGTCCTCTGATGGCTTCCTGGCAAGGGAATCTAGGGATCTTTTCCCCATGCCTATTCCAGACCTTGCCAAACATTGTTCTGCTTCACTTCCTGGGAGCTATCTCTGTTCCTATTGTCAAGGTGAGGGAACTGAGTGCTAACCACACAGAGCAGGTGGCAAACAGGGTTGACCACAGTCCATGCCCAGACCACACACTCGACCAGATGGCCCAGATGTCTTGGGTCTACATTTGCCCAACAGGCCTTGGCTTGTTCTTAAAAGGACAATATCATTCGCTTTGTGCTTCCGAATCCTCTCTCTCACTTCCCTCAGTGGGATCATCTTGTTCTCAAGGAGACCTGCCACCCATCCGAGAGGCCTCCAGGCCCTGCTGTGGAGGGGAATGAGAAGAAATTGCCATTTGCCGTGAGGAAGTGCAGAAAGCAACCTCCAGAGAGAAATCTCCCAAGTGAGCCCACGCCCTCCTCAGACAGACCAACACATCCACCTCATTACACCAGTCTCCTGGGATCAGAAAAGCATTTTTTTTTCCTTTCTTCCCCAGAAGAGAAAATGCCTATGCACCTGGGTCTGGGTCCCTTGTTGGTCTGAGAAAGCCCCAGGTTTCCCCTTCTTGAGGACAAACAGGTAGCTCTGTCCCCAGAATATTCTAGAGACAGGGAAATGGGCCTGGAGGGACTCAGTCATGCTCTGAGTTGAGACACTGAGGCTCAACAGTGCATTTTTGTGAAATCCAGGTTAATTGTTTCAGGGTCATGCCCAGGGACATCTTTGTGTCACGTTGGGAGCCTAAATAAATAAATAAATAAATGCTCGCCCTCCCCGCCGCCCCTGTGCACTCTAATTGTATATTTATTCAGGATGTTGGCTTTTCCAAGCACCTGTCTCCAACAGCCTTATCACCGCGTGAGCCGGTATGAGAACCAACACGTCCAGCTGTCATAGTACACAGCCTGCGGCATCTTGCTATGAAAATAAGGCAGCCGGCACCTGATTGGGGGAGAACTTTTAATCTCAACGATTCGTGTCTAATTTTGGGGTGACCAGTCTGTCAGCTCCAGCAACCCAATTGCTCTTTGAGGTCAACGACAGGCAGCAGCTGTCACAGCCTTGACATTTCTTTTTTTTTTATTATTATTATTTTTCAGGAGGAAACGAGGAGGAAGGGCGTCAGGGAGGGAGGGGGAAAAAGAAAAAAAAACATGCTGCTATTTTAGTCACATTTTCAAATGCTGTTTTAGTGCAAGAAATTAATTATACATATTTTCATCATTTCTTATACTCTGACACGCTAATTACGGATGCTCTAATTCAGTTTCTGTGGTACTGTTGCCTTACTCTGTAAAAACATTTTACCGTTTTTGTACAAATAAGAAATGAAAAGGTAAAGGTAGCAACACTCTGGGCTCCTCCTTCTTTCACCCTCCTCTTTGTTGTAGAAAAGTTGGGCTCATCATTATTTTATAAATTGGGGTGGCAAGGTGCCCACCCCAGCTCCCTTTGTACAGGTTGGTCTTGCAAAGGCAGTGGTCTCTCCTAAGGTGCCTTCTGAGACGCTGTCAGTCTAACCTGGAGAGTGATGGAAGGCGAGGACATGGTGGGGGTCCTATAGGAACCAACTGAGGAACAAGCTTCCGGCCCCGTGGAACTCACAAGGGGTGTTCTGTATCCTGCACCTGTGCCAAGCTTCTTGACAGCCTTTATCTCTAAGTCTAAAGAATATCCAGGGATCAGTATTGTCCTCCTCACCTCACTCATGAGTAAAACAACCACTTGCAAGAAGCTGGGTCGTGTGCCCAATCTAATGCCACGTTCGAGGGTGGTGCGGTGGCAGCTTCTGCCTAAACTGTTGGCTTCCAAGCACTGCCATTTTTCTGGCCTCACAGACCTCCAAGAGGATGTCTGCACACAGAGAAGTGCCTGAGCACCCACAGCTAACCTGCACTCGACTGAGAACTGATAATGGACTGTAGGAAAGCAGAAGGGCCTCCCCCTGTGTGTCCTAAAGACAGTCTAGTGACCTCCCCAGATGATGCCACTGTGACTTGACCTTGGTCAAGAGGTGCCAGAGAAGGGGTCCTGGGAGAGGAAGTGCTAACCAGAAGCTGAGGGATGAGGGTCTGGGGGCAATGGCATTGGCTCAGATAGGGCTCAGGAGGGGCAGCAGACGTAAGTAGGGTTAAAGACCCCGGGCAGGGGCCCAGTGCAGGGTGAGCTGGCACACAGGAAGAGACAGGAGGAGGAAGATGCCACTGGAGCTCACAGAGCTCTGGGGTCCCTCAGAGGTATCTGTCTATCCCCAAGAGCAACTGTGAACCCCTGGAGAGCCCAAGGTGTGCCATGGTGTAATGTGTGCTGCCAAAACATTGCTCTGGCTGTGGTTGATGATCATGCTTTTCCTGGGTGCTTCAGAATAAATCTCATTTTAATCATCAGTCCCATCTATATATTTGTTTCTTGGCATCAATTTACATATATTTGAGTTTTTCAGATCCCTTGTTATAAATTTTCACCTGGTCATGGTGCATGTGCTGGGGAACCTCAGGTGGAGGCTGAGATCTGTCAGTCATCTAGCCATGCCAGGTGCACCCTGCATCATCCTCAAGTGAACGTCTCATTTTCTCTTTCACATTTTCCCAGCACAAGTTCCTACCCAAATCTACACGTTTTTTTTTTTTCTCTGCATCTCTCCCAACTACCTTTTCTTTCTTCCTTCTTTTTTTTCCTCTTTTGATTTTGTGATATCTGTCAAGGTGAGGTTGGTTAAAAGACCACCAAGTAGAGAAATTTTCTTCTCTTGTGGAGGATCTCAAGCCCTGTCTGTGAGTCTGAGGAGGTCAGCATAAAGCATGCCCCCTATACACGCTGGGCTCCCACAGGGACACCGCCCAGTCTTTGGCGGTTTATAAAGCATCCTGAAGACACCCTTGATTGCTCTTTGGAGCTCAGGTTGACAGCTGCTGCCTGAGGACCTGGCCTGAGTCAGGTCCCTGAGACTCTATGGCATCTTCATGTTCTCTAAACCAGCCACCATCTTGTGTATCCCTTAATTCCCAGGTGACCACAGGCACATAATGGCACATGGTTGAAGAACTCAGCTCCATTTTCTTTCCTTGGCCTTTCCAATACCAGATTGTCAGGTACACACAGACATTGATGGGTGGGAAGGTCCTAGAAAAGCTTGCATGGTCAAAAGATGAGCACATGGCCACTGCTGCCCCTCACCTTGGCTCTTCTGGGTCCCCAGGCCTGTATCATCCCACCCTCAGCCACACCCCAAAATACCCTCTCTGAGCTCCCTCCACTCAGAGACCTACACATCTGTATGCAGCAGTCAGGGGACACGTGTCCATGGTGGGCCCCTGGTTGCAGACTGCCCAGCTGAGTTTCCAGAGGGGAAGGCAGCTGGGTCTGAGGGGGCCACCCAGCTATGACACTGAGGAAGGGAATACACTGTGTGTTCTCTCTAGCCTTCCTTGGCCTTTACTGAAACCTGCAGGAAGCAATTGACATTCTAAAACATGTGGCAGCTCTTGCCATGTCCAGAGGCCCAGGTAAGGGGTCAGTGAAGGACCCTTAGGGAAAGACTTAATTTTCTAAAAATAAGTCAGAAGGATAGCAGGAGAGAGATGAAGAGAGGTGGGGAGGGAGGGAGAGAAAGAATGTGAAAGAAAAGAGAAAAGGAGCAGCTTCAGATTCCTGACACTGGCACCGTGGGTCAAAGGGCACAAGGACCTTCACAGTGTTGGGCAACCAGCACGCCACTGAGTCATTCACACTGAAACGATTAATTTTATTTTAAATAAATACATTTCACCTCCAGTTTTTAGAGGCACGTAGAATGTAGAGAGAAGCGCATCTTTGGTGGTGGAGTGAGAGACAGGGAGTCCCCAGCACTGAGGGTCACCCATTCACAGGACACCAGCCTTTGGGGCATGTCCCCTGTGCCCACTCACTCCTGCTACCCAGATGTACCTGCTGCATCCACGTGGCCTCTGAGGCACCTTCCATTGTCCTGATGCGTTGGTCCACCAGGTGTGTTTGTTGTTCTCCCGTGGACCCAGGTGAGTGAGTTTTTAAGGCCAGAGAGTCACTTTGGGAATCCACACTAGCACCCATCTAAGGGACACCTTAACAGTGCTCAAAGCCTGAGACTCAATCACACTCCATGATCCATCTGGCTTCCACTGGTGGAGCTGGTCCGAGAATTTTGCCTGACACTGTCCCTTATGCCCCAAGTAAGTTCTCCCATCTCTCTTTGGGTATAAATTTCTGGCATCCCACCTCCAGCCTGTCCTGTGACCCCTCGGGCTGTGGTAGCTCAGCCACTGGACCACGGTCACTCCCTGGTCACGTGACCCTTCTCATTCCTTCTGATGTTGGCATTGTCTGCTCTGAGGAGTACCAACCCACAGGCAAAGACTCATTCCAGCCCTTGCAGGATCTGAAGCATGGAGGCCAGCTGATGAACGTGGACTCCCTAGAGAGGAAGGCTGGACCTGCCAAGTCCACAGCTATCTTCTTAGCAGTTCTGCTGGCTTGAGCTCCAAGCTCCTCAGTCCCTTTGGCCAAGCTGACTGGACATTGGAAGTAAATTTGCCCCAGAAGCCACCAACCACAGACTGGCCAGTGAGGTGGCCCCATGGGATCACTGCCCTTGTGTGTCCCCATCTTGGGTGGAGTCTTAGTGAACCAATCAGTCCCTTTGCAGGAGAGTATGATGTGGGTGTCCAAAGAAAAGCAGCTGGGGATGGCAGAAGCAGCAGACAGCCACAGAAAGGGGCTGAGGCCTCAAGATGGCAGGAGCCTTGGGAGACAGGAAAAAGAATGCTCCTTCGCCCAGTGCCAGGACCACCAGGTCACTGCCCCCAAATTCTCCAAGGTCTGGAAGCCCTGCCTGTGCTTGATTCCTTCTGCTGCTTCTTTTTCTGGAAAACTTTATTGACTGAATCAACCTAGGTCTGTGTTTCTTGAAACCTCAGAGAACCAAGCAGGAATCCTACAGGTAGCCAGAACATGGGGCCAAAGGAGCAGAGGGAGAGAGATTTGCAAGATGGACACAAGAGGCAGAGGCAGGCTGCAAGGGGACAGACGCCAGCCCCCATATTTGACATGGACACTCTTAATAATTTTCTCCCCCCGGGGCCTGTCTGGCTGGCAGAGAACTACATGGTCCAAGCAGAGGCCCAAGCTGCCAAATCCCAGGTGCCCTGATTCTGGAGAACAGCAAGTTGTTGATTAACCTTGGTTTAAACACAAAGCTCGGGAAGACACAACCATGAAAATCAGCCACCTCGTCCCTAGCCCACTGGCAAAGTGGCTGTGAATTCCTCCCTCCCCAAGGAAGCTGGCGGCCTCTTGGCTCTTTAGGTTTTGCTAATACACTTTCATTCAAAGCCCGGATGAGGCTTAAGCTGCTGATAGCCTGCCTGGACCACTCTGGGGAAGCAGGCCCTGGCGCTGCTGCCTGAGCGCTGGCAGAGGGGGATTAGGGAGTCTCGGCTGAGTTCTGCCGCGGCAGCTCCGCGTTACTATTAAGAGGGAGGGATTAATATCAAGTTTCGGGGATCTGGTTGCTTGCTGATACTGCTTAATTATCCAGATAAGTGATCGGCATCCAAGCATGAGCACAGCGTAAATCTCGGGGCCATCGTCTTTTCTTTCTTTTTTAAAAAAAATTCTCTCCTTTTTTTTTTCTTGGAGAGAAAGCATTTATTTATTTAACTATCACTGAGATACACATTTTAAAGTGCTCATTAAATTTTAAACACACACGCCAGCTCTGTCTGTCCTCTCCCTCCCTTGTGCTGTTTATTCCGGATTCTTCCTCTGCATTCAGAAGTGCACCGCGTCCCCACCCAAGCCCCGATCTCACTGCAGGGCATGGCTGCTGCTGCCCCCACTCATATCACCAGCTTCTGCTGGCCCAGTCCAGGTGGAGGCTGGGGGCGGCCAGGGTGGACTCCTGGCCACTCTGCCTCCTGCCTTCCCTTAGCTGATCATTTTATCCTAAGAAAATCTTCTTTTCTATCTCATTCTTTCCATCTGTTGGACCCTGCTCACTTGGGTCCATCACCCTGATTAGTGCTGTCTGGCTCAGGGCACCCTCCTGAGTGTGAGGCTGGGGGTCAAAAGCAGGCCAAACAGGGCCACCAGCGCCACTCTTTGCTGCTCCCAGAGGCATTACCTCCTCATTAGGCAATAACTGTCCGCCAGGCCCCCAGCTAGGAACCAACAAGGACTGCCATTCCGCTGCAGCCCTCCTTAGCCACGTGTGTGGGGCCTGTGCTCTCCGGCTGCCCCGGCAACTGCTGCTTCCTGTAGGGCACATCCAGGACCAGTGACTTCCAGGACCCAACAAGCCAGGCCCCATGCACTGCTGGCCTTTGCTCAAGTGAGGACCTGTGCCCAGATCACCCCTCCTCTTTGCAAGGTCAGCTCTTATCACACTGTAGACACAGCTGATGGTCTCAACCCGCCCGGTGCGTCTCGCTCTCCTGGGAGTTCTTCAGCTGCTAGAGGGTGAGGTCTGGGCTTCCACACATCTCTTCCCGGGTGTTTCCAATGGGAACCACTGAGCTGGGGGTCATCCTTTCTTAAAGGATCAGACCAAGCTCCATTGTGGGTAGGACCCTAGGCACATCAATAAATATGAGCAATTGTGACTGCCATTGCTGTGGGTTGAAGCCAGAGCTGTATGCAGACTGCCTCTCTCCTTTGTTGTGACCTTACACAAAGTGGTTGGGGACATGCACCCATCAGCTACTAAGGTGCAGGAAGGAGAAGTGGGTGAGAGTCATGTGATCCCATGCACACGCCTCTCCAGACTAAACAGTCCCTACAGACAGGGATCATGTTGTAAACTTCTGATCTTTTTTGCAAGTTGAATAGTAGTCCCCAAAAGATATGTCCACCCCAAACCTCAGAATGTGGCCTTATTGAGAAGGTCTCTGCAGACATAATTAAGCTGAGGATCTACAGATGAGCTCATCCTGGAGCAGGGTGGGCCCTAAATCTGATGGCAGGTGCCTACTAGAGAAAAGCAGGGGACACAGACATAGACACAGAGACACAGGAAAGAAAGCCATGGGAAAACACAGGCCAAGAGGGAGGTGATGCAGCCCCAGGCCACAAATAGCAAGGCCAGCTAACAGGCACCAGAAGGAGAGAGAGGCAGACAGACAGAGAGAGAGAGAGAGAAATGCAAAAGATTGTCCCTTTGACTCTCCAGAAGGGGTTACTCCTGAAAACATCTTGATTTCATATTATGGGTCTTCAGAATGGTGAGAAAGTCAGTTCCTGCTGTATGGCACCCAGTTGCTGGGGACTTGCTGTGGCAGCCCTAGGAAGCACCCATCCCCTGGCATCTATGAGGCATTCTTGAGAGAGTCTCAGCAAGCCCTTGCCAAATGAGGGAGAGGCCAGCATGGAGCGCATGCTGCTCGGAGCCAGCCTCACCACCTCATCCTCTGGAAGGGCCTCGAGGGTTTGCCTAGAGGGGCAGATGCAGGAGGCAGGACTTGACCACAGCAGGGCTCTGAGATGCCACCCAGAAATGATTTCAGTAGCACAAGGTCCAAATAAGAGGGAGAGATCAGGGCTGAAGCCCTGCGTCCTGAGGCCACACACTACCTCTCTCAAACTAGGGCCCTGGTGATGACGGCCAGCCTCTGCTTCCTCCTATCCCAGGTATGTCCTTGGCACTTGGGGTTTGCCTGGTGCACACCATCCCAGCTGCTGGGGTGGGGGCAAGACATGGACGAGGCAGATCTGCTTCTGTTTCTACAGGCAGGAGACTCTCTTTCCCAGGAGAAGAGCATGTGGTCCCCCACACGCCCCCCAGTCGTCCTGCATCCTGGTCCAGTGGCAGGAAGCTGTGCTCCTTCTGAGTTCTTCCTCAGGGCCCTGCGTCCCTGCCTGTCATGGGCCTTTGAAGGGACATGTGTGCCTCTCACCTAAGCCACACACAGCGCTGGTCCAGGTTTGTCCCAGGGATGTTTTCCCTGCACAGTAGCCTTGGATCTGGACTCATGGAAAGCCAAGGAAAATGGACATTTGGGCTTTTGAGAGGTTGGTGACTTGGAGAATGCTTCGAGGACAGGGACAACCTCCTAATGGTCAGATACTCCAATGATATCTCCTACTTTGAAGGCTCTAGTGGCCTCTCTCTATGCCAAGCATGGCTACTTAACCCCTCTCCAGCCCCTGCCTTCCTTGTACACAGCAAACCACACCTTGGATCCCACTTCTTGCCCAACCCCATGGCTCCCCTCTCTCTTCTAGAATCATCATGTGCCTCAGGGCCTTTGCTTGTGCTGAGCACTCACCTAGGAAGCCCATCCCACCTGTTTCTCCTTCTTATCTTTTGTATGTGAGCTCAGATTTCTCAGGCCTGGGGAGCTTTCTTGATCCCTCAGGACTGGCCCATCCACCCTTTACAGGCACCATTTTTTCTCCTGCATGTGACAGCTGTGATTCAGAACTCTGTGAGTTGACCGTTCAATTTTGTTCTTCCTCCCTGTAAGTTCAAGTAGATGGGGTCCTGCTTGCTGTGAGGGCCCTGGAGTCCAGCATTCCATGCACCCTTGAAGGCCTGCGAGAGAAAGCCAGAGAGACAGATTAGTGACCACCAAGGGACCAGGCTAGTCAATTCCCCCAGCTCATGGCACCTTGGTCCAGCTCACTTGAAGCTGGTGTTATCCTTATCCTGATAGCTGCCTTCACAGGAAGAGATGGAGACCTACACCCTCAGCCATGCCACCCATGAGAGAGCAGGGCCAGGACTGCTGACCAAGGAAGAGAAACCTCAGGTGGGACATGAAAGTCATCTTCAATGGACAGAAGAAGGCCAATCAGGGGAGGGACTGATTCTCATTCCCTGTGACCACGCAGGTTGGTGTCAGGAGGCAGATGCAGTCAGAGGAGATGGAGGAGAGCGGATGAGGGAGGTTGAGCTGGAATCTTGGCTCTAGTGTTCCAACCTTGGGAACCTGGCCCCACTGAGAGCCATCTGCATGTCTGGAGGTGGGTACAGCAGGACCTCCTCATCTGGATGTGCAGAGTGGTCATTGAGAGTTCTGCACTAAGAGCTTGTGGCAGGCCTGGTCTCCTTCCCCATGGCCTCTCCTCCACAGTGCTCAGCATGTAGTATTTACTGAAAACACCTTCAATAAATGCGAGGATATAAAAGATGATAATTACTAATACTATGTGGGACTCGATTCATTTACAAATCATCTCTATATGTACTGTTGCATTTTTATCTGGTATCTGCACGTTAGATTCAGGATTTGAATCCAAGTCCGATGCGAAGCATGTAGTGTCATCTTATGAAACTGCTCAACATCCTCACTCCACCTGATGCTCTCCAGCAGCTTAACACTTCTGCAAATATTTACTGTGAGGCCCTGTGTCAGGCACTATAAGATGCTAGGGTCTAGGATACAATGGAAGGGATAATACATGCAGTCACCCAGCTAGTGAGGTTGACCTTTGCTGGGGGACGGTGGATTCCCTAGGTCAGGATCCACAGGAGGGTGGAGGATGGACCTGGATGGACAGGGAGGAGGGACCGAGGGTGAAGTATCCACAGTTCTTTCTCATCTGGGGCCTGCTGAGTGGGAGGTTCAATGGGGTGATTCTCACTCTGGATGATTTTGTCCAGAGGAATCTTTGGGACAACTAAGGCTTGTTGTTGCATAGCACTTCATAAGCTATAGATGTGCACACAGATGTGTACAGTTGTCCCCGGTATCAACAGGGGCTGGGTCCCCTCAGATGCTCAAGTCCCTTATATGAAATGGCATAGCGTGTGCAGGTAGGCTTTGCGCGTCTCCCATGCACTTCAAACCATCTCAAGATTCCCTGTCATGCCAATGCAATGTAAACGCTACCTACATACCTGTTATACTGTACTGTTTAGGGAATGATGACAAGACAAAAACCTATACATGTTCAGGACCCATGCCTTTTTTTCTGAATATTTGCATTCTGAGGCTGGGTACAGCTGGATACATAGAACACATGGACATGGGCGGCCAACTGTATACTTTCAGAACTCAAATTGCATATGAATTTCAAAAAGTCTTCCATTCGATCAGCTGTGGTCAAAGAAAAGAGTTCAGTAAAGCTTTACCTCTTGAAGAACTTGGCCTCAAAAGCTGGATCGGTCCTCTCAGGAGAGAACAGGGTGACAATAGGAGGCAGACGGATTAGAGTTATGGAAGTTATAATCATTGGAAAGGGGTTTCATGGGCTTTGCAGGGAGGGGCAGGAATATACCTGGAGACAAATAAGATTAAAGATCTTATGTCTAAATCTCCTTTTAAATTATAAAATATATTCAACATACAGGAAAAGATCGTACATGATCTGATGAACACCAATGTCCTTAACCATCCAACATACACCTGTTAAATTATAATATGCTTGCTCACTATAAATTTCTAAATAATTTCATAATTAAAAATATAATTAAGGCTTCCTCTGTATCCCTTTCTCAAAAATTTATTCCCCTTCTCTCCTCCAAGTGGACAAATTACCATACTAAATGTATTTATGCTGCCTATATAAATTACATTCTTTTCTTCATAATCCAGAATCATAATGTGTCCTCTTTTGCTTAACATTAAATTTTATATTCTTGGTGTCATGTGATGCACAGTATCCAGAAAATTGCCAAACAACAACTTTGAGGTTTTATTACCTTGTTGCGTGTATCTGCCTCATTCATTTTAACTCCTGTATCGTGTTTGAGAGTGGGAATACAGTGCAATTTTAATATATTCTGCTGTTGATAGGTATTTAGGCTGCTTCAATTTTCTGCTATTATAATGTCACAATGAAAACTCTTGTATGTTTCTTCCCCATACGTAGTTTCTCTAGGCTATGTAGTTGGAAGTGGAATTGCTGGGTCACAGGGTTCTGAATGTCCTTGACCTAACTAGGTATTACCATTTATTTTCCAAAGTACTTGTACCAATTTATACTCACCCAGTTGTGGCTATGGAGCCCCACTTATACATAGCCTTGCCAATTCTTAATTTTATCATTTGTTTTCTTTAATGTGCTGTTCATATGTTATTTTGCCTCTGTGATTTATAGTGACAGTGTGCATCTTCTGATATCTTTAGCTGTCTATATTTTCTCTTCTGAGATTCTTTTTCAAATTCTTTAATAGTTTTTTCCTAGAGTCACCTATGTTTTTCTTACTGTTTTATAAGAATTCTTTACATATTCTGGACACTGGTTACTTCTTAATTACATTCATTGCTTTAAATGTTTAATTTTATGGTGCTATTGCTAAATTTAATTTGAGATTTATGTGTCCTGTGTCAAAAAATGATTCTCAACTAACTTAAGATCATAAAGATATACTTCCATCTGCCCCCCATTTGTTTTTTTTTTTTTTTTGTGAGTGTGATACTTGAGTTTTTAACACACTTACACACTTAGAATACATTTTTGTGAACAACGTGATAGAACTCTAGTTCTCTCATTTCTGGAGGCAAAAGGAAATCTCATTTACCCTCCTCAAAGAGCCTGTCATTCCCAACGATGCCAGGGGCACACTGCTAGCCACCCCTGACTCCTCATTTTTCTGGACAGTAGCTGCACTTCTTTACCTGTCACCCTTGAAGCGTAAAGGTGCCCAAAAGCTGAGCTCTGGGAATCCAGAAACAAGCAGTCACACTGTGCACACCTGCAGGCCAGAAGGAGGGACAGCTGCTGCAGGCGGGACCCAGGGTCCATCCTGTCCACTAGTGGGAGCTAGTGGACAGAGTGGACAGGGAGGGTATATAAGGAAGAAACTGGAATCACGAGATTGGAAGGATGTGTGGAGGTCTGAATGTGTACCCCTCAAACTAATTATTGAAGCTTAATCCCCAATGCAATGGTATTAAGCAGTGAGACTATTAGGAGGACACTAGGTGTGAGGGTGAACCCTCATGAGTGGGATTACTGACCTTATAAACAGGTCCCAGAGAGTCACATGTCAGGACTCAGCAAAGAAGTGCCCTGTATGAGGAACCGGCCTTCGCCAGACACCAAATCTACTGACACCTTGATCTTGGACTTTTTAGTCTCTGATACCGTGCAAACCAAAGTTTGGTGCTTATAATTTTTGTTCTCACAGTCTGAATGGACTAAGACAGCTTAGGTCCTTGAATCACAGCTTCCAGAACAGGCACTTGCCAATCAGGGATTCTCATGAAGTAGAAATTTATTCCCATTGTGTTAAAATATTGTGATATTTTTCTGACATAATAACTACCATTTTCTAAAATAATATACTTGTTATGATAATATAGATTGGTAATATGCATCCATATTATCATTTCTGTAATAAATCATTCTCTGTAATAAATCATGTGGGTATATGCAAGGTCACGGTTGTCGATCTTCTAATCTGCTCCATTGGTCACTCTGCAATCTCGCATTACTGCTATAATTTTTCAGCAAGCATTCCTGTACGGGAAGTTAAGTCCCACCACACTGATACTTTTTTCCAGGACTGGGGATTGAACCCAGAGGTGCTTTGCCACTGAGCTACATCCGAGGTCCTTTGGTTTAAATTTTATTTTGAGACAGGGTCTCAGTAAGTTGCCAAGACTGGCCTCAAACTTGTGATCCTCATGCCTCAGCTGCTTTTTTCTTGACTCTTGACTCTATAATATACATTTTGGAATGAGTTATCAAGTTCTGTGAAACTCCTGCCGGAATTTTGATTGTAATAGCATTGAATTTGTGGACTGAATTAAGTAGAATGGAAAACTCAACATCATGGCATCGTTACAGTGTGACCACAGTGCGCGTTCATGTATGGAAGTATAAAAGCGCAATATTTTCTGTAGAACTATAAAATCTAGTAACACTCATTACATAACGTCTTGCATGCCTGTTTCTTTTGTAAATGGTATATTTTTAAAGCAATGTTTTTTTGACCATGACTCTTTATAGATACATGATGGATTGAATAAATTGGACACGTATCCAGCAAACTAAATGCTTCTTATTAATTCCATTAATAATGACAGCTGGTTTCTTCCCTCACAATCTTGATGATCTCTTTATTCACCTTGCTTCTTATTCCAGCTAGTCCAATACATGTTTGACCCAGTGGCAACAGGGAAGCCATTTGGGTTTCACTTAACTATTATCGGAATTCAAATGTTCTAAGAGTAGACTGCTGGTTTTTGAAAGCGGTACTTTCAGTTTTTAGTGTACTATGAGATTTTTTTAGAAAATTATAAATGGGTTTTAAATTTCATCAAGTGATCCATAAATATTGATTATACATAATTTTACTCTTTTACTGTGCTAAGACAGTGAAATATATTAATTTTTCTTCTAACTTAAAGTTACCCCTATTTGTTAGGTTAATACTAAATTGATTTTTTTTACATATTGCTTAAATTATTTTGTAGTATTTTATTTCAGATTATTTTATTTATATTCATCTATGTTCTTAAATGGAATTGTCTATAAGGTTCTTTTTTTTATAGTGTCTTTCTTAGTTTTGATGTCAAAGTTGTTCTAGACCCAAAAAACAAAACATCAAATGTTATCTCACTTCTTCTCTTCTGTTGATCAGCTAGGATAAAGCAGATATTAAATCGCCCCTATTTATTTGAACCTGCAGGTGAAATCTATGCAAGATTTTTACACCTTCTTGCATTGCTTTATAAACAGTAATTATAACTAGTGATTTCATTTTGTAAAAAATGAAGTTTCTAGTTATTCATGAAATGTTTTATATATTTTATATTCTAGAAACTTTTTTTACATCATATAAGGTTGTTCATAGTTTCCTCTCATATTTTCAATATCTTCTCTCTCTGCATTTACAAAATTCCATATGACTAATTCCTTTTTCAGATTTTTATTAGTGCAGTACAGTTATATATAATACAAGAGCCATTTTGACATATTCATATCTGCATGGAATATAATTTGCTTTATTAAAATCTCCAATACTTCATCTTTCCTTTGTATCCTCCTCTCTCCTGCACCCCATCCTCTTCTCAACTGATCTTCCTCCGATATTTAGTGTTTTTTATTGGTGCATTATAGATATACACAAAGGTGAAATTCACCGTGGGTATTCATATATGTACTTAGCATAATTTGGTCGATTCATTATTCAGTTCCTCCCTTTGCATCCCTCTTCCTTCTCCTTCAATCCCTTTTCTCTACCATTTTTAATATTTTTCTTTCTCTCTAGCTTCTGCATATGAGAGAATGCATTCAACCTTAGGCTTTCTGAGTCTGGTTTATTTCACTTAGCATGATGCTCTCCAGTTCCACTCATTTACCAGCCAATGCCAAAATTTCATTATTCCTTATGGAGGAGTAAAACTGTGTTGTGTACATATACCACATTTTCTTTATCCATTCATCTGTTGATGGGAACCTGGACTGGTTCCATAACATGGTTATCGTGGATTGCACTGCTATAAACTTTTATATGCCCATATTTATAGTATGTTTATTTTAGTTCTTTTGGATGCATACCAGGAAGTGGGATAGCTGGGTCATATGGTGGTTCCATTCCTAGTCTTTTGAGGAATCTCCATGCTGCTTTCTGAAGTGGTTATGTTAGTTTTCAGTACCACCTGATCTCAAGTATAGGACTTTGCCAGCTACTCCTCCCAAAGAGAAAAAGAAAAAAAATGCTAGTGATTAAGTTCCAGTGAAGCAGAAGCTGCTGCTGCTGCTGGTACTGGGGCCTCTTTCTGGAGGTGCTGGAAAAACCTGCTGCTTTTGAGGTGAGGTTCATAGGAACAGGAAGACAGACAGAAAGCTCCACCTTCCAGCCTCCTGTGACAGCCTCCTATGGGTCAAAATGTACAGGAAGCAAATGTCTGGAGAACTGAGAAACAATTTTTTAAAGTCCAAACTCTGGAATCACAAAGTAGAGGAAGATGAGCATTTTTGAGCCAGAAGTCAATAAATGTTTAATCAACTAAAGAAATTTCAAACTTATTCTAATTGCTGGTATCTAACTCTAATGTTCTTTTCCATGTATTTGATCCATGGACCCAGCAATATTTCCATAGGAAAATTCAAAACTGGGGGTGATCACTACCATGCAGCTAGAAAAGAATAGAAAAGATTCTGTAAAGTGAGCCACAGATGCAATTTTAAGGTTCCTGTACCTACAATAAAGCTGAAATAACATCTGTAAAATTAATTTTAGTAGTATATATTAGTTATCTCAATATATCCAAAATGTGAAACTTTCGACAATTAACTTAAAATTTAAAAATATTTACAATGTTTTTAGCACTAAGTCTTCAAAATTCAGTACATATTTCATACTTGGTCACATTGCAGTTTGGGTGCTCAATTTTTATAGAAATATCTGATGTCTATTTAGATTACACACAAAATAGAGTTGACAATGTCAATCCTCTTATCCAAGTAGTTTTGAAAACACTTAACGTTTTTCATTAACTAAACTGAGTACAAGTTATTAAATTAAAATTAATGACAAACACCTGGCATTAAAGATTTACTTCCTCAATCCCAGTGGTGGAGCTTAGTTCTCAACAGCCACATGCAGATAATGATAGTCACGTGGATGAGCACAGGACTAGCAGAAACTAGATAATGACAAGTTGTGAACAATGCATTCGAAGACTCTTCAGCTGAGTCAACTAGGAAAGTAAGAGATCTTTTTCCTGGACTTTAGGGACTAAATGCAACACACTTCCCTGAATGGGAAACCACCAAGATATTCTTCAAGAATTTTTTATTTTTATTTTTTACTTCACTTTTGACCCATAATTACAGATCTGAGGGCTAAGACTTCTTCCCTATCCATTTTCTCCCTTCCTCCCTTCATCCCTTCCATCGTCATCCATCCATCCATCCACTCATCCATCCCTTCAATTTTTCTTCCTCTAGATGACCACTGACTACCTACCTACGTATACTAGATGCTCTGCTTAGATCCAGGGACAAAGATGAATAAGACATTAGTCTCTACAATGTGGTAGGGATAGCTATCTATATAAGCACATTTTGCAAACCGACATAGCAATATCACAGAAATGTAAAGAGCTACACAGGAAAGAGGCATGGTTCTGCTGGTGGCTCAGAGTCTTGGCAGAGGCCAAAGCAAGGTCACTGCAGGCTGAAACCCCAGGCTGTGTCTCGGTAACTAGGAGTCATGTGAGTGCCAGGTGGTTACCTAGAAGAGAGTAGAGGTGGAACCAGAAGTACCAGCTGGCACCTGACACTGAAGGCCCGGTGAGGTCGTTGAGTTCCCTCTAGTGGGTGGCATATGCCTGCTGTAGAAGGTTCTGTGGGAAATGGCAAGATTAGACACATGCTGTGGAGAGATTCTTCCACAGAGCACTAATTGAGAGCAGAAACAACAAAGAACTTAGTACCCACATCTGTTCCTCCATTCACTTGGTGTGAGGCATGCTCTGTTATATGCTAGTCTATGGATTTTTTCATTCGGCATTGATTTCCAATATCTTGGATGCAGCTATCTGGGAATAGCTTGTCCCTTTGTATGAACTTCAAAGACTTAATTTACCATTGAGAGCCATAGGACTAGATTTGGTCATTAACCCAATCCAGAAAATTCTGGGCATTTTTTCTTTTTATACCACCAAAGATATCTATTTTCTACCAGTTCTTTCATTTTTGCACAATCATCAAATCTGCTGATAAAATTTCATATATTATCTGAATATTTTCTAACAGCATTTTTAACACTTACAATGTGCTAATCAATGGAAATAAAGATCTGCATCAGGCCAGTGTAATTCTTGTGACAGAGAACATAGACACTTAAACAAAGGCTGTATGTAATGTTCTAAGCTTCAAAAACATTTATGTAGTGCAGTTATTACCTTTGGTACAATAGGATCTTTTAAAACACATTTAAATTACAAAATATGCATAATACAGAAAAATGAGTACATTAATAGAATTGCATTAATATTTAATAAATGGATTAAATCTATGTTTACATGTTTATGAATTTTTTGCTGTTGACATTTGTTTGAAAAACCAATAAGAAGTCTGGGATTTGTTTGGCAAAGACAGCAAGACTCGTGTCTATGGAGACAAGTGTCCTGGGTTCAGGAGCCTATGGGTTCCAGAATAAGTCCATTACCAGAGACTTTGGTTCTGTGACTGAACAATTGTGTGACCCTGACCAAGATCCTTCACCTCTCTCATCATTAAAGTTCTTGAAAATGAGAAATATAACTCAGCCCATCAAACAGGGCTGTGTAGAGAGCTGGGTAGCTCTGTGGACTTCCTGACCCTGAATCAGGTAGATGATCAGCTCAGATGGCTTAGCTGCTCTCTGGGCCTCCACAGGTTCTCTGGATTCAGGACTATTTTCACGCACTTTGACATTGGGACACTCAAAGGGACCCTCGATCACAAGAAATGGGCTGGGGTTAATGTCCCAGCTCCCTCTCCCCTCGTCCAAACGATTCCAAGGCAGGCTCCAACAGGATCCCTGGCATCTCCTGGGTAGACCTGGGAGGTAATCCCACAATGGTAGCCAGCTCATTAACACACTTTGTGTTGGAGGTTTTCCCTTCCTTGCTTCATGTCCACACACCCACACAGTGTTTCCTGGGTCACATCCCAAGTAAACACCTGTACTCCATCCATGTCTCAAAGTCTGCTTTGACAGGAACCTAACCAATGGCTAACCCACCTGAACCGAGTGCACTTCCCGGCACAGGGTCAAACCCTGTGTGAGGGTCCCTTCCCTGTGGTTGTCACTGGAATACCCTCCGGCCCCACCCTGTCCTCTGTTGGCTATGTGTGACTCTGAGCCATAGATGGGAGGGACCTTCCAAGGGTTTGACTGGAAAATGTCTTAACATGTAAACTTGGAGAGATTTTGGGTGGGTTTTTGCGTGCCATTTGTTTTAAGGAGATGAAAGGTACATATAACTGAGTCAGTCTGCATTTCCCAGAGCCCACAGGCAGAATTCCTGGTGCTAACACAGCATTTCCTTTTGAATTTACTCTGTAGAGAGTGAAGGAATACAAGAGACCTCCCTGATGAAAGGGTCTGTCTGCTGTGACTTATGGACCCAAGGGACTTTGATTTTAGTCATGTCCATAAAAGGAGAAGTAACTTGTCTTCACTGTATTGAAATGGAAAGTAGAAAAAGAAGAAAGAAGGACGGACGGAAATAAGAGAAGATGGGATGTAAATCTTGAGCACAGCACAGATTCGCTTTGAATGAACATTCACAATAAATATTAAGGTCTATCCTATAACTAAGTGGCTTAACAAACTTAATTCAGAAAATAATTTCAAGAATATCAAATCATCAGATGTTTGGCCTTCATGTCTTCAACAAGAATTTCAAGGGCTCCAGAGGCAGAAGCTCCAAGAAAAGGGCTTGTTCCTCCTGCGATAAAGAATGACACCACCAAGAAATGAGGGTGAGGGGAACTCAGATCCCAAGCACCCTCCCCAGCCATTCTGTTGTGCCTTTGCTCTCCACCAGGTGCGCACACCCCGGCCAGATGTTGGCGGATCCAGGGCATGCGCTGTGTGAAGTCTCTCTGGAGGCTCAGGCGGAAACCCTATTGCTTTGTGTTATTGCACTTTTGCTGTGAACATAACAAAAAAAAAGAAAGAAAGAAAAAAGAAAAGAAAGAAAACACACACCCATGAGCCTGGGACTTCAAGTTTCATGATCAATTAAATCTGAAATATTCTAACTTGAGAAACTGAGATTTTTTTTTTCTGATTTATAATTCAGCAGGTGTAACTGATCGGCTCTTGCCTACCAATTGCCGTGGAAAGAAGAACCAAAGCGGAAGAGAACCCATACGTTCTAGGGCACTGCTGCCAGACCTGTCATATCCCCAGCAGGCAGCTTCAGGTGTCTCACTGGCACAGAGCCTTCCATGTCTCCCCGATGACACAGATGCTCCCCAACCTGGTCCCCAAGGAGCTCTCAGCACACTTTTCCAGATCATCCCTCTGTGTGCTGTGATCAGAGGCAAATAGATCTTCCGACTACTTGCTGAACACACTGTTTTGGTTTTTCTGGTTACAAGCAACAGAAGCAAGTTATGCAAAATGGGAGGGTTTATTGGAGGTGGTACCATGAGGTGCCTTGGCATGGATTTGGGACACCTTTCCTCTGGCCCTGCCATCCCTGTGACTCCAAGTCTTCTCCAGTATCTGGAAACCTCAGACACTTGAGAGAAACTACCTAGTCCTGCTTTGCTCAGGAAACTATGTGGTCCAAACTATGAGCATGGATAAGAAATCTTGAAATTCAAACATGGCCCCCTGGGGCTTGCCCTGTGACTCTGGGGTAGATCAGAGAAAGCACCAAACGAAGAAGCAACTCCAAACATGTTTTCTTAGACTGTGTCCCCATCCTGCACCTCCCCCATGCATCCTGTTTCCATCCCTGGCAAAATCAGCCCTGTCCTCTGGGGCAAACCTTAAATGAAGGCCTTCTAGATTTTCCACACCAGATAATCTCCCTCCATTGAGTCCTTGTAGTTTCTTGGTATGTCATTTTGATTGACTAATAATTCATATGCTATAAGTTTCACCCTTCAAAAGGATGCAATTCAGTGGTTTCTCTATGGTGATCTTTGGGCAGCCGTCACCACTGTCTGATTCTAGAACATAATAATGCAAAACAGGAGCCCCCTACCTGTTCCCAGTCACACCTTAGCCCTCAACCCTGGAGAACACTAATCTTCTTCTTTTCTCTGTGGACTTGATTATTCTGGATATATGATGGGATCATATGGTGTGTGCTCTTTCCTGTCTGCTGTTACCCACTGGCCTGATGCCTGTGAGTCTGTCTGTGTTGTAGCATGTATCAGCGCTTTCTTCCTTTTTATTGCCAAATAATTGCCCATTGTCTGAAAATTCCTCATTGAGCTTCTTTGTTCATCAGTCTGCATGTGTGGATTCTTTCCACTCTTTCACTGTAATTAATAGTGCCATTAGTAACCTTTGTAAGCAAGTGATTATGTGAGTGAATATTTTTCTATTCTTCATTCTTGTTTGCTGATAACTTTGAGGGACTGTTATGCTATCAGGTGGTCTTTCTCACCTACGTGTCTCTGGTACAAACCTGAATTCACTGTTGGGCTTCTGGAAGTTGACCCATGCAGAGTAGTCTAGTCTTCCTGCTCCAACATTAATACCTAGATTTCACTCAGCAATAGTACACACCTTGAAAACTTTATTAATGATCTTTGAAGCAATCGTATGAAGTAGATATTATTCTCATTTTATCAAATTGGGAGCTGAGACATTGAGATAATGGCATGCACCCCAAATTCCATCAGCTCTGCTCTATCAGATGCTTTGCAGCAAGGGGCAATGGAATATGGGCAAAAGTGACACATGTTGTTCCCAGGGCCACACACTGAAGACATGGCACATATTTTTCCAATATCTCCTCTTATATGGCCACACCCAGGAAAGCTGTACTTCTTGGCTAGGATAGCAACGCAATACAGAGCTCTGGAAGCTTCCAAACAATGGTGTAATGCATTTCCCCAGCAGTCATGAAATAGGACAAGACATAAATTCACGCTATGTTAAGCCCTGGGGTTTCGGACTCATTTGTTGCTTATTTGTAGCCAATACACAGTCATTAATTGATTTACCTACAGCTCTACACTTAGGATATAGAAGAACCTAGATTCAAACTTTGGGATATTTACCTCCAAAATCCCCTTTTATTTTACTTGAAAAACTACAGTAATGGCCTTTGTGTGGCATCATTGTGTAATTCATATCCATATCCTACGGTAGACACTCATGCTGGAGCTGACCTACATTTGATTTCGTATGGACTCATGTCCCCATTACCCATCTTCCCCTTTCATCTATCCATCATTAATTTTGATATTTAGGCTCTTCAGTAGAATTTAAAAATTGACATGCGATAGCCAAGTCATAGTACTGATGCAGAAGCCTGTCAACAAATGAACAGATTAAAAAATGGGGTATATATACACAATAGAGCTTTACTCAGCTATAAAGAGGAATGAAATTAT
The DNA here is from genome assembly GCA_028644305.1 of Xerus rutilus. Taxonomy (NCBI): domain Eukaryota; kingdom Metazoa; phylum Chordata; class Mammalia; order Rodentia; family Sciuridae; genus Xerus; species Xerus rutilus. The sequence continues at coordinate 6,621,730 of CM053401.1, forward strand.
GTCATTTGCTGGTAAATGGATGGAACTGGAGAATGTCATGCTAAGTAAAATAAGCCAGACTCAGAAAGTCAGAGACTAAAAGGCTTTTTCTCATATGCAGAAGGTAGAGAGAAGTAAGGAAGAAAATGGTGTGTGGGGGGGGTCCCATGAATATCTAAGTGAGATTAGTGAAGAAAAGGAAGGGGATCGAGGGGGAGGGAGGAGAAAAGGGAGAAACTGTGGAATGAAACTGACCAAAATTGTGCTCTGAAGATATACGAATATACCACAGTGAATTCCACCTTTATGTATACCTGTAAAATACTAGTTAAAAAAATCAATGTATAAATAGAAGACCAGCAGAATAAAGGAGGGGGATCAGGGGCAGGGAGGAGGGGAAGAAAAGAGAAGGTACTGCAAATTATATTCCATTCGTGTACAAATATGTCAAAATTGAGCTCATAATTATGTGTAACTACAATGCACTAAATAAAAACACTTTTTAAAAATTCATACAATAAAATACCAGGAAAACTTTTAAAAACTTATACATCATATACCTCAGAAGATATAAACTAACCCCATGATGGTCTCAATTGGGAGAGGAAGGCCAAAGTGAAATTCCAATCCACCTTCTCTCCCCTATCCCACATCTGCTCTCAAAAATGAAGACTTTTCTCAAAGTTGAAGGCTCTGTCAGTGAGGACTGCCGCACTCTGCTGGAAAACTAAGCCCCTTCTTTCCACCTTCTCAGACTGATACTGCAATTTACAATTTGTTTCATATTCAAAAGAGTGAAATATCTAGGGCTATGGAATATCCTGGCATATTCCAGAAAGAAGCAATGGTCATGCACATGTTTAATATAAGGAGTAGAACAAGATAAGTCACAGAAAATATGGGAATTCTTGAAGAGACTCAACCTTTCATTTTCCTTTGCCCTCTTATATTTCATATCGAGACCCTGTCTCGGGGTCATAGTGTATGCCTGCGAAAATTTATGTTGTAATTATTTTCATATCTAATAAACAAATCTGTGAATACATTGTTTATTCATTTTAAGTTTAAAAGAGGCCATCCTGCTGCATTACACACTAAAGCATCTCCGGAGATTGCATAGCATTGGTGATACCAGTGAGTAAACGACAGAGAAACGAGTGTGAAATCGAGTGAGTCCAAATTGGGTGTAGTTGGAGTTTTGGAAGTGGCATGAATCCACCAAGCTTCAATGTTCCAAATCCAACTCACCAAACCCATTCTTTGGTTTTAGGCAGACCTAATTAGATGCTTGGAAAAATGTGTGGTGTGTGTGTGTGTGTGTGTGTGTGTGTGTGCATGCACATGCGCCTTACTGGTAGGCATTCGATTCTACATTACTTTGGCTTGAATACCAAGATTCTAGAAAATGACAAGCAGGATAAGGATCCACTTTCCGGACTAAGGATAAAAAAAGAAAAAGAAAAGAAGGTTTCATCAGTTGTCCTCTGAGCCTCAACGGGGTAAATTCATCTTCAAATTTATCTTCCTTGCTTTAAATGTCTAATTTGAGTGTTCAGCCTCTGAAATCAATTTCAGATGTCTCTGGGGACCTGGAACAAATAGCTTGCCTGCACTGTATTAAGTTGGAGCTGGGGAGGGGCAGTCTTCTCCTTCCACACGAGAATGACAGTCACAAGAGAAAGAAGCCTGACACGTTTTCGGGAACATTAGCATCATTTAACTATTCATATTCCTTAGCATTCATTAGTCACAGAACAGGAAAACCTGCCTTTGACCTCACTTTTGAAAAAATGTATTGATCAGTATGAGGATAATGATGCAATTAGCCTGTGGCAGATCCAGATCACTCTCTGGAACCTACAAGTTGGCTCCGGGCACCTTTCATCTGAGCAATGGGCCAGTTGGCTAGGACTTGGGGAGAAGGCTTCAGGAACCAGAAAGGTCAGGGTTAGTGAACCTGAGAAGTTCTCCTTTGCCAGAACTTGGTGGAGATGATGATGATGATGATGATGATGATGATGATGATGATGATGAAGAAAAATTCTTATTGTTCCTGGGGAAAGTGGCAACGAAATGACTTTTCTGGTGCTGAAATCTATTAACTGTCTTGAAATAAAAATGTTTGTCCTACAAACCAGGACTTGGGAGGCTAAAGCAGGGGGATAGCAAGTTTGAGCCTAGTCCAGCACCTTAGTGAGACCCTGTCCAAACTAAAAAAATAAAAAGGACTGAGGATGTACCTCAGTGGTAAAGTGCCCCTGCATTTAATTCCCAAGACTTCCAAAAAAAAAAGGATGCCCATCATTGTGAACAGGGATGATTTACACCAACCCAACAAAGTTTGCTATTAAAGAACCCAGACTTGAAAAAAATGGAAAATGCAGCTCTCTATCCCAGCAATATGGACCCAGAGGGAGTGTTTTCTACTTTGCAAAGTGGAATGTTTCACTGGTAGGAAGCTTTGGTCCAGGAAAAATATCTACTGTCATAATAAGAAGTGTCCAGTGGTATATGTTAGGATCCTGTGGGACCAGAGCTAAGGAAGGCTAGATGGAACCTCTTCCTCTCGCTGTCTGTACTTGATAATACACATGTCCCTAACACTCACAAGCGCTACTGATAATGCAATCAGGGGTATTTAATTTATTGTATTTTTGTAAAAAAAAGAGTTACTGGTTTTTGCTGTCACTGTCACCTTTTCAGAATAAGGATCCACATTTGCTTCTTCCTGGCTGCCGACACTTGGACAAGCTTGACCTGTATGAGCTCTGGCTGACTTACCTGGCAGGATGGAGGAATGCCACCCCTGGGGGCAGTTGGAGGGTCCCATGCAGAAGCACATGGGGGAAAGCCTGGCACACAATCTAAATGTTCATTCCTTGACATTGGCAAGCCTTGGACATATAATAGAATTGAACTTTCTTTTCTCACCACTCCTCAAATTATTTAGGTTTTCCTTTAGAGATTTTATTATTAGTACCATGGTTAGTATTACAATAGAAGGGATCCAAGAAGCTACCTGACGCACTTCCTGACTTTGAATATGGTAACATGGGTAACCAAGATCAATGTCACTAACATTCATTTGTGTAGCCCTGTGCTGGTTTCTTTCTCCCACATGATTTCACCTTGCTGGGAGCCAGCAGTGAGAGCACTTGTAAGCATCCATTTCTCAATCTGTGGCAACCAGACTTACTGTCCCAAAGCTTGTGGCGTGAGCATTCAGACCCAGTGACCACAGGCAGAGCCAGGAGGCACAGGAGGACCCAAGGACCATGCTGCCACTCACAAATGCTCCCCCCCATGCAAATTTTTTTTTTAAATTTAATTTCTTTGGCTCCTGAAACCTTGCTGGCGTCTAATACTGTAAATCATCTCCCTCCCAGATTTCTAGCTTACTTGGTCAATACAAACAGAACAATTGCCTAAACGACTTGGAAACTTTGATCTTCGCCATCATTGTTGGCACACAAAAGCCCCGGGATTGACCTACTTACAGGGCCTTTCCTCCTCTGCTCCCTGATAGGACTCGGGCTGTATTTACAGGCTCCGCAGAAAACCTGGATTTAGATAGTGCTTCCCTGGGGAAAAGTTATTAGCACTAATCCTTGTCTTGGAACAAAAGCAGCCCGTGGTGGGATCATGGAACTCGGATACCTCTGCCACATTTGCTTTCCAGCCCTGGGTCCCAGCACGGCACCCTCCTGTAAATCCCCGCACTCACCTGCTCCTCACGCTATTGATATGCTAACTGGAGAGCAGTTTTCCAGTTACACTACTTTTGTAGATCCTCAATTAATTAAAGAGTGATTAGGTGTCATTTGCCCAACAGGGTTCACGGTGGCTCAGGGTTGGCATCTTCAGCCTCTCCAAAATCCCCAAAGGCTCTGCATTGATTGGTCTTGACATAATTTCTTCCTCACTCTTTTAGCTGAGGCCGCCACAGTCCCTGTCATTGGGAGGAATTCCTCCTGGCACTCTGGCCAGGAAGACCTAAGAAATACAACTCCAACTGAGTCTTTGTTTCTTGTCCCTAAGCCTTTTCAAGGACCTGTCCTACCCAGCAAGACACACCGGGGTCGTGGGAGTGAGATCCATGTCCTCCTAACTGGACAACCGAAAACGGCATGGCCTGAGGAGGAACCATCAACCAACACATCTCTTTGGCCTAAAAACCTACTCACCGCCTTGGCCCAAAGCTCTCCATGTAGGGGTGGAGTTGAGGCGTGTGGGGACGTTCTTACATCATGAAGTCACCTAAAGCACAGCTGGGGGAGAAGCAGCTGGCTGTAGGCTTCCGCACGCACCATGACCCGCCCATAAAAGGCACTGCCCTACCGTCTGCCAACGTGGAAAAATATCCATAATAAATTGAACTTAAAAATCAGGTGGTATTAGATCATGTATAGATTTTTTCTGTTGCAAAAAGATCTTAAGGCATATCTGCTAACATGACTCATCCTCAGGTTTAATCGAGAGGCTTCTGGCTCTTTTTCAGAACATGAAGTGATCTCATTTGTGGTGTTCATTGAAAGGTAACCACTGACACTTCATTCATACAGCACAAAGATCAGCCTTTTGAATGATGCAAGTTGTTGGATTTTAGTTCTTTTCACAAAATTCTGCAGCCATCATCACCGACTTAGAACATTTCATTCCTCCAAAAAGAATCCGGTTCTCATCTGTCTCACGGCTCTTCCTCACTTCCTCCCATCCATGGCAACCCCTAATCTACGTTCTGCTTCTATGGATCACCTCTTCCAGACATTGCATCTCAATGGAATCGTACAATGCATGGCCTTTTGTGTCAGCCTTGTGTGACTTAGCGTGATGTTCCCCAGAGGTAGCCATATCATAGAATACATCAAAACTTCATTCCTGGGCTGGGACTGTGGCTCAGTGCTAGAGCACTTGCCTAGCACATGTGAAGTAGTGGGTTCAATCCTCAGCACCACATAATAAAAAATAAATAAACAAATAAAACTACTTCCTGCTAAAACTTAAAAAAAAACTTCATTCCTTTTTATGGCTGAATAATAGTCCATTCTATGGATATACCACATTTTATTTTATTTGTGCCTTCATCTGTTGATAAATATTTGAATTGTTTTCACACTTCTATAATTTTGAATAAGCTGCTGTGAACTTTCATGGACCATTTTTATGTGGCTATGTCTTCATTTTCCTTGAGCACGTACCTAAGAATAGAACAGTTGGATCCTACAGCAGTGCTGTGTTTAACACCTTGAGGAACTGCCAAATTGGTTTTCCAAGTAGCCGTACCATTCTATCTTCCTACCAACACTGCACAAGGGTTCCATTTCCTCCACTCATTATTGTCTACTTTTTTTTTTCTATAGCTGTACTGGGGGTATGTAATGCTGTCTCAAAGTAGACTGCATTCAGATTTCCTTAATGACTAATAATGGTGATCCTATTTTTATCTGCTTCTTGGACATCTGTGTACCATCTTTTGAAAAATATCTACTCAAATCTTCTTCTCATATTTAATTGGGTTGCTGTTGAGTCATGAGTCTCACTCTTTATACACACACACACACACACACACATATATTTTAATGGACTTTATTTTTTTACAGCAGTTTTAGTTTTATAGAAAATGGAGCTGAAGGTACAGAGAGTGTGCCAGTGCCTTCTGTCCCCATACATGTATGGTCTCACCAGAGTCACACATGTGTTGCAATTGAGGACCCTGCATTGACACATGGCCATCACCCGGAGTCCACACTTTTCCTGGGGGTTCACTCTGGGTGCTGTGCAATCTATGGGTTTGGACAGATTTAGGACACACACTCTCCTTTAAAGTCCCATGCAGAGAATGTCACAGCCATAAGATTCCCCTGTGCTCTGACCACCCAATCCTTCTTCCCCCTAACTCCTGGCAACTACTTAAGTTTGTATGTTTCCATAGTGTTACCTTTTCTGGAATGTCATATATTTGGAACAGTACACCATGTAACCTTTTCAGATGACCTTCTTTCACTTAGCAAGATGCAAGTGTCTTTTCATAACTTGATAGCTCATTTGTATTTATTTTGATATGATTTTATTGTGTATATTTAAGGTATACAGGGGGATGTTTTAAGACATCATATATGGTAAAATTGCTACTAGAGTAGAATAGATTAACGCATCCAAACTCATAACTACCCATTTTCCTGTGTAGCAAGAATGGCTGTAGTCTATTGATCCAGCAAAAATTCCTAATATAATAGACTAGCATTAACTATGATCTTCGTGTACATTAGATCTTTGGAATGGTTCATCTTATGTATTTGTCACTTTGTATCTTTTGGCCTACATCTCACCATTTCTACTCCTCCACCCACCTACTCTAACCCCAGTAGGCAATATTTTATTATTTCTGCATATATATGATCTCTTGTTTTTATATTCCATATGTAGGGGAGACCATGCAATATTTAAATATTTTTCTTTCTGCATTTGGCATATTTGCCTGAGCATAATGCCATAAAACTTCACTCATGTTGTAGCAATGGCAGGATTTCCTCCTTTGAATGGCTTCGTAGTGTTGCACTGAGTGTATACACCGTGGCTTCTTTATCTATTGCCCACTGATGGAAACCTAGGCAGTTTCCACATCTTGGCCGTTGTGAACAGTGCTGCAGTGGACACAGCAGTGCAGATAGCTTTATGAGGTGATGATTTCATCTCCAGAGGGTGTAGACCTTCTTCTGGATCTACGTCCAATGTGGAGAATTAAATCTGTCTAGGGCTTCCCAGCACTCCTAAGCCAAATGCATGTTCCTTCTTGAGGCCTGTGACACCTGGGAGAGCTGACCTGTGGGCCTCCTCCCCTCAGCCCTCCCATATCAGCTCCCACTGTCTTTGGTTCCTAGAATGTTCTTGACACTTTATCAGCCCCAAGTCCTCATGTCCCCTCCCCACTGCCCACCCTCTATGCTTCCTGGCTGTTTCTTATTCATTCTCCATGTCTGCGGAATCCAATCCTCAGAATGGTCTTCCCTGCTTGCATCTTACTGATAATAGTAGCAGACATTTGCTTCTGCAAGCGTGCTTTAAACATTTCCATTTTTACAGAAACAGATTTGTTTGATCCTAGCTTGCTGGCAAAGAAACTCAGACACTGTGGCAAGACACTCACCTGTGTCCACGCAGCCAGTGTGAAATGGCTCTGAAATTCACACTCTCTGGCTTGAGCTCTTGCTCCCAGTTGCTAACACTGTCTTCTTGCTTGTTGGATCTCCTCCGATCTCTTTCTTCTTTCTGTCCATAGTATGGATCATAAAGTAAAATAGCTTGAATTTGCTATTTATTTTGTTATTCATCCCTCCATCCACCCATCCTTCTACCTACCCATCACCCCTCCATCTACCTACCCATCCATCCATCCACCCTTCTTTCTCTCTCTTCCTTCCTTCCTTCCTTCCTTCCTCCCTTCCTTCCTTTTCATCTATTTCCTGGCTTCTTCCTCAGACTGTTTGCTGTTGTTTACTCAGAGTTCTTACAGGGCCCGGCTCAGTGTGGGTATTCAGTCAATGCATGCTGTGTGGCCAGCATCTGAATGGATGCGCAGCACTGTGTGAGATACAAAGAGAATATTGGAGATGGTCCCTCTACTTAAGAGGTCACCAAGTCCCAGGGAAAGGGGCCCCATCCTCACAGCAGGATGACACGCAGGCTGCTGTTAGAGGAGAGGGTCTCCGTCCTGCTGGCCATCTGGAGTTCTCCCAGGAGGGTCCCTTCCAGCTAAACCATGTGCACGGCTGATACTGACTAAAGCCCTCGAGTCGGTTTTATGCATCTGTCTGGGGACACATAGCTGTCTTCTGCATTGGAAGGGCTGTCATGTGTGCATGGGAACTGACTTATGCTGTGTGACCTCAAGAGGCAGAAACGTCAGAGTGTAGCTAAGAAGAAGCTCACAGAGCCATAAAATTACAGCGGTGGGGTCTTCAGCAGGAGTGGGAGCCCCCTGGCTCTGGGAGTGCTCCAGAGAAGGTGAGGTGCTGTTCATCAAGGCTGTTGACCTGGAGATCCCTGCACTGGGGGACCCGTGGGTAGGGACACTAGGATTCCTTTCCAATTTCCCTCAACTCCTGTGCCTCATACCTCCCCGGGCACTTGCAAAGCCCAGAGCTCCATCCAACTCTGCCTTTGCTTGTGGCCATTAAGTGGGGACCAAAAGCTCTACACAGGAGAGTCAAATGCCCTATGGTTTCATGCATTTGGAGAAACAATTTATCTTTTATAGTCACTCTACCTGTAGACTCACCAGAGAAAATCCAACATGGTCTCCCTGCATTTCTAGCCTCAAGAGGCGATGTTCTTTTAAAAGTTCCAGTGATGCTGGGCGTGATAGCGCACGCCTGTAATCCCAGTGGCTTGGGAGGCTGAGACAGGAGGATCTCGAGTTCAAGACCAGCTTCAGCAATGGCGAGGTGCTAAGCAACTCAGTGAGACCCTGTCTCTCTATAAAACACAAAACAGGGCTGGGGACATGGCTCAGTGCTTGAGTGTCCCTGACTTCAACCCCTGGTAATGCAACCCCTACAAAAAAAGCTCTAATGATACTTGTTGTGTTCCCCCATCACAAATTCACAATCATACTTATATATCTCTAACTATGTATCTACTTTATATCTAATTTAAGAAATACTGAAAAGCAATGAGCCAATAACAAAATCACCCATAATCCCCCATCTTTCTATCAGGCCCATACACTTTTGTGTGTGTTTTATTCTGGTCTTATTTTCTATAGTCATAGAGGTATGTTTTTATTTTAGTCCTTCCTTTTCTCTTCAAAAATACTGTGAACATGTTCTATGCCATTAAGTGGCCTTCTAAAACATGATTTTTGGTGGATGTCTAGTATTCTATTTCACAGCTGCTCTATAAAGTAGAACTCCAGTGCTGGCGGGCATTTGATTTGTGTTTCCATAATTTCGGCAACATAAACAAGACAGAGGAGTTGGTTATAGAGAGATTGTGCATATGACTATGTAAGAAAAAAATATGATTATTTCTTCAAGAAAAATCTCTGGAATTCAAATTGCTGAGTCAAAGGGAAAGGCTATTTATGAAGCATCTGATATAAATTGTCTGGTTGTCATCAGAAAAAGTCTCATCCGTGCCCATTCCCCCAGCGATATTAGGGAGGGCTGCTCTTGTTTGGAAGCATCTTCCGGGGAGCTCACTCTGGCTTAGTGTGGAGGAGGAAGAAAGTCCTCACACTAGGAAGCCAGGGGGCTGCCAGAGGCACCGATGCTGGAGCGTGCTGCCCACAGCCCGGAGTGACAGGGCTGAGGCCTTCAGTGAGACAGTGGGAAGAGCCCCCCCTTTCAAATCCCAATCCTTGCAACCAAGTCAAAGATTTCAGAAACATCATTCAGAATTACAGGCATGCGTTTACTAGCAAGGGTGGGAAAGGGGACACTTTCAAGGGAGCAGTGGATCCTTTCAGACGGAAAGGACAATGTGCCTCTCCTGCACACCAGCTTTACTGGGGATCCCAAGGAAGTTTCCAGAGAGTCCCATCCAGGTCCACCTCTTGACTTCTGATTGACAGCAGGTTGACATCAGGCTTCCAAGTCCCCACAGTCATGACCACTCTAGGTCAATTTGGCCCATGCTGACCATTTCCAATTGGATTCTTTACCATAAATGCTCACAGACTTTATGGTTAGAAGAAATTATTCTTATCTCCCTGTGTTCTTGGATCTGGTCTATGAAAAGGGTCAGAAAAGTCTCCCCCTTCTGGGTAACTTGGGTTCCTCTGATAGATATTATTCTAGGTCTTTCTCCTGCCAATAACAGGTAGTTTGCTGAGGAATGTGACATATCCTGTCCACTTAACCCAGGCAGGGCTGCAGGTGAATTGCTTCTTGGAAAAGAAAGCATGTGGGGGTCAGCACAGTGGGCCCATTTTATGGAATTATTCCTTTAACCTCAAATTCTCAGCACTCACATCTGTCTGCCCCCATCACCAGAAGCAGCAGGTCCGGGTCCAGCTCTGCTCTGCAGTCACTCAGCCCTTCCATGAGGCCGTTCTACCATCTGGAAATGATCATAAAGTTCCAGTAAGGGATCCACTGATGTGCATACAAGGCTTGCATCCCCCAGCAGGACGTCTAACTCATAAGAAGGTAGAGAAGAGAATCCCTGAGGCAATGAGCTAATGGTAAATGATCAGCAACTGGAGAAGCAGAACTCACCAGTACTGAAGGTGAGAACTCTGGAGTCCAGCTGCAGGGGTATGTGCCCTGACCCCATCCACTCCAGATGCCACCCTGGGCTCAGCCTTACTGTGACCAGTTTCCTCATGTGTAAACTGGGGCTACCAAAGAGATAAAACCAGTTACTATCTATGAAGTCTTCAGCCCAGTGCCAGAATGCACCAAGCACAGTGTGGGTGTGTTTGAGGAAATGGTAAAATACATTTGTACAAATCATGCCTTCAGTTTAATTTATAATTGTGTCACTGGATTCTCACAAATTCTCACTCTGCAAAATCATCTTATTTCCATTTTCACGGTGTGGAACTTCAGAAACTTCAAGCAAATTGCCCAAAGTTGTAAATAAAAGGAAGAATTAGGATTGAACTTGGCATCTTTTTACTCTACAGCAAATCTCCTTTTGTTTTGGATGGATGTAAAGAATTTTTTTTCCCACAGAAAGTTTATCTCCGACAGTCCACAAAAATATTTTTGTTTACCTGTTTGTTTATTAAAGTACAGCTGGAATTCACCCCTTTAAGGCACACTTGTTCTGAGAGCAAAAAAAAATGGTACTCACCATTGATTCTCAACTCCCATGAGTTCCACCTTTCAGATGCCACAGAAGGCAAGACTCTGTAGCATTTTTCTTTCATGTGGCAGAAGAGCCTCTCAATTTTAAATGTCCTCATCCCAAAGTAACAGGATGTAGGGTGATCAAGATGCTGCTCATCCTGACTCCACAGTACAAGCATAGATCATGGCATCATATTGAGCTCCAACATAAATGTTTAGTGGCAACTGCAGATAAAATTAAAGGACAAACAGAAATAATCATCTCAGTGGGAGCAACCTAGTGTCTCTAGACAAGTGAATGGATTTAAAAGAAAGTACATACACGAGCTAGAACATTAATTAGCCTTTAAAGGGAAGGAAATTATGACCCCCAAAGCAACATGGATGGACCTTGAGAACATCATGTTACATGAAATGCTGGTCACAAAAATGTAAATACAAAAAGACAATCTTCACTCATATATGATACTTAGAATGGTCCAACTGTAGAAGGGGAAATGGGAGTTAGTGTCTGATGGGTTTAATGGAATTAATTTAATATTTTGGGACATGAAAAGTGCTGT
>CM053401.1:6633564-6650872 GCA_028644305.1 Xerus rutilus
TAAACCTAAATAGAACAAATAAATTAATTAACTATGGGAAAAAAAGTTGTCAAAGTGGAAAATTTACATTGTGTTTGGTGTATGTCACCACAACATTGAAAATTTCATAAATGAAAGTTTTCCAAAGTGGCACAACACCCAAGTAGCAGAGTCAAAGAGCCCATCAGATGGCATCCACCTGCCATGGTCTGGCCCTGCAGGGGAGTTGAATTTGGCTCATTCTAAGGGGTGCCTTTTGGGTGCCGCTGTGTGGGAGGCAGCGCTGGGGCCTGCTGGAGGGGCCGAGCTATACATCCCCGTCAAGAGTGGGATGCTCTTGGGGAGCACCTAATCCACCAGGAGATGGGTTATCACACAAATAAAGACGAGGCGGTGTCAGAGATGAGGACTGCAGAATGGCTAGGTGATGTGGTAGGAGCCCAGAGAAGCCTGCCCTCAGCTCTGGAAGCCTGGAGGAGGAGTCAGTGCCTGGGGCCCCTTAAGCTTTGGAGGGGAAGGTGCTAACCACCAGCAGGACAGCCTGAGGGGACGCCATTCCATACGAGGCAGAGGGTGAGTGTGAGGGGGTGAGAGCTGGCTCCATGGGCAGCTCGAGACAGAGCTAGGCTGCATGAGACTCGGCAAAGCTGTCCCCAAATGGCCCCTTTGGGTTCCACCTAGAATGGCTGCCTGTGGGCTGCAAGAAGCTGGTGGAGGAGTCAGGGGAGCCGGTCGTGGTCCAAGTGAGCAACTCCAAAAGATGGAACACAGAGTAGGAGGCTCGAAGCCAAATGCAGATTAAGCTGCTGATAAGAGACAAAGCCCGGGCGAGGCTGCTCAGGGCCCTTCCTCAAGCGGTGGGACTGACAGGTGGGCATCAAAGAGGACGAGGCTGAAGCGGCGCAGGTGCCAGGCAGTGCGGGCGCGGGGCTTTGTTCAGCCAGCCTGTGCCGTCAGCCTGCTTACACTGAATGCACTCTGCTAAGCGAAGGCAGTCTATATTTAGATTTTCCTTTTAATCTTGAAAGAGAAGAAAACAGAGGTAAAGGACTTCCTTGTCAAATCCTAATTCAAGTTGAACTTCTGAAGATGAGGAGGAGGCATCGTGACACCAAAGCCTTTCAAGCATTGAAATGGAAAACCAGGGGAGGGAGCGACAGGGTTTCTCCCATCTGGGTTCTTGCTCATGTCCAAAGCATGAGGCGTCAGCTCAGGCCTGTGCGGCACCTCTGTATTTACGATGCTGTATGATATTCACTGTGGCATTTGATCCTAACAGTCGCTTCCTCCGGGGAGGTTAGAACCAGGCCTTTTCCTCCAGACTAAGGTCTGAGCCTTGGAGAAGTCTGGGGACTTCCCACCATGCTCAGCTCATGAGTGCTGCCTCAGGCAGGGAGTCCTGGTCTGTTCATGGTGCGTCTAGGGACAAAGAGACCCTGGCCTCCAGTGGAACAAGGAGGCTTTAGAAAAATCTGACTTGGAGTGAGTCCAGATGCCATTCTGTAGGATCCGTGTAACCTTGAGCAAAGCTCTTATCCTCTGGAGCCTCCCATTTCCCAAGCGGCAAAACCAGCATCACTTTGAAAATTAAATGATACAGCACACATGGCCATTATGGCACCTGGAAATAGCTATTTCATAGACTGGAAAAAGGACTCAGATTAGGGAGCAGGGATTCCAAACAAAGGGCACTGCTCTGGGTATGAGGAGCCCCGATGGAATTCTCCTTCCTGGGCAGCATGGCTGCCTCCATGCCTCCCTGCACCTGAGTCCTAGGAGTCTATAAAAACTGCAGTGGGAAGAGACACGGAGGCTGAGGTCTCTGCTCAGGCAAATGTAACCCTTCTTCCTACTTAGATTCAGTGGAGAGATAAGACAGGCAACAAACACATTGTGTTAGTCAGTTTTCCATTACTGTAACAAAATGTCTGATATGACCAACTTTAAAAGAGGAAAAGGTTATTTTCACTCACAGTTTTGGAAGCTTCAGTCCACAGTCAAGTTGTCCTGTTACTTTTGGGCCTGTGGTGGGGCTGCACACTGTGGTGGGCACACGTGGCAGAGGAAGCCCACTCATCTCATGGTGTCTAGAAAACAATTAAGAAAGAGAGGCTGAAATTCCACAATCCCCTTCAAAGGCACACTCCCAAAGACTAACACCCCTGAGTAGGCTCCACCTTATAAAGGTTTACACTGTACTTAAATGTACACACCAGCCATGGCCTCTGTTAGACCAAGGCCCACCCAGCCATGATGGTGCTAGGGACACCTGCTTCTGGGGGACAGGGAAGAGGTGTGTTCTTATGCTTCCTGGTCAGGAGAGGTAGAGGGAAGGCAGGAGACAGATACTCATACAAGTAAGAAGTATCGTCCTGTGGGAAGGCAAAGCAGCGAGGACAAATCATCACCGTGATGTACCGCAGGTTGGCACGTTCCTAACCCAGCAGGCTTGGAGAGGTAGTGTGTGATGCCCCTGTCCCCTGACATGAGTGACCAGGTCCATGGTCCATCCGGTCAATTCCCACCCATATTTATTGACCCCATGCCTGAGCCACAGCTGCTCCCCTACAGGGGCTCCTGAGGCTGCTGGAGTGGGGGCAGTTTGGATTTCACCACCAGAAACCAGGCTCCTCAGCAGGGCAGAGCTTGATTCATTTCTGTCCCTTAGTTCTGCAGCCATGAGAGGCTCTGCATTGAGACAGAGCGACAGAGGACCACAGGCTCATGGACGTCGCACTTACCCAATGGCAAAACCTCTCTCTGTGTCGAGGTCCTGCTGGGAAGAGACTGTTGGAAGACTCAGTCTCCTTGAGAGTTGAATCCCTGAGAATTACAGACTGAAGTCATGGGGGCTTTTTGTGTTTTTGAGTTAAAAGTGTAAAACTTCAAAATCCTCACATTAAAGTGCCAGAACCCTCTTCCCTGGTTGATTTTGAAGCCTTGGCCTGAGGAGCCCTCCAATCCTGAGGTCCCTAGGGGTCCCATAAACAGTACTGCCAGTGCCCTCCTGCAGGGCTGGGTGTGGCTACCCAGGGCCTGATGGGAATCTTAGTCCCAGGCTTCCTCCTCTGAGCCCCTTACAATCTGAAGAGTTGAAAGAATTAACAGGACAGGTAGCCTGGACATAATTAGTACTGACTCCCAGACCACTAACTCTTCTACTCTTAAGTCATTTTTTTTTCTTAGTTATTCCAGGAAAAATGATATTTCCCAAGCCCAGTTCTCACTGGTGCCAGAGACTCCTACAGAAACCCCGAGAAGGGAGGGGTGGAGAAACCCTCCTGGCTGAGTTCCCTCCAGAGGCCTGCCCATTTGCGTCAGCTGTCTGATCCCCAGAAGTGGCAAATTCAAGTCAAACAGAAAATCTTGCCTGGGCCGCTTTATCTGTGCCCCACACACCGACCACAGAGAGGAGAAGTTCTCGTCTCTGGCTCCAGAAGGGACAGCAGCCCTACCTTCCCACTGTGGCTTCCCTCCTCGCCCACGCTACTCAGCTGAGGTGGGTACTGTCAAGAGGGGTAAAAAGGCGTCTTCACTCCCGCCTGCCTTGTGGGGACGGCCTTTGCCCTCCAGCGTGCTCTTTGCCTCTGTTGGGCTTGCGTGGGAAGGACCACATCAGCACCGGAGCCTCCTCACCTGCTATGGCCTCGACGCTCACTGCTCACCAAGGCTCCTGTCTCCTGTCTCTGCAGAGCCAGGTCCTACTGCATCCCAGGGGCTGCAGCCAGAGTGGCTGGCATTTGCTCCCCAGTCTCCATGTGGACAACCTCTGCTAAGATCACTGATAACAACCACCCGCCCTTCCACAGGGTCTCACATGCCTGTTTTTCTTTTACTTCAGAGCCATTCACATGGCCTCTGGGCCTTTTCACAGCCAAAGATGTGCAGTTTGCTCTCAAAGAAAGTCACACTGCTGTGAACAAGGTCCCTACACACCATGGTCATGCACCAAAGTCAAATTACCACGGACCTCATGACCTACAGCCTCTCACCTGGGCCTCGGCAGTTAAAAGCCAACTGCACAGGCCCACCTGGCCCTGCCAAGCTTCTCCACACTGCCCAAGTCAAAGCAGTCCACCTACAAAGTGCCAGACCCACCCTAGGCCCCACCAAAGCTGCGGTCTCTCCAGAGTGTATGGCATCCCCAGATCTTGAACTATCCAAGCAAGCATACCCTACTGCAAAGCCGTTAATATCATCACTCCTGTCTGCCTGAGATCCCAGCAAATGGACAATTAAAAAGGAAGAGATGGACAGAGGCTGAGATTTGCCTTCATTACTGATAACACCAAAGCTGGAGGACGAAGGAGTTGGAAGGAGAGAGACCGGGCTCTCCAGCCAGCACCAGCATCAGGCAGATGCATGCCCTGGAAACAGCAGGGCTGGAGCTCATCTTGCCTTCCCAGGACAGCAGCAGGGCCAGGGGCGAGGGACAGAAAGATGGGAAGGGAAAGTCACCCCAATGCCTGCTTCCCAAAGGAAAAGCGATGGCTGCACACACAAGCCCCGTTTGTTCCCACAGGGGCTGCCCTTCAGTTACTCTGCCTTTGAGAAGTGGCTTAAGGAAAAATTTAGCAAAGCCCTGACCAGCTGGAAGGTAGTGTTGAGGATGCCGAGGAAGTCGTCCATGTCCCCTTGAGCACAGTTAAAAGATGTTCCAGGCAAAAATTCTACACTCAATGAGGTAGTGTCTAGGGACACCCTTGGGTAGTGGGTGTTCCCGGGGAAAGTCCTGCAACGTCATCTCTGAGAGCAGTGACTTCTATTTTGACCAGGAATAATAATACAATGCTGGGAATCAACTCCAAACCTTCAGGAAGACCCTAAGTCCATCTTAAACTCCCCTCAATTTCTAGGCTGGCTTCCAAATAAAGACAGCTGCATGAAAAGCCCAAACTGAGTTTTAAAACATGTCATTTAGCCGTCTCTTAGTGAGCTTGTATTGGATGCTAGACCTTCAGGAGGTATTGGGGACTGAGAGATAATTAATTCATGGAGCTTTCCCACACAAGTAGAAGATAGTGAGGTCTTTCAGGA
This sequence comes from Xerus rutilus, assembly GCA_028644305.1. NCBI lineage: Eukaryota > Metazoa > Chordata > Mammalia > Rodentia > Sciuridae > Xerus > Xerus rutilus. The sequence goes on from CM053401.1 coordinate 6,638,581, forward strand.
TCTCAGTGGTTCCTAAGAGTGATGAGTTCATATGCAGAAGTATTTAGGATGGCATCTTGGAGAGAAGCAGAAGGAATTCCATCCCCAGGCTGGGAGAAGAGATGACAGAACAATGGTCCAGGCCTTTGATTTTGGACGACCCCTGTGTGGAACTAAGGAAACAGGTTTACCCTGGAGGCCACAGGGATCTATTTATGCACAGGGTATTCACAGATGAGTGACCTGCTCATAGTTGTGATATTAGAATCTCACCATTATGAGCAGAACTGTCTTCTGTAGTGTGAATATTTAGGCCCCATCCCAAGTAACTCCAAATGAAACAGCATTTGGAGATAGGGCATTTAAAGAGGCTATCAGGCAAAATCAAGTCATGGGAAGCCCCTAATCTAATAAGATGGGTGTCCTTGTAATAACTAGCTATTAGGATGCAGACCTCAGGCCAAGAGCATCTGTAAATCATGCTGAAGTCTCAGAACTCAGACCTGCCGACACTTAGATCTTGGGCCTCTAGCCTCCAGAGCTGTGAGAAAGAAAAAAATTCTATTATTTAACCCCCATTCTCAGGACTGAGTCATGGCCACCCCACCAGCCAACACACTCCCTCTGGCTGCATCTTCAGTGATGGTGGGTAGGAGGGACCTCATGTAGTTAGTTCAAGACATGAGTGTGTGAACTCAGATAAGAGAGATCAACATAAGCCCTCTTCCTAGGGCTGTAGGAATAGTGTAGCTTAGAAAAATGTTTAGATCATAGGATTTACAGGGTTTGGGGACCTGTTCTATACAAAGAGAAGGAGAGAAGAGGCCTCATGGAGAATTTTCACATTTCTCATTTCAGTGACAAGATCAAGACTGATTCCTTTCATCAGGACTAATTATACAGTGCATGGAAAATCTCCCTACTAAGACCCATGCCCCTGTTGTGATATCTGGTGTGGGAAGCATTTTCCAGAGTCAGGGATGCTGGACCCTGGGTAGATCATCAGGTTCTGAGAGAGAAAGCTGGAGGAGCCACAAACCTCCCTCCCTCAGGCAAGACATGGGTTGAGGGGGGCTTCCATCCTGGAATTTTTTGGACATAGTTTCACACAGGACTTCCTTCCCCCAAATAGATAGATATAAATCTCAAATTTCTCTGTTGCTGGGTTGGCTTTGCCACTCATTTGTATAAAGGGAAAGAGAGGAGGGATTTAATGTTGAGTGGCAATAGCATTTATTTCTCTTAGCTAATAGCCAAGTGTCTCTAATTCAAATGAACTGAACTAATTGAACGAAAAAGAATCTTAACAGTCCTGGCTACTAGGCTGTATTTAAAAGCAATTGTTCTCAATCAATAAATCCTGCTGGATTGTTGGATTCCATTAAAGATGTATTTGTTACCAAGCAGCTGGCACCCAAACAGCTGCTTTAGATAGAGATCTCTGCCGCTCTATTGAATCATGGCCATTACTGCATTTGCACATTCCCAGCCTCAAGTGACTACGTGGCAAATGCTCAGGAGGACTGAGGCGACCCACACTACAAGCTATCCCCAAGACAGAGAAAAGCATGGAGCCTGCCATCCATACCGTCCCCAGAGCCTTTCATCCTGTAGGTGCTTCCCAGGGCAGGTCTACAAAATATCATTCTAAAATAGAATTCATTGAGATGACGTGGGTTGAAACACCATATTCTTCCAGCTTCTGATCCGTCAATTATTTTATTCTACAGACATTTCCTGAGGGCCTGCTATCGAAAAGCACAAAAAAGAAAACACATAATACCAGCGCTGGCATGGATCCATTGAGGGCTGGTTGCAGGTACTATCCTAGGTGAGTCTTGTTTCATCGTTATAGCAGATTATGAAGAAGGCACTGCTGCTATCCCCCTTTCACAGATGAGAAAAGGGACATACAGATTCTATTTTCCTACCTTTCACCACACAATTTGTAGAAGTGTTGCTTGCACCTGTCTCTCCCACAAGACTGATGCTCTGCCAAGCTGGAGTGTAGCTGCTTTGTGTGCTTCATGGAGTCTCTGTCCATGACTCTCCTCAGAGAAGAAACAGCAGAAGGTCATGAGTGTAAGACTTCCGCCCTACATCCTAACTACCCGCCTCCAAAGCCCAGTTATATCGTGCCAGATATAGCTAGTGACGTGAGCTGTGGCTGCTATCCTTCGTTACATCTCCATTTCTTTGCAGAGAAAACAGAGGTCATAATACAAAAGACCTCCGAGGATTATTGCGGAGACTAATGCAGCACTCAGATCACAGTACAGGCTCTACACATTTCAGCTAGAATTCCTACTGTAGCAAGCACCCCATAAATATTTGTTAAATGAATGAACACATTACATGGGAGGGCAGAAGTGCCCACAGCTATCACAAAAAACCAGAATGGATATGAAGGCCAGACTGCAGGAGCTGGAGGTTGTTTCATAAGGGTTGACCTGACTTAACTCTGTTTTGAAGGGTGGACACAGTTTTGCAGGAGGAAGTAGAGATAATAAGTTCTAAGTGTCAGGGACACACTATGCCCAAGCAAGCCGAGAGAAAGCTGGGGCTGAGGAGAAGGTAGAGGTTGCAGGAGGGAGTGCAGAATCCAAGGCTTGGAGGGTTTTTAGGACTCGATGAGGGTCTACCTTTATTCCTGGGAGCTTGAGATGTTTTGCTGGAGGCACTGCAGATGAATGGAGCATGCTCCTTATTCTGTCAAGGCAAAGATGAGTTGAGTGTCCCCAGGCTCAGGGACAATGTCTCACCTACCTTTAACACAGGTCTGGCTCCCAGCATCTTCCTCCAGGAAGTCTTCTCTGGTACCACTGCTAATGCCCCACTTCCTCTCCCAGGGAACCTGCATGCCCTGTGCTCTTAGCAGCGTCCCTGTGACCGTATCTTGTGTGCATATCTGTCTCCATCATGGGATCCAAGCCCCTTATGGCCTATGACACCCTAAATCTTATGCATAAATTCACATGAAGCCTCCACTGCATTGAATTGCTAATTCCCAAGGCAGGAGCAGCAGCTGCTACCCAAAAGTTCAAGCGCTCTATAGAGACACGGGATCTCTAACAAAGTTTTTCAGAACCCTGAGAGGTGGAAAGAATGGGGATATTTTAGTTGCACAACCTCAGTATGACATTTCTCTGCCACCTCCTTCCTCTGAGGTCCTGTTGACCTGTTTCTTTATGATCCACCTCCTACGAGCAGGAAGCAGTAGTTCCTACTCTATGAGACAAGCTGAAGCTGCCCCTTCCAACTTATAAGAACCGATTGTATTCTCTTAACTGTGGACTCTGTAGCCTCAGTCGGGAGATTGAAAAGGCCCTGGTTGGAGAATTTACACCACAGAAATTGGCAAAGGTACAAATCAGGGCTTTTGTCCCCTGGAGAGGTGGTTGCCAAACATTCACTAGCGCTGCCTCTTGCTATGTGATAATACTAATAAATGATTGAGTAGTGAAATGAGTGGGAGAAAATGGAAAAATGTTCCATGAAGAACTGCAAATAATTTATGTAGATCCCTGTCCCTCAAGGAGGTGAAGCCCAGCTCACCACTCTGGAAGTGTGGGCAGCACTCAGCAACCTCATTGCAAAGAACATAAAATCCAAGGGGAGAGGAAAACCAGTAGAGAACCTGACAAGCATTGCATGGCAATGGTCAAGGTCAAGGTCAATCGGGCCAGGTCATGCTGATGGCACATCCTTGATGTGATGTGATGAAATCGTGCTTCAGCTCTGTGGTCTTCTCTCCAAGACCCGCGGCACCCATGTACCCACAGGAAACCCATCAGTCCAACCAAAGCCAGGGTCGCTCCACAAACACCTGGCAAACACTCTTCAAACCTCCAAGAGCATCCAAAACAGGGAATGTTTGAGATACTTGCAGTCCAGAAGAGGCTACAGGAGCATGATGACAGAGCATAAAGATCTTGGATTACTGGGGCAGAAAAAGGAAAGATAAAGAATGAGAAAATTCAAATAGAACAAGAACTTTCGTCAATATCAAAGTGTGGATATTGATTTATATATGTAGCAAATGTGCCCTCTGAAACTAAGATGTCAGTCACAGGGGAAGCTGCGTGTAGGGTGCATGGGGACTTACCACTTTCTCTGCAACAGGTTTGTAAATCTAAAACTATTTCTGAATCAAAAGTTTGTTTTAGCCAGGTACAGTGGCACACGCCTATAATCCCAGCACTTAGGGAGGCTGAGACAGGAGAATCGCGAGTTCAAAGCCAGCCTCAGCAATGGCAAGGAGCTAAGCAACTCAGTGAGACCCTGTCTCTACATAAAACACAAAATAGGGCTGGAGATGTGGCTCAGTGGTTGAGTGCCCCTGAGTTCAATCACCAGTACCAAAAAAAAAAAAACTTTGTTTTAAACAGATTGCTAAATTCATCCTTTCCTTTTTTAAAAATTCAAATATTGTTTCCTTCTTTCTGCATTGGATTCATTTCCGTGGGGATACATATTTCCTAAGACTCTCATTTAGTGATGACCATTGTGGCCACCATAGTGGGCAGAGCCATTTGCTCCTGAAATGACCGGCTCGCACCCATTGATTGTATGATGCTGCTGTTCTCCAGTGTGAGTAGGAGAGAAGCTTCTGTCTGCCTGTGTTGGTCATGTTGAACTCACTCCTGCTGCATAGTCTGGCCTCTCCCTCATTTCCAGGTGGCTCTCCGAGAAGGTGAGAGTGTAAGTGGGTGTGTGTGCAGAGAAGCAGACCCAGGCTTATGAGGATGTGGTGCAGAGGCAAGTGTGGAGCTTGGAGCGTGGTGTCCCTTGCCGCTGTGATGCTTCTTTGGTCTCTTGAGTCTTTCTAGTTTTTCTCCGTAATTATCAACTATGCTCTAGACAGGAGCAATGCAGGGAGTAAGTTCCAGGTGAGGCCACTCCTAGAAAGACAATCTCAGCTCTCGTCTATCGTCTCTTTAAAACATGACATTGTAGAGCTTCTCCCCAAAGTCCCCTGACCTGAGAGTAATGAGGGAGAACCAGTAGGGCCCCTGGAAGCCTTCAAGAGCGCATCAGCCAAGGACGGCCTTTCCGAAGCACAGGAATTCATATTTCCTCCTCTGTGTGTCAGCTGAAATTTGGCACCGTGGATAAATTGGGTTGGACAGCCCAAGCCCCAACTCCAACATTCAAGTCAAACCAAAGCCCTGGAGAGTGTTGAAAACATTAACTTCAAAGAATGGATTTTGTTTGCACAGTTCTCTGCTTTCTGGTTTTGACCAGGCATCGGATGAGAAAAGTGAGTGTTTTCCCCTTGCGAGGTGTCAACTGCTTTCGTATTTGCAGCTGTGGAAGAGTCTCTGACTTGTCAAACACCCTTTGAAGCCAAAAGGGAGCAGGAAAATGGGAAGGTGAAATCCAGAGACATATCTTCCCTCTCCCAATCATCTTCCCATAGAGATAGCGCCTCTCTCCCTCTCTCTCTCTTTCTCCCTCCTCTGCCACTCCATCTCTCTCTCTAGTCCTTTCCTTTGTCCCCCATGTCCACTGTCCTCTGCATCATTTATCTTCCTTTTGTGCCTTCGTGAGAAAGGAAAGTACCCCAGATTATGCGTGAAGTGATGTTCTCCAACGTTCGAATCCAGGTTCCCCTGTTCACTATGGGCCTCAGTTAAATTTCTTGATTTTTCTGAATCTCAGATTTGCTTAAACGAGACCTGGGAAGATCTTCAGAGGTATCAATGCAGCGTGATGCCCACAGGGTAGAAGGGGGGAGTGGCAGCTGCCTCTCCTTCTCCCTTTGACTCCTGGTGCTTTGCAGTCCAGCCACATCCCATGTCATGTCTGGCCACCCCTCCAGGCAGGGTCACAGCTTCTTTTGTATTGATCAAATACAGGTCTCTGCAACATTGGGGATAAAAACCAAGCAAAAAAATATTCTGATTTCTACTCTATTTGATGCTAAACTTAACAAACACAGAAACAGCAGTTTGCACTTGCTTTAGTCAGGTGACAAAATCCTGCAAGAAAGCATTTCTGTTTTCCTGTCATATTTCCATTAAGGAGTTGGAGTGGCGAGGTGACCCGCCCAGGCCACACCAGGAGTCAGTCGCAGTGGAAGTCAGAGTCCTGGCCCTCCAGTCCTGGGATCCCAGCTGAGCTGCACAGCCTCCCCGGGGAAGATTCAGTTGTCTTACCTCCTTCATTTGTTTTATGTTTGACCCCCTTCCCTGTGCCAGATGGTTTCAACTGTAACGCCACGAGCGACATGACCCTGCTCTCAAGAGTCCGTGTCCCTCAGAGGTGAGTGGGCTCTCTCAGCGCTGACTCTGCTAACCTCCCATCCAAGGAGCCTCCTGCCTTCGTCACCAGCCCCTGCTTTTCCCCCTGGAGCCCAGTAAGTCTCAGCAGTTTCCTACCCTGCATGACCATGACTTTGCTTGAAACCCCCTCTGGCAAACTCTGTAGTGCTCTCCACTTGGCTGTTTGGACTGAGTCTAACATAGTCCATCATTCGGACGAGCAGCAATGAAGGCTCATGAGCGTCACCTCCCATCTCTGGGTAGGAGGCACACATCAAGTGCATCATGGTGAGCAGGGACGGGAGGCGTTATGGGCTGAGTTACAAAAGGGAAAAGCCAAGGAACATAGACAGATATTGACCGGGCTCATTTCTATGGATCTAATAGGAAAGGGAACGCTTCATGTCATCACTGGCCGGCGAGGCCAGCTGTCCACCAGGACCCCGTGTGCTGAGGGAGTTGGCATTCCCGGAGCTTCCGCCCTGTCCCAGGCAGCTCCGCTGCACAGCGCTTCGTTCAGTCAGTCCTCGTGGTCGGCCTTCTGAGATCAGATCTATTTTACATGGGTTAAGTAAACCATGCAAGGTATCAGTTTAGAGGAGTAATTGCTATTTTCTTTTTTTCCTAATTAAAAAATAATTTCCCCCATTATACATATGTGGAAGCTCGGAGTGGACGAAAAGAAGAAAAAGGGACCTAGTGAGCAGAAGGGAGGCCACTGGGGTAGGGAAAGGGGCTGAGCTAAGGAGGCTAAGGAGGCAGTGCAGGGAAGGCAGGGGGTGTTAGGAGGGAAGCCGGTCACACTGGGGTAGGAGCATGTCCCCTATACCACGAGGAAACTCACCCCTGAGCAGTTAATATGCACTAATTTAAAAAAATAAAATAAATACCATGATCATAGAAAACTAAGAAATAATAGCAAAAACTTACATGTGAACAAACTAAAAAGAAGTAACGAAGTTTATTTCCAGAATATACTGCCTATAGATTAAGGAGTAGAAAGAAGTGAGTGAAGGTTTTTTTGTGAAGAGTTAAATAGCACACGTTTCATCATCGTGAATTATGCATCTGTGCCTTGCAGCATGGAGGCAGCCAGAGGCCAGTGTTTAGGAATGAGTGTGGCTGTTTTCCCATAAAACTTTATTTAAATAAACAGGCAGTGGGCCACATGCAATTTACAGTCTGTTCTCCAACCTAGACCCTAGCAATCCTCACGCGGGCTTCTCATATTTAGAATGATCTCCACTCTTAGGCCCTCTTGTCCTTCTCTTTAATAACAGTGCTATTGGTTGGCTCCCTGCACCATCTGCCTGGGGACAAGACTCATGTGCTTGTCTCTGCTCACCTTAGCCCCATACGTTCCTGGAGTGGTTACCCAGTCAGTGTGCACAGCACTGCGAGGAAATTACAAGCTGTGACTAAGGGAGGACATGGTCAGTGGTACAGGGGGAGAGATGCTGGCCTACATGTGGTTCAAACCAGAAGAACTTCTTCATTGTCATGGATACAGAAAGATAAGCAGGTGAAAAGTAACAGCTTCCCAATCTCAAAAGGGTTTGATCTCATAAAAGTTCAGAATTTCAAACTTGAAGAGAAGAGGGGCAGGTTATGTCCACCTGCGAGACCCAGGTGCGTGGCAGAGTTTTCTGGACAGTCCTACTCAGGTGCCTTCCTGGTGAGAGGGCAATTTGGCCCAAACTCCCTTAAGGACAATTTGGTCATTTCTAATCACAAGTCTTGATAACAATCCCATCCTAGGACCCCACAGTTCCACTTCTAGGACCACATCCAAAGGACCTAAGAATTAGAAGAACTCCGTACATGGAAGGGCACTTACACGAAAGGACACTCACTGTACAGTGTTTATTCTCAGTTACATTTTGAAGCATCGAAGATTTCTGATAATTGGCAACTGTTTAAAATGATATATTACATCCCTATAATGGAAGCATTTATAGCTACTAAATATCACATCTCCAAAGACCATTGAGTGAACCAGAAAATGCTCACAAAGCAGGTTACAATATAATACCCAACATGTAATTCCAGTCTGAAGTTAGGTCCCTGTGAACACCTGCAGCTGCACCAAGATGTAGTATTGATTATTTCTGGTGGAAATCAAAACATATTTTGTTTGGTAATTTACATTTCTATGTTTGTTTTTCAAATTTTGCCTGGGAATATATTTTTCTCTTAAATTTCAGAAAGAAAAGAGATAATAAATATTGTCAAAAACATTCTAAAATGTAAAAGGTATAAACAACCTGGGAAATAATGCCTACGACATAAAAACAAGACATTAAGATCTTTAATCTAGAAAGAGACCTTATACATTCAAAGAGAAGAATTCCAGTGTGTAGCCAAGCAAAGGAAGTAAACAGAAAACACACTTACACACACAAATCCACAGCCAAACAGTGTTCAGGTAATGGATGATCATATGAAAGATATTTATATCTGTTAATAATCCAACAGATAAAAATGAAACACAAAGTTAGACAGCATTATTGCTCAGCAGTTAAATTGTCAATTTTTGAATGACGTCGACCAGCATTGCTGAGAGTAAATGACTCACCTCCTCACATCAAGGTGGAAGCATCTAAATGTGCTCATTCTTTTTATAGAAAGCCATCCTTAGTCCTGACACATGACGTCACTAATACCCAGCTGCGTCCTGATATCTCCACCTCTTGGAATTTGCCTAAGGAAGTAGAGTACTTAAGGTGCTCATGGGGTAGTTTCTTCAGCTCTACTTAAAATATTTGTTGACAAAGATGAGAACCTTACGTGTTCAACAAAAGGGAATGGGGACTATGTAGGATCAATGTAGACAGGATAGAGGATCCTATACATATCAAAATCTCATTTTCAGTAATTATTCAATGATATAGATACATGACTTATGATCAAGCAAAAATAGCAAGATGCCACACTGTCTGTCTAGAATGTTCCAATTTAGTCAGGCCCCAGAGCACGTGGCTGAAGGGGCTGGAGGTGGATCTGTGGTGGGCAGTATCAGTTGCTGGTACTAAGAGCAGCTTTCTTCTTGTATTTTCTAGACGGGCAATACTTCAAAAGAAGAAAATCAATATTAAAAGAGACAAACTTACAAGAAAGTAAGTTTATGTGGTCCCATCAACGTATCTGAGGCTGGCTTCTCTGTGAAAAGAAATCAGGTATATGTGGCTCTAAGTTCCCAAGGTTCAGGGGCCAGATGCGGGCCGTGGATCGGCTCTGGTGAGGCCTGGATGGCATCACAACAGCAGACACATGTGGAAAGTGGACAGTGGAAGAGGGACTCAGAGCAGAGGTGGCTCACTATGACATCCTGAGGGACTCATCCTCTCCCACAGACCTGATCCACTCCGGAGAGTCAGCACTCATCTATTCACAAGGGTGGAGCCCCGCGACCGCCCCACCTCCCACTGGCCCTACCTCCTGATCGTCCCATCTCCTCAGCACCTCCATGCTGGGTACGAGGCTTCCGTCACATGAACCTCTGGGGGACCAGCTACCTCCAAGCCATGTCCTCTCTCGAGACAATTATTCATGTACCCATTTTAAGAATCAATGCAATGTTTAAGTTCATATGCTACCTGTCCTTAGGTTTGTATCTCAGTTTCTTTCTCTTCACCTCTCAGTGCTCCGTGACTCAGTCATGTGCAGCAGGGTGAAAGTTCTCGATGAACACTTGACTGTTCTGAAGAAAGGACCGTGGAGTTCCCACTCCACTGTTATCTCCCCTGCAGCATCTTCTTTGTCAAACATTCTCACCATCGGCTGTTGCTATTGCTGTAACAAATCCCCGAGATAATCAGCTTAGAGAGAGAAATGACTGACTCCGGCTCCCAGTTTGGGAGGTTTCAGCCCAGGGTTGGGTGGACCTGATGCTTTGAAACTGTGGTGAAGCAGTATGTCACGGGGAGAGGGCATGTGGGGCAAAACCCCTCATTGCAAAGAGCAAGAGGAAGAGTTGAGGGTCACACAGCACCCTGTGAGGGCACAGCCCTCATGACCTGAAACATCTTAAAAGTTCCACCCACTCTATGGAAGAAGCATTTAACACGTAGAAGTTGGGGACCCAAACTAGCAAAGGTGACTCTGGTGGATGAAATTTCCCCTCCTTTTTCATGAGACTTGCTCTTTCCCATCTGGAACAGCAAATAGGCAGAATTTACATGGGAACCACTTTAGTTTCTAGAAGTGATTCTGAGATCCTCACCCTGGCTGAGCCCTGGAATTGCCTAGAGGGTTGGTAAGACCCAGTGCTGCAGATTCTCCAGGCCCATTAAACTACAGCCTTTGTGTATGAGGCCCCGGAGTCCTCAGCGATGCCCAGGTCGTTCTCAAGTGTGGAAAAGGCTGACACCTGCTTTCTTATGGACACTTCTTTCCCCCAAAGAATATTTCTGTTGCAAAGGAAGGAACCCATCACAAACCCGAGCCTGCCCTCCGCACTTTCACATTGATCATCCATCATTACTTTGGATCTTTGAGATCCCATGTAAGGTAGAAGACTCTGATGTCATTTGGAGTTGAGGAAATGATCTCAGAGAGGTAGGGTCTTCGGAGCAGCACATGGTATGAAGAACAAAGAAAAGCAACGCATCCTGACTTTGAATTTTCTCTCTGCAGTGAAACCACGGAGAGATCTTTCCAGCCTTGCGTCCATGAGCTCAGGTGTTCTCTACTCAGAGCTGGGGATCAACTTGGGTTGGGGGGATCCTGCTTCTCGGGGAACATTTCTAGTTGGCCCCCTGGGAGGCATCTCGCTACACACTTACAGAGCACAGGTCAGGACCCACAGCAAAGAATCCCCCAGCCCTAAAAAGCAGTCAAGCCCAAGTTGAGCCCCTGCTCTTGGGATCCATGGTGAAGATGAATGGAAATGCCATCCCCAGTGTGTTTAGCCCGAGCCCAGCACTAGGCAGACCTGAGCTAGGCAGTGAGCTAGGCAGACTGAGCTAGGCAGTGATGATCTTTCTAGCTCCAGCTTCCTGTCTGTCCTGCTCAGGCCCTTGACCTCCTGCCAGGAGGACAACCCTCTAAGGTCAAGTGCAATGTTATTGGAAACGAGCTGGTGTGGAGCTAGCTAAGTCCTGCAGTCCCCTATTATGGATGACCCTCTAAGCAGCCAGCTGATAGTCCTTTCTGGCTTTCTGTTTTATCTGCCACCATTATCTAGGACACAACCATAAAGAGGGACCCTCCTCCCCCTCTAGTGACTAACTGTAAGGGTGGGAGCCCCGCCCCAGCTGCCACCCCCTCAGAGGCACCGTGGGAACCTCAGTCTCGATCTCGGTCTCGCTGGAGGAGGAAGCCTCAGGCCCAGGAGGTGGCCGTGCTTATCACTTCCTCCTATCACAGGGTCGGTTGGGTTGTTCACCTCCAAAGTAGGGCAAACTGCTCTGCCTGTCATAATGGGAGAGACGCAAACACCACTGGGCAAGAAGACACTGCTTTGCCAGTACCAAGAAATGGGAGCCAGGCAGCCCTAAGACTGCCCTATGGGCCCCAGAGACAGGAGCCTCCTGGCTGGCTCTGTGCTGAGTCACTGCAGGGGGCCCAGGGCTTTAGGTCAAGGGGCAGATACCCAGACATACTAGAACTTACATGGACCTGCTGTGCCTTTTGAGGAGGAAGAGACATAAAGAAATGTACTGAAATTAGTCAGGATCCCTGCTTGATCCTCTGTCAACTGTGAAGTATTAGAGAAAAAATTATTTGCTAATCTTTGCTAAAACATGGCAATCCAGAGTCATCATGACAGGTATGGGGACACTGCATTTTGCAGAGTGGCAGAGAGATTGGGCTCTACTCTGGATACATCAGGGGAAGCTAGGAATTTATAGCCAAGGAGCAGCATGGGGGCTCAATGGATGGAAAATGACTGAGAGGTAATGGGGGTCAGGGGATTCTGGCTAAGCTGACCTGAGAAGGTTGTTGCCAGAGGTGGGTCAGGTGGCCAGACATCACCTGGGGATGGAGGATGAGGATGAGGAGCCCATCAGACGTGGAGGGTATCAGGTATGGAGATCAAGTGTGTAGGT
>CM053401.1:6651372-6719971 GCA_028644305.1 Xerus rutilus
CACTGTCCCCACACCAACGGCCAACCCCAGGAGAAGAGAAAAAGCCCCTAAACTCCCTGAAGAAGCAGGGTTTGGGGTTTTCTTTTGAGGGAGGAAAGAACTCCAGACAGACGCTAAGCCTACTGTGGGCTAAATAGCTCCCTCTCCACACCCCACACTAAATGTTCTTGACCCAGAACCAGTGAACACAGGTTTCACTCTACATGGCAGAAGGGATTTTGTAGCTGTGATCAGGGTAAGGTTATTGAGAAGGGGCAGATGATTCCAGACTGTCCAAGTGGGCTCAGGGTCATCGCAAGAGTCCTCATAAGAGGAAAGCTAGAGGCTCAAAGGCAACAGAAGGTATTGCGACAGCAGGAACAGAGGGATGTGACCAGCAGAGCATGCTGGGATTCTCTAGAAGGGACAAGGGATGGATTCATTCCTAGACCCTGATGACACCTCGGCCTATTCCCTAATGACTCACGGAGGAGTTCTGACCTCTAAGTCAGGACTATCAGAATATATTTCTATTGTCTTAAGCCATCAACTATGTGATGACTTGTCACAGCAGCAGTAGGAAACTCATACACTAACCATAGCACACTAAAGGCAGCCTTCTCCCTACAGAGTCCCATCATGTTCACTCGGTCACTGGCGTTTATCTTAAGGTCATGCATGAACACATTGTCAGGACCATAGTCCTCACTTAATGTCATTTGGGCAGCAGGGAGGCTGATCTCCACAAAGCAAGACACCTGGGACAGGGTTGCCTGCAGCCAATCCTTGCCAGTCATCATGTGAATTAAAGAGGGCTAGAGCCCTGCCAGTTTTGGGGTGTCCACACAATGACTCAGGGACTCACACAGACACCTACACCTCTTATAGCTTATGTCTGTTCAGGGCAGGGATTCTAGGTGTGAAATTGTAAGGTTCTGGCCTAATCACTGCAGTATATTATTCCTATGGATTAAAGCCCTCTAACAAGTCCATAGTGAGCATCCATTTGAACTGGGAATTCCCACCCCCCACAGTCCACTGGAATTTGTGTTACTCTAAGGAAGTGCACAAGCCTCAGGCAGGTGAAGCGAATTGCCTATAGGCCTGTTGGTAAAATCTGTACCAATGTCCCCTGATAACAAACCACCTCAGTAAGTGCAGATGACATCATGTTCTCTGGAGGCCAACTCCTTAGGTGAGATCCATGGGCACCCTCTAGACAAAGCACTGCAATTGCTTAGGCTTTAAAATTGTCTTCTCTAAAAAAGATGCAGAGGTGAGGATGTGGCTCAGTGGTGGAGTGCTTGCCTGGCATGCCTGGGGCACTGAGTTCCATCCGCAGCATGGCAAAAATAAATAATAAACAAATAAAAATAGAAGAGAGGAGGGCCAGTAAGAATGGCATGAATCAGTCCATGTCATGCCAAACACGGTACCAAGCTGGCACATGAGCTTTTACCTGCAAGCTATGTATTTAAAGATACATTGATATGTATTTCACCTCATACCAAAATTTGGTTTAAGGGTAGTGTTCAGAAGCTGTCACCCATGATGCGTCATTTTGAGGTGCTGTGAGAACTTATGCTACTTCTCCTTTCTCAGTGAAATCCTCATCATCTTTCACCCACCAAATCCAGCCCTGTGCCAGAGCGGGTCCAGGCGCGAGGCCTCACCCTTCTTGCTCGGTCCCGCTATACTCGATTCGCTTCTGTTCAGCGCTCACACTCAGAATGCGCATTTAGCTCCAGGCTTCCCATTGCCTGCCAGCCACTTGAGGGGACCAAATGGATCCTGCTCTGCTTTTTCTGCTTTTCCAGGCCCCCTATCATTCAACAAAAGTGTCTTTCAGGGTTCAAAAAAAGAAATAGAAAACCACACTAGGTGTTTTAGATAGAGAAGATTTAATGTGAAGAATTGGAGAACTGAACAAGCAAAGAGTATGTACCGCCCACAGGTAATAACTGGACATGGCTTCAGCCACCACCGGGGCTCAGAGGATGGAAGGAAGTGGCAGAGCTGAGAATCCAGAAGGCAAAGCCCTGAAAAGGGAGCCACCCAGCCCTGCCCTGTGGCTGGTTGCACATCTGAGCAGCCCTGGAAAGACTAATTGCAGGAATGGAAAAGAAAGTGGAGATGGGGTAGTTTGCTGCTGCTGCTAGAATAGCACTTATAAGAACAGGAGAGCTCAGGAATCGAGCTCTTCCTCCTCCTCCTCCCGACACTTCCATGGCACAGCTCAACAGGAAGCCTGGGGCCAGTGGCTGGGGAAACACAGTTCATGGAGACCAGCCCAGCTTCAGAGAGCAAAGAAGGTTTCCCTGGGGCCCAGAGCCCTAAGTACGTGCTAAGCTTCTGCACTAGGCTGGCTCTGCCCAGCCTCATGATCAGAACCACAGCCCCTTCCCCCATCTCTTCCCTGGCCTTCTCTTTCTTAGAAAAAGAAGGGAGTGCTTCTTCCATCCAGTATTGAGAGTTAGGGAGTTGGTGGGGGAGCGAGGTGTGACCTAAGCTCAGCCGAGGCATCTGTTACACCTTACATCTCAACTGCCCACAAGCTGGTGGCCTGATCAGGCAAGGAACTGCCCGAGCTGCCTCCTCTTCCATAAATGGGGCATTAAATTCACTCCATGGCATGTTTTCTGTGAGAATTAAATGAACTAACCTATTGGACTCAATAAATGGCAGTATTTTACATATTTTTAGTTCAACAGACTAGAAAGCCAGACCCCCTAAGAGGTTTTAGGTGACTTTCGTGTTCCAGTTGCAATGACCGATCAGCCTCATGGGTGGCAGGAGAAGAAGACCTTAGCATCTGCTGGTCCCAGGAGGGTTTGTGGACAGCCAAGTCAAACACCCTGCTCTCCAGAGAACAATGGCCCTTTCACTGTGAAAGGAGAAGACACGGGAATTTGCAAATCCCTGCTTCCAAGTTGGCTGAAGTTGCCTGGCCCTGCTGGTCACACAGAGCCAAGCTCTCTGAGGCAGAGACCTCTAGTGTGGCAATCCAGAAAGCACATTACTGCAACTGGACCAGTGGCCTCCCAAGAAGGCCCCGGATGCTGCCAAATTCCCCCCATAATGCCCAGACAAGTAAAGAGGCAGTTGCTACATTTGTCCCAAGATTGCCAGAGATAAAATATCATCCAGCAGCAATAGATAATTCTTGTTGAATGAGACAGGCCAGGTACTTTTATGGTTTACACAGTAACCTGAAATTCATCACAAATGTGTCACGTCATGCCATTATTTCTGCAGCAGGGAAGCACAAAGCCACAAAGTTGAAATAAAACCCACAGGTGGATGGACCTGTGCCAAGCCCCAGGCCAGCATCTGCATGTAGGGTCTTGTCTTTAGTTCTGGCTACAGGCCTGTGTGGTCAACAGTCTTATTCCCATTTTCCAGAAGAGAAAACAGAAATCTAGAGAGATGAAATATGTTCCCCAAGCTCTCACTATCCCTTTCAGAATGTGGATTCCAGCTGAGATCTGCAAGGAAGAGAATATTTTTTTCTAGGCTTGTCCTGTGTGGGATGGAGCTTGTGGGCCCACCAAAGCCTCTCAATTCTTGGGCCTTTGTTTTTCTCCCTTGGAAAGCAATGGCTTCTAAGGGTATTGCCAACTCAACAAGCCTCTGAAGGAACACTGGTCGCTGACAGTGTAAGGGACCAGAGAAATGCAGAAAAGCTGATGAGATGACCATTGCTACTGGAACCGCCATGGAGAGCTTCCAGGGCACAAGTATTTTTCTTGTTCTTTTTCTTTTTTTTTTTCTTTTTGTTATTTTTCCAAGTTATAGAAACCCCTGCATATGGTTGTCTTTATTTTAATGTGCATGAATAAAAGATATCCTTGTGAACTGGTGTAGGCTGCAGGCTTTTGAGATCAAACAGTTTTCTACTCCAGGTGAAATGTGGGAATGACAGATAATGTTGTCAATATGCTATATTTTTGTTAGGTTGAACAAACATGGCCATAGCAATCATTTTTATCATATATATGTGTGTGTGTGCATATGTGTGTGTGTAGGGGGGTGTGTTTAAAGTATAAGTTTTAAGGAAAAAGAAAATCAATGAATGCAAAATTTTCCATAAAACCTTCAGTGAGAAATATCCCTCCCTCTTCCTCATGTGTATTAAAGTGAGTGGAATTTGCTGACTTGCGTAATGCAGTGCAGGGTGATTACTGGGTGGTAACTGAGGTGATTAAATAACCACAGCATTTGGAGGTACCTGGAAATAAATATCCTCATCTGAAAGCTGCGTGGAATCCGTGGCTGGTAATGGAGAGATTCTTTGGTGATTGAAGACTCCACTCATCCCTTTCTTGCCTTGGAGAAGCAGCATTGATTTGTGGCTTCTGAATAATGGGTGACAAATTTTACCAGAATAACATAGAATGTACACAATGTATTCACCTATAACCAGGTAGCTTGATGGAGGTGAGTGCAAGTTCCCAAAACAGACAGAGGCTGTGTTGGAATTTGGTGTTGACCTTGGGTAAATATCCCAGCTCTTGTAAGACTAGATCCACTAGGCTACGTAATGAAAATAAGTATTGCCAACAGAATATCTGCACTTTTAAAATCATAGCTATTGCTAATAAGTTAGTGTGATGATAATGACAGTGTGTCTGTTCTAAGTGCCCATACCAGAGAATTGACTGCACCCATTAGTTTAATCCTCAATGATGCCACTTTAGCAATTTTTCCAGTTTTTCAAAGATTGAAATTGAAATTCAGAATGGGTAGCTACTGGGTTTCACTGAATTTAAGGCATCCATTGTAAGATGCATTATTACCTTATGTACCACAAAGAGAAAAATATGCTGACAGTTCTAATTGGGAGTTGCCATCAATTGTAAGATACATCCTATTTCACATGTTAAAATATTTCTTAAAATACTGCCTTAGAACCAATGAAGTATGGTAAATTGCCTAACATCACACACCTAGTAACTAGCAGGATCAAAGTACAAACAAAACTTTCAGAACAAAAAGTGGGGGCTTGTCCCCAAGGTAGGATGGTATCAAGCATGGAATGGAAGCCCAGGAAACACGTATTAAGTGATAGAGTGTGCTTGCCTATTGCACTTGGCAACACGTTATATGCGCTCTCAAATTACATGTCACATATACGTGTATGTATGTAATTTGCTTTTCAGGTCAATTCCCATTCTGGGGTTCCTCTAAAATAATACTGAAATAGGAAGTAACTTATTTATGTATACATTTTTGCCAAAAAAAAAAAAAACCCCTCTGGAAATTCTCTTGGAAGTGAAAGGCAGAGATTCAGGAAAAAAAAATCGCAAGGGAAGGTACTATTGTTTTGCTAAAAAAAAAAAAAAAAAATTCCTCAACAGAAATTGTGGAATACACCAGTATTGGCACCCTGGACCTGGCAGAGCCTATCTACTATTCCCAAGGGAGGAACATTACTGCCCAGCGGGCTGCAGGTTGGGACTTCTAAAATGCATCCAGGAGTGGCTTTAGGCAAAATAAGAGTATCCATTCGTAATGGCCAAGTCCCCCCTCCCCAGGTATGCAAACTATTGGGACAGATTTGTTGAGTTAGAATGAAACCAAGGCCAACTTGGCAAGCATTCAAGTTAACATAAAACATGAGCAGTTCAACTAGCAGGAGTAAGTCTAAAGAACTAAGCAGACCAGATGATTCATATTCCAAATCGAGAGCATTCTGAAGCTACTATTGCTTGAAAGCCACTCTACGTGGGCCAAGAGAAATACCTGGCCCGGCTCTCAAATACTCCCGGGGCCCACGTGTTGCAAGCAGGACCCACAGGCGCTGGTGTGGACTCCCCAGCTGGTAAATCCAGGTACCCCTTAGGCAGGAATCCATGCTCACCGTCACTGTACACAGGAGCAGGCTTTGGAGTTTACCAAATACTCCCAGAGTGAGTCATCTCGGGGCAGCCTGGAATCTTTGCAGAAGCGGTATTTGGTTTTCTGTTTTATAGGTGAAGTAAAACCTCCAACAGGTTAGTGGTTCCTTCTAGAGGCAGAGAAACCCTGGAGAAGCTGTTTATTTTTGGTTTTAGTCAAGTTCCAGAAAATCATGATAAAGAAAATGACCATTTTGATCCCTTTAAAATTGCTAAGCAATATCAACAACTGTACTAAAAGGCCATCAGCACACCCCTGGGGACAATGTGCTCCAGTTTGCTCAGTGTAGTCCCAGGGGCATGGTTTCATCAGGTCTCAGCACCACCCCCAGAGGTTGTCAGAGCAGGGGCTCCCCTCCCCCACTCTCATTTTAGGACGTCTAAACTGAGGCCTCGAAGGGCAGCTGGCATCTCAGGATGCACCACGTGAATCTCCCGCTGTGGCCCGGCTCTCCTCCACCTCACCCCCTTTCACATGTAAGGGCATTTTACCATCATGGTAATCCTCAAATCCGGTTTTGTTTGATAGGGATGAGAATCAGGATTCTGGAGATTTGACTGGCTCTATTTCACTTTAGTACCACTTGAGCTAAGAGAGAGACTTTGGGGATGACAGAGAAAATATCCTCTCAAGTGGAATTTAACCAGAGCCAACGAACAGAGCGCCCTGCTGGAGAGGAAGGAAGAAAGATTGGTGGAAGCCCTTCACACTGGGACTCTGGTAGAGGCCCAGCTCCACTTTGTCCAGGAGGCAGCCTGGCTCCAGGATGTCCAGTGCCTGACCCAAGGTCCTCAGCCTAGAAGGGCCTAACTGCTTCTCTTGAATTGCAACACTGGCCTCTGACTGCTCCTTATCCCGTCCTAGGCTAGCACAAGGCAACACTCTTCATCCCGGCAGCCTGATGGCCCTGTCTGGCCCACGCCAGCCTGTGGGCCTTCTAGTCCCAAGCTCCAGCTGGGCGTCCCCAGAAAGGGTCTCCTGTGATCAGTGCCCCAGGATACCTGGACTCTGGCCCTAGCTTTTCTGAGGACACTTCTTAAAATGTTTCTACTTCTCTGGGCTCTCAGGAAAGCTGAGGCAGGGAGAGGCTTAAGAGAATGCGCTTGGCAAAGATAATCATCGAAACAGGCGAGGGCAGCCAGAAGGCTGCAGCCTTCCCTCTCCATCAGCTGAGAGTTTATTTACGAAATAAAATCAGAAGGCCCATGAGCATGGCCACTGCTCTTTCTCCCCTCAAAGTTGTGCTTGATAAATAAAATCTGGGACATACATAATAAGGACGTGGCTTCTTCACTCAGTGGTGCTCAGAAGTCAAGAACAGCTGCAGAGAACAGTGGCTCCTCCCAGCCTCCAGGAGACCAGGAGGCCATGAGCAATGACTTCTGCTGATCAGCTTGGGGTGCACTGAAATGTCACCCTTAGGAGCCCAAGGAGACTCTGCCAGAAGAAAAAACAAGCCAACCTGACCCGACAGCCACGGGTGACACTCCGGTCATGTCCTTTTTTCCCTATGACTGTCTCTCTTTTTCTCTCATTCTCTTTTTTAAAACTCCATAATAAGCAGATGTGATTTCTAGGGTACCATCATCTCTGGGAACCCACAGGTGATGGTTTCAGGACCACCCTCATGCCAAAATCTGTGGGTACACGGCCCTTATATAAAACGTTGTGGTATTTGCATACAAACTATGACATCCTCGTGTGAACTTTAAGTCATCACTGGGTTGCTTATAACACGTGGTGGACTTTAAAGGCCATGGACACAGTCGCCACAAGGTGTTGTTTAGCTATGATGTCAAGAAGGAAGAGGCTGGGCAGATTGGGCATCGAGCAGATTTTTTTCCTGGTGTTTTCCATGCGGGGTTGGTTGAATCCGAGGGTGGGGAACCCTTGGCTATGGGGCCACCTGTCCAACACACTGCAAGGCATCTTTTCCAGAAGTCTCCTGTGCCACTAGGAGAGGAGAATCCCACTGTCTGCACTTTTATTTCTTCACATATCAAATGGAAATATCCTCTGCTTCCCGGGCTTGGGTGAGCACTAAATGAGATTAATTGCTGGAGGCCTCTTACTATCCGCACAGCCCATGGGTCCACCTCTTTACTCCATTAGGACCAAACCCTTTAACTCTGGCACTGCCCTGGAGGTGGCAGGTCACAATTGTACGCCAAGCCTTGAGCCCAGAACAAACATTCGGGTTCAGTCATTTTAGCTTCAGTGTGAGCATAGCCACTGCCCCAAGGTCTAGTTGCTACTAAGTCAAAAATAGCGTTTTTGCTTGGTGATGTAGCCCGGTTTGGCTTTTACCTCTCGAATTTGAAGAGACATGTTTTTCTCTTACTATAATCTTACTGTAAAATAAAGTAAGTCTGAAAACATGACCAGTTTGCCTTTTTGCCTCCTATTCTAAAAGTTGTGCTCTATAAAATAAGGAATATAAATAAAAAAGCAGAGAAAATGACCAGGCTTTGCAATCATAGCCCATTTGACTCATTTGACTTTTTGGTCATGTGTTTACTGTTGATGAACAAGCTAACTTACTCAAGCTTCAAGATTTTGTCGTAAATATACATACACATATACATTTATACATTTATATATTTCCTTTTTGGTATAATATAAATATATATAATATATAATATATAATTATAAATATATATAATACATATAATATATTTATATATGCATATAATATATGTACTAGTATGTATATATAAATATGCATATATATATTTTTATATATTTTTTGTACCAGGAATTGAACTTAACCACTGGTTCACTGGCTTAACCACTGAACCACATCTCCAGCCCTTTTTGTTTTATTTAGAGACACAGTTCCACTGAGTTGCTTAGGGCCTCCCTAATTTGCTAAGGCTGGCTTTGAACTCACCATCCTCCTGCCTCAGCCTCCAGAACTACTGGAATTGCAGGCATGCACCACCACCCAGTCATCTATATATTTCTGATTGTAAAGATATTGTGTACTGGATGCAGACATTGGTGAAAATAAGGAACAATATAATGAACAAAACTCCCAAATCATTGCCATTTCCACCACAGAGTTACCCGCTATGTATTCATCTTCTGAAACTCATCCTTTCTCTTTTAACATTTCTGAATATGATGGATTTTCGTCAGGGAGCCACCTCTCAGGAGGGCTTAGGCTCGAGGGGCAGACCGGCACATGAACCTCGGTTCTGCTGCTGTGCCACCAGGAGAGGTGAATTCCCCTGTCTGCACTTTTATTTCTTCACATATAAAATGGAAATATCCTCTGCTTCCTGGGCTTGGGTGAGCACTAAATAGATTGATTCCTGGGGGGCTCTTACCATTCTTATTTCTATAATGTTATGTACAACACCACCAAGACCATTCTCTATAAACACATCATGTACACTTTCTCAGGCACGATTGCATTAGAGAATTTCTCTATATCACAAAAGAAAAAGTTGTAATAGAAAGTCTTTGGAAAACCAGTTTTAAGTTTTGCAACCTCTTCCTCAAATTAGCTGAACTCCAGTGTGTACAAGTGCTCCTTTGAGCAGCTTGGTAGGTCTTACTCTTCCCCAACCTTAAATAAAAAGGTGAGGGGTCTGTTTCTGCCTTTCCTCCTCTTCTCATAATTACTGAGCTTCTAGAGATGGAAGTGGGCTCCTGATGTCAGACCACAGGTGTGGGGGACTGAAGGTTCCGACATGTATTCCTGACTTCCTTCCTGAAACGAAATGCACATCGTCATTTCACAGCGGCGAGTGGGGGACTTGCTTTGCTGTAGATCCCTCCCCCATCCAGGCTGGCCCCTCAACCTGGAGATTTAATTTGTTTTGAATCCAGAAACAGGTCTCTCTGGGGCTTCTGGAGTGACTGATTTTACCCAGTAATGGCCAATCTCTTTGTTTAGTTTAACCAGCCACATTAATCAAAAGAGCTGCTCTGGTTTCCCGGGCAGGCCTGGTCTGAACCAGGCTATGCCTCTCTTTCATCCCTAACAATCAATGGGTTCACAAAGCTAAGTTAATGCAAAAGACAACATTGTCTAAAAGTAAGATTCCATCTTTGATGGGCTCACCATGGGGCCTCAAAGTCACTGGGTATGATTTTGTTTTTCTGTGAAATTCTCAGAGACCTTCAACAATGGCAAAATATGGAGAAACCCACAAGATGTGTTCACCACCCCATTTCTCTGCTGGGCCTGCAGGAAGACTTCCTTTGCCCACCTTCCTAGTCATTAAATGACTGAGCTCTGGCCAGAGAGGATGGGAGCAGAAATGTCCTGCCTCCTATGGTCTGAAGGAGTTAAGAGCAGGTAGGTATCTCTTCTCTGCCATCGCACACACACGCCTTAAGGAACAGAGATCTGCGTGTTTGTAACTTGTTTGTGAAGCAGCTGGATTACTTACCCCTGTGAACAAGGCGAGGGACCAATGAATATCTGAAGTGTGTTAATGGGGAAAGCACGAGGTACAGACAGATGCGGTTATCAAGTCTCTGGGGGCGGGGCCTTGGGGAGATGAGGCACAGGACAAAGAGTGATCCAAAGGCATCTCGTCCTAAAGTGTATGTATTTAATATAAAAGTCTCTGGCTGCTCCTAATACACAATCAAAGACAGTTTCCCCAAAACATTAAACATGGAGTTTCCATATAATCCGGAAATTCCATGTATACCCAAAAGAATTGAAAGCAAGGATTCAAATTGATGCCTATCCACCAAGGTTCACTCCAGCTTTCTTCACAATAGAGGAAGCATGGAAACAATTCAGGTATCCACCAACGGATGCATGGGTAGCAAAATAGCACGCACCTACCCTGGAATATTACTCAGCCTCAAAAAGGAAGTACATCCTGACTCCCCCCACAACACGAATGATCCACAATGGACCTATGCTGAGCACAGTCTACCAGACACAAGAAGTCGGACTCTGCAAGATCCCACTTTCAGGAAGTACTCAGAGTAGTTGGTTCTTAGAGACACAAAGTAGGAGGGCCATTGCCACAGGCTGGAGGGGAGGGAGCAGGCTGTCATTATTGAATGGATGGCTCCAGCTTCACAGGTGACAAGAATGGCCCAGATGGATGCAGGCAACAGATGCACAGCACAAATTCACTCAGCACGACGGAATGGACTGCACGAGAACGGTTATGTTGGTGAAGTTTCTGTTATGTGTGTTTTAACACAATTTTTAAAAATTAGAAATTAAAACAGCCAAAGAGGTACATGTGTGAACACTCACCCACACTCACGCATCACCCCAGCCTGCTGGATGTGTGGACAGGAATAGGACTCAAAGGGAGAGGGACTCACGGTCCCATGTCATCTGCACCGTGTCCTGGTTGAGAGAGGCCATCCAAGGCAGGTGGATCCCAGCCTGCCATTTTTCCTTGGCCATCAAAGTCAGCCAAGTGGAGTGAGACTCCCTAAATCACAGGCTCACTGACACTGGATTCAAATTCTGGTTCGACTATAAATCTAATGTTCCAAAGGGTGAAGAGGGCAAAGCACCACGGCGTCATCAATTGGACAAGAATTGTGGACATCAAGGTTGGCCAGAAGGTTAGACCAGCAGAGATTTCAACGTGCTGTGTGCATGGAACCCCTTCCCATCCATCGATTCTGCTCAAAAGCAGGGCACTAGTGAATTCTGCACAGCTTCCTTCAGGGGCTGCACCAGGGCCCTATTTGCCTTGCACATGTGTGAGATGTAGTCATGACTTACTCAGTGGCTGCCCATGCATGGCACAGGTGGGCTTCTTGGAAACTGAGCAGGAACCTCTGCAGGGGCTCGCTGGGAACAATGGCCATATTCAAGTGAGCTCTCTGGGACAATAGCAGCCTGCCCTCTTCTGCCCGGCCAGCAACAGCTGCTGTGAGTCTGTGGCCGCCGTAACAAATCCCCACCCACCCCAGGGGCCCTGCTGCATCCCTTTCCCTGGCTTCTCTGGCCACAGAGGCAGCCCAAGACAGGGAAAAGACAGCCCCTCAAAAGTGGCGAACCAAACCTTTGCCCTCAAGGGGCTGAGTGTTCAGTTGAAGAGTCAATATTTGAACTTGATGGAAAGATAAGCCCCAGGGACTGCTAGAGCATGGGCAGTGGATTAGACTCAGTCTTTAAGGGGCAAATTGGCCAGACTGCTCCATAGACACATTTGTAGGAGCCGAGATATACACAGAAGACTAACTGTCACAACACTGAGCACAGGAGCAGAGAACCAGAAACAACCTAATTCCATGTCCAGGAGATGGGGTAAAGATGGCAGGCCCATGGAGATGTGGTGCTGTGGTTACCCAGGCAGGGCTACACCTGGCGCCATGGAGCATGCTCCAAGTTGAATGTCACATGCATGAAGCAAACCAAAAGTCTGTGCACAACACAGACTACTTGTGTATGGGAATAAGGCTGATTGGGTCCTCAGGTTGCCTGGTACACTCCAGACACTGAATTAGACTAGAGGGCTTTGTGGGTCTTTACGATCTTTCTCTCCCAGGTCACCTCTCTTCACCTCAATTTACTTCCTAGGAAAAGAGCGATGCCAAAGAGTCAACAGTGGGAATAACGAGATGTGGATGCAAAAGACTGGGCAGCGAGCCAGCGTATGCAGCTAGTGGTGGTGGAGAGGAAGTTGCACCAAGGCCAAAGGAAGGCTGTTAGAAAGTTGGTTCTGAGTCAAACTCTGGAGCTGAAGCTCAACTCTAACAACAGTTTGAAGTTGGGTCCTCCCGTGGTCTCAGTTTGCTTCTCTGAAGGTGATGCTAATGGTACCTGCTTACTGAGATCCTGTATCGTAGGGTCTGGCACATAGTGGGTGCTCAGCCCTGGTCTTCTGAGTGTCTCTTCTCTTCATTTCACAATGTCATAAATAACCAGACTTGGTTCTCAGGGTACGATAAGAAAACGATGGTAGAACCAATCATGGGTGGACCAAGCTGGCTCCAGGCAGGCTTCCTGTCCCTGAGGTCACCGGTCATCTATGGAGTGGATAAGGAAAAGCAGTGATTCTCAGCTGGAGAGAATGCACCAGGAGCACCTCAGAGGGCTTCCTGAAACACTGATGACTGAGCCCCACCTCATGGTTTCTGATTCAGCAGATCCAGAAGGAGGCCAAGGCTTTGCATCTCTAACCAGTCGTCAGGTGCTGCTGGTGCTGCTGGTTCTGGGACCTCATTTCAAGATCTGCCAAGGCAGGAGAACTGACCATAAGTGATCACTATATTCCCCCTAACAGTGAGCTGTACCTCAGACTCATCTGTGGGGCTGTCACAAAGTCACAGTCCTAGGTCTCGTCCCAGGGCATTCTAATTTCCTGTGCTCCCCAGGGAGGCCATGAAGGTGACAATTGAGGACACTGACTCTGGCATCAGAAGTGTGAGTCCATCCTGTCTTTGCCCCTCATGATCTGTGCTGTCTGAGGAGATACAGTTACCCTTCCTCAGCTCAGTGTCCTGGTCTGTCTGCAAAATGGGCAAGAGTGATAGCCTGTACCTTCCATGGTGGACAAAAGATTAAACAAATGAGTATAGGTAGCCAATGAGAGCACTTCTAGACACGTGATGGGCATACAGGAAAGTGGTCATTGCATTACCATTACTTGTTATGGATTAGCAATGAGGTGTCCCCCCAAACCTCCTGTACCAATGCAGAAATATTTGGAGATGAAATTACTGGATTGTGAAACCATAACTTAATCAGTTCCTTCGAGTCTGGATGGACTGACTGGGTGGTAGCTATAGGCAGGTGATATGGCTGGAGGAGGTGGGTTGCTCAGGCTGAGCCCTAGAAAGGTGCATCTGCCCTGTGGTCCCTCCCTGCCTCCTCTGCTGCTTCCTGGATGCCATGAGGGGAGCAGCTTTCCTCTACCTTTCTTCCATGACGTGCTGCCAAACATTGGGCCCAGAGCAATGGAGTCAGCCATCTACGGACTGAGACCTCTGGAAACTGTGAACTCCAAATACACTTCCTCCTCTGAGTTGTTCTTGTCGGGTATTTGGGTCAAAGTGATTCAAAGCTGACTAAAAGATTAGTGTTATCCAAAAGATAACAGCCTTTCCCTTGGCCTCCATGTTTAGCTCTCAGGGCTTCATGTTACTTGGTTAAGAATGCCTTTACCTGGCTCTTGGCCGAGCAAACCCAGCCCTGACCCTGGCTCACTGGATTGACCATCTGGGTCAGATCCAGCCCCTCACCACCACCCTCAGAATGCTTGGCTTTAGCTTTTCTGCCTCCTCCCTTACCATCACCAGGCAAATCCTTGCTCATGATTCAAAGCCAACTGAAATGTCTTTTCTTAAGTCTTCCTCAATGCTCTGTTGTATTCATGTGCTCCGAGAATTCTGTATTCAGCACATTTTATCCTAATTACTAGTTACTTGTCTGGCTATTGCTTAGGCACAAAACCTGCAATTTATTTTTCCTCTAACATGATGCATATAATAGCTGCTCAATAAGTGATGTGTCTGTCAATAAATATCCACTTCATCCCTTGGAATCCAATTTCAAACTTGAAGAGAAAATTTCAATTCGGCTTCTTTCACTAGGGACAAGATTCTAACCCCCTTTTACCACAATCCCCATTTGTTCTGCTGCCCCTGGTTTTCATGTGAAATAAAAAGTGAGTGTAAAATATGGCATGGAATGAAAGCCAAGCCAGAACTTGAGCCCCATGGATGAACTTCAAACAAGGACTAGAAACATACAAAATAAGAACCAGTCTTGACAGGACAGGGTGGAAGCAGCTCGGCACTTGGTTACTCTCTCAGATGTTCTGGAAATACACTTTGATTTCATATATTTTGAATTATATTGATTGAAATTCAAAGCTAAAGCCAACATACCACATTTCCTTTGGTCAGAAGTGAAGTGTGAAAATAGTGTTTTGAATTCTCGGTTGGATGCACAGCTCTGGGATTGAAGTGTGACAGACTGTGGAGGTTTTGGGTTACTGGAAATTTCAACTTTCTTTTGGCTCCATCTTCCAAAGGAATTAGAGAAATTGAAAACAAGGAATTGTAGGGTACTGGATTATCAGGAGGGCGCTGATGGTGATTCCCCTGGGCATGGTGGTTTGCCTCAGAGCGGCAGTCAGCCCATGGTGGCCGCCATATTGGTAGGGTTGGTTGGGAAACAGTGGAGTCGCTGGAACTCTTGTGCCATGGAAGTTCCAGTCAGTGGAGACTGGAGCAGGAACCCCTCCCACTGCTGGGAGAGACAAAGTGAGGAAGACCCTGGAATTATTATAATACAGCATATTCAGGGTTGGTGTGATAAACAGAGTGGACACTTGAAAGCAAGGGAATTTATCTACCTTTCAGGTTCCAACTTTTGAAATGAATCATGCTAGAATTGCTGGATTTTGTATTTGTCTGTAGCCATTGGTCGTTATGTTTCAGTGTCTACTTTTTAGGTAGCAATGCACTTTGAGCTTTATTTCATTCCAAGGCAGGAATTTTTTTTACTCCCACAGAGAAAACAAAAATGCAGGAACAGAAAAAACAAATAAAAGGCAAAGATGTGTACTTTAGCTCAAGGAAAAACAAATTTCTAGATCCAAAGCCAGGCATAAGCTAGATCTGCAGCTTTGGTGGCCGCTGGTGCTGGACTTGCATAGAGGCTGAGCTGCTGGAAATGGAATGTTCACGGTAGGCAAAGAGACAGGTCCTTAACCTTCTATGAGTTTCTAAAATATCCTAAAATTAAGTGCATTTAGAAGAATTCAAGATTAAAGAGAAGGTTAAAACTGGAGGAAAAGAGCAGGGCCTATGATAGGAGAATGATGAGAGAAAAAATAGCCATGTAGGAACTGAATGAAATTTATATTGGTAAAACTAGAAACCAAATGACTGTGCTTTGGCTTTTGGAAATGGTAGAATAGCTTGGCTGAACTAATTTTTTCACAGGAATGACTTTAAGATGTGTGAGAGAATAAAGAAACAACTCCTTTGAAGTCACTGGAGAACAAACAACAATAGGCAAATCCTTCAGGGACAGCTGTTCTCACAAGAGAGGAAACGGAACTAGGGAGACTGAGTGTGCTTATGGGTCTTCTGCCCGAGCATCCTCATCTGTGTGGTGTGGACCAAAGGAAAGCCATTGTCCTGCTGGCTTCATGTGCAAGAAGAAAGCCCTTAGGAGTGCCAGCCGGGCTAGAGGATAGGGAAGGAACATAACAAGCAAGGAAAAGGTGTGAGTCCCCAAGGAACCTGCCAAGTCCTGACTGACTTCTGAGTTGGCACAGGTTGCAGGGACTCCAGGAAAATAGGCTACAGTGGCAGCTGGACCTAAAAGAACCAAGGGGACACTTGAGATGCGACTCACCACAGGAAACAAAATCCAAAATCAAGACTTCTGAGCTGAGGGTGTAGCTCAGGGATATAGTCCTTGCCTACCTGATGCAAGGCCCTGGGTTCAATCCAAACATTGCCCAAAAAAAATGTAAGAAAGTTGGGATACCTATTCCAGCCAAATTAGTAGCCTACTAGAAAAAAAATTCAGCATTTCTCCTAAGAAAATAATTGAATCCAGTGTCTCTACAAAGTATCATTACAATATCTGAGATTAGCAAAGACTACTAGATGAAAAAAGAAACAGGAAAACATGACCATAGTCAAGAAAAAAATCTGTTAACACAAACTGTCCCAGAGATGAGAGATGAGCCCAGCTTATTACACTAACAAGTACCTTAAATGATGGTACGCTATCAGAGTCCACAGGTCATGTTATAGCTTCTGAAATTCTGTTCTAAAAAGCTGTAACTATTTGGAGAGATCAATGTTTTGAAGATGTAATTATTTCTTAGCAATCTTCCAAAGCACAAAGAATTTTAAATAATTTTTAATCAAGTAAAATTCATTCTATCTTGTAATTATCACATAGAGTCATGAAATTCACTTATAAATTTAAGATACATGATAGGATCTTAGTGATCCAGTTTTTCTTCTGAAGTATTTGCCTCTTGCATCACCATGAGGGGTATTCTATATCAATTATTCGCAACTATTCCAAAAAAGTCTTAAATAGGAAAATAGAGAATTATAGTTGATGTATTAATTATAATTAATTATAATTGAGTATTAATATAAATACTCAAATATCATCTAGGTTGATGATATTTGAGTATTTATATTCATATTAAATAGGAATATACTTTAAATAAATAAATATACTCTAAATAAAAAGGCATAGATTCTCAGACTGGACATAAAATTCTGACTGAACACTATATGTTTTCTAGAAGAGATAATGTTCACATGCAAAGATACAGAAAAAATGAAAATAAAAGAATGGAAAAGTAGATACAATGCAAACTGTAATCCTAAAAAGTGGAATGACTATAACAGAAAATCAAAATACAAAACATTACAGAACAACTGGATTTAAATATTAGTGATATTGAAGATCTTAATAAAATATCAGCCATATTATTCTAATCAACATTTAAAAAACATTATGATCCAAAACTATAGGAAACATATTCTCTTAAAATGTACATGAACTGTTCACCAAGATAAGTTATATACTGTGATAAAAATTAAGTAATAAATTTGAAAAAAAAAAACAAATACAACAGGGCACATTATCTGACCTCAACAAAACTATAGATTAATTGTTATAAGATATCCAGAAAAGTTCCAGACATTGGAAATCAACTAATACATTCCTAAATAGCTTATCAAAGAAAACATCACAAAATAAATTTTACAAGTTGGAATTGAATCATAATAAAATCACAATTCATCAAAATGGTAGGGATTCCACTAGAACAAGGCATAGATGGAAATTTATAGTATATGTTCATGTTTGGAAG
The DNA here is from genome assembly GCA_028644305.1 of Xerus rutilus. Taxonomy (NCBI): domain Eukaryota; kingdom Metazoa; phylum Chordata; class Mammalia; order Rodentia; family Sciuridae; genus Xerus; species Xerus rutilus. The sequence goes on from CM053401.1 coordinate 6,669,048, forward strand.
AAGAAGTGTATAGGAGTGTATATCCTAATAAGATAAAAATAAGAGCAAATTAAATCTGACCAAGTAAAAAAATGAAACAAAAATAATAGCAGAAATTAATGAAATGGAAAAAATACACCAAATAAAATTATCAAAGAGAAAAGTTGTATCTTTAAAATTGTTAGTAAAATCAATATAGTTTCAGTAAATCTTTTTTGATTTAAAAAAAAGAGCAAAAACTAATGACCAATGTCAGGAATAACTGTGTGACAGTGTATCTTTTGAGATCCTGTAGATTTTAAATGAATATTAAGAGAATATCATGGACAATTTAGATAAAAAGGACAAAGTTCTAACAAAATTGACTTGAAATAAAATTACAAGTCTGCATATATACACACATAATATTTATAAACTTTATATATGTTGGAAATTAAATTTTTAAATTTAATTAAAAATTATAATTTATTTTTAAATTTGATTAAAATTTAAAAATAGTAATATATTTTTAAAAAGATGTACAGGATTTTTACATATGTGTAATGCATATATATAGATTTTTTTCCCCAAAGGATAATTCCTGTTATAGATTACATCTGAATTCTATCAGATATTTGATGACAAGATGAGGTCAAACTTGTACATATACTTTCAGAAAATAGAGGAGCAGAAGCTACTTCTCAATTTTGTGAGAATTGAAGTAAATGCTATTATTAAAATTTTTCAACAATATTGCAAGTAATATAACATCTTATCAATCTTCCCTGTTAGTGTGAATTGAAAAATCTTAGGCAAAAGATCAGCATATTAAATCTAGTCATATATGAAACATTATAAATATCATGACTACATGAGGTTTATCTGAGGAAGGAAAAGTTTGTAAAACATTTGAAAATTGATGACATTTTATAAAAGGCATTTTATAAAATGCATCTGACAAAATTAACCATTTATTCATGATTTAAAGATAAAAAAATTCTGATCAAAGTAGGAATAAAAAGAAACTTCCCCAATCTGATAGGGAGCTGTATGAAAAAATTAGGGGTAAATAGAAGGAAGACCAGTTAATTAGTAGAAGGGAAACAAAGGGAAGGTTGAGGGCAGGAAAAGAAATACTGGGAACTAAAGTGGAGCAAATTATATCCCATGCATGTACAATTATTTCAAAAGAAACCCAAATGTTAGGTATAACTATAAAGCACTATTTAAAACATTTTAAACCTCATTAGCAAACATCAAACTAAATGGAGAGAAAGTTAACACTTCTCCCTCACATTAGGAATAAGACAAAAATGGTTCTTCTCATGTAAACAAGGCAGGAAAAATAAATAAAAAACATTAATATTGAATATAAAAAGCAACATTGTCTCTTTTCTCAGACAATTTGATTATATATATTTAGAAAATATTCAATAACTTTCTAAATCAATCAACACTTAAAACTAACAAAGGCTTAGGATACAAGATTAGTAGAAAAAAATATGTATACTGGAAAACAAAATTATATAATTTTATTTTAAGTGAAAAAAATGTAATGCATTTAATAAGAGGTATATAAGACCTTTACAGTAATAGCTACAATAATTTCTGACCTACAATAATTTAGGGAATTTACTTAAAAAGACCTAAATAAATGGAGAGTTATACCATGTTCATGGATTAAAATCTCAATACTCCTATCAATTCTACCCAATTGATCCACAGGCTCAGTACTATGCCAAAGATAATTATAGATAACTTTAAAAAAAGTTATTCACAAGAAAATTGTGTGTAAATGTAAAGAAATTGAAATGGCCAAAGCAATATTAACCAATGGAACAAAGTTAGAAGATCTTCCAGGTCTTACCATATGGCTACATTTAGCAAGATAGTGTTGTGTTATAACATAAAGATAGATAAGTCAAAAAAAATAGAATATAAACCAAGAAAGAGATGATATTTACATGGTTATAAATTTTCAACAAATACACCCTAGCAATTAAGTGAGGACTGTGATCTTTTCAACAAATTGGATTTTCATGTGGAAATGAAAATGAACCATAACCTTTATCTGACACCATACACAAAATTCAATCTTATTTTATTTTAAAAGAAGAGCTAAAGTTTTAGAACTTTTAGTTAGTAAAACACAAGATAAGGTCTTAATGACATGGTAGCAGATAAATTTTTCTTGGATAGAACACAATAACCATAAAACAAAAGAATTGACAAATCAGATTTCATTAAATTTTTCAAAAATTGTGCTTATCCAAAATCACTTTTTAAAAATAAGTAGGAAATTTCAAGCAAGTATAAAATATTTTTAAAACATGTATATAACAAAAAAAAAAGAAATGGTTATCCAGAACATATCCTCCCAACTCAACCTGAGAAGAAAAACAAGCTAAAATCCATGAATAAACACTTTACAAAAGATGATGTAGACATGGACAAAAAGCCAGGCACAGTGGCACAAGCCTATAATCCCAGCACTTAGGGAGGCTGAGACAGGAGAATCGCGAGTTCAAAGACAGCCTCAGCAATGGCGAGGCGCTAAGCAACTCAGTGAGACCCTGTCTCTACATAAAACACAAAATAGGGCTGGGGATGTGGTCGAGTACCCCTGAGTTCAATCCCCAGTACCAAAAAAATAAAATAAAATAAACAAGAAATGGCTAAAAAGCAACTGAAAAGATTTTTTGCTGTATCAGTCACCAGGGAAATGTAGCTAAAACCACAATGATATACAGACACACACCCACTAGGAAGCTTGAAATAAATGAAGTATGTTTAAGTGAAATAGTGTGCTGATGTGGAAGATGCATCTCTTATATTACCAGTAGGAATACTGAGAACTTCCTGGAGAGATGGAGACATTCAGAATCTTGACAGTGGGGTGGTATACAGGGATACATTTATTTGTCAAAACTAGCCACTAGTACTAATAGTACACTTAAAATTTGTTCATTTCAAAGTTTGCAAATTTCCTGTAAAGTATGGTCAATAAATATCAGAATTTATTTCATAGGTTTGATTTTCCCAGTAGTATAGGTAAGCAATTCTGAAATTGCTTTCTTTGTATTCCAGACTAGAGAAAACGAGTAAATATACTGAGGATAATGGGATACAGATTTCTTGCTGCTGTGAAAAAGAGTTATGGATGAAACAAAAAGGAAACTAGAGTCTAACCTGTAATTTTGGGCTGGAATTATAGGATTAACTCAGAGACAAATAGAGATAAATGAAAAAGAAATATGTGTTTGTATATGCCATATGTGAATATCGTCCTAATGTGCGTATGTGTTTCCATATGTATACACACAAGACATGCATACACATTTTTTAAGATCCCCCTCTGTATGCATAAATCAAAAAGCAGATCGACATAGCTGGAGAAGAATGGGTAACCTAAAAGATTAACCTGAGGATGTTAGCCTGAATGCAGCGTGAAAACAGATGAAAATTACAAAAGAACAACTAAGCCTCACCTCCTATTGAGTTAGAATGTGCACCATATAGGTAATAGAATTTCGAGGAGATAACAGAACGAATTATCTTTAAAAAGAGATAATAGATAAAATGACCCAAAATCAACTAAAGAGAAGTTTCCTCAGGTTGAGGAAAAATGTTGAATCTTGAGCAACACAAGCAATAAGTCTATATTTTTGACAACTTTGTAAGAAAAAAATATTTATGGGTTCTTTAGAAGGAATATCAATTAGATTGGACCAAAAAAGGAAGAAGGAAAGAAAGAGATAGAGAAGATCTTTCAAGATTTTGAAGGGAAAAAAAAAAAAGCTGTTTAACCTAGAATTCTATACTCAACCAAACCATTATTCAACATTGATAGATTAATGACAATTTCAATAGACTAAAAGGGCAAGCTATTCTAGGCCTTTGTTTAAAAAACTGAGAAAAGTAATAAAGGTAATTATACTAAAAATAAAGACTGTGCAATTTAAGAAACATCATAAGCAAACTAAAAATTGGAGCCAAAGAGCCAGGCACTGTGGCACACGCCTGTAATCCCAGCAGCTCAGAAGTCTGAGACAGGAGGATCGGGAGTTCAAAGCCAGCCTCAGCATAAAGCAAGGTGCTAAAGCAATTCAGTGAGATTCTGTCTCTAAATAAAATACAAAATAGGACTGGGAATGCGGCTCGGCAGTTGAGTGCCTCTGAGTTCAATCCCCGGTACCAAAAAAAAAAATGGAGCCACAGATTAGGATAAATTATTTGCAAAACATAGAACCAAAACTATTAGGTAGATAGATATAAATAAATAATTGGCCAATTTTGTGCTTGATAAAACAGATTCATCAAGAATATAAATATTAAAAAGTAGAAAATTAGAAATGAATTTTAAAAATAATCAATAAAGAAGACTGCACAATGTCCAATAAATAAGAGAAGACACTTTCACTCAATGGTAATCAAGGAAATGCAAATTCAAATAATGCAATACTATTAAAACAACATATGGCCATTTACTGCATTAAGAATCTGCCATTTAAAACAAGTCTAACAATACCAACACAGAATATGGAGAAAATGAAAAGCTATACTAATAATAGAAATAAAAATTGCCAAAATCCCCTTGCAGAACAAATGGCAAAATTTGGTAACTTGGAGATGTCAGTTACTCCATGACCTACAACATTACTTCCAGGTATGTTGTACCCCAAGTACGAGAAGACCTGTATATAGATGTCCATCAGAGATTGTTTGTAATAGAAAAAGTAAAATAAATCACCTAGTTATATGTCCATTAAAATAAGAATAGATAAATGAAATGTTAAATAGGAGTTAAGATGAATAAAAGGTCATGTATCAACACAGACATGTAATTCACCACATGGACATAAACACAAGAATCACATGATCATCTCAATAGGTGCAGAGAAAACATTTGACAAAATACAGTATTCATTTATGCCAAAAACACTAGAAAAACTAGGTATAGGAGAAACATACTTTAAAATTGTAAAGCTATATATGAACAATCCAAGGCCAACATCATTCTAAATGGAGAAAAATTGAAACCTTTCCCTCTAAAAACTGGAACAAGACAAGGATGTTCTCTTTCACCACTTCTATTCAACATAGTCATTGAAACTCTAGCCAGAGCAATTAGGCAAAAGAAAGAAATTAAAGGGATTTGAATAGGACAAGAAGAGCTCAAAGTATCTCTGTTTGCCAATGACATGATTCTATATTTAGAAGACCCAAAAAACTCTACCAGAAAACTTCTAGAACTCATAAATGAATGAATTCAGCAAAGTAGCAGGATACAAAATTAACACCCATAAATCGATTCTGTTCTTGTACACCAATGATGAATCAGCTAAAAGAGAAATTAGGAAAACTATCCCATTCACAATAGCCTCAAAAGAATTAAAATAGTTGAGAATCAATCTAACATGAAGTGAAGGATCTCTGCAACGAAAACTGCAGAAAACTAATGAAAGAAATTGAAGAAGATCTTAGAAGATGGAAAGATCTCCTGGATAGGCGTGAATTAATATTGTCAAAATGGCAAACTACTGAAAGTGCTGTACAAATTTAATACAATTCTTATAAAAATCCCAATGACATCCTTCATAGAAATAGAAAAGGCAATCATGAAATTAACTTGGAAAAAAAAAGAGGCTCAGAATAGCCAAAACAATTCTTAGTGAGAAAAGTAATACAGGAGGCATCACAATACCAACCTTAAATTATATTACAGAGCTATAGTAACAAAAAAAGCATGATATTGACACCAAACAAACATGGAGACCCATGGTATAGAATAGAAGACACAGAGACAAACCCATATAAACAGTTATCTCATACTAGACAAAGGCCTCAAAAACATGTTAGAGAAAAGATAGCCTCTTCAATAGTGCTGGGAAATCTGAAAATCTATATGTAATAAAATGAAATTAGACCCCCATCTCTCACCCTGCACAAAACTGAACTCTAGGTGGATCAAGGACCTAGACATTAGACTAGAGCACCAGCACCTGCTCAAAGAAAAATGCAGGCCCAACTTTCCATGATGTCAGCTTAGGAACTGAATTCCTCAACAAGACTCCTAAAGTATAAGAAGTAAAATCAAGAATCAATAAATGGGATGGGTTCAAACTAAAAAGCTTCTTCACCACAAAGGAAATAATCAAGAGTATGAAGAAAGATCCTACAGAACGAGAGAAAATCTTTGCCACCTGCACCTCAGATAGGATGTTAATTTACAGGGTAGAAAAAGAACTCAAAAAGCTTAACATCACAAAAACAACCCAATCAATAAATGGGCAACAGAACTCAACAGATACTTCAGAAGAAAAAATACAAAAGATCAACAATTATATGAAAAAATGTTCAATGTGTCTAGCAATTAGAGAAATGCAAATTAAAACTACATGGAGATTTCATCTCAATTCTTGAAAATTAACTCAAACAAAAAACTCAAGTAGTGACTAGAGATAAGGAATTCAGGCTATACATCTCACAGAATGCACAATATAATAGTAGTGTAATCTTGGACTACGTTAATATGTTACAAGCATAAAACAGAAAAGAATAATATAAGATATTCTTGTGTTGATCCTGGTAAAGATTTTCACAGGAAAAGAACAGAAATGTGATTGTGTGGGGGTGGGGGTGGCATGGTAAGGGAGGGTCTGTTGCTTTCATAGAAGTAATATTTTATTTCTTTCAAGGAAAAATATCTGAAGAAAATAAAGCACAACACTCACAGAAGTCAAATTTGCATTATATAAATATCTATGTTTATTACATGAAACTGTACTGTTTTATATTTGATGTATTTTGTGAATGCAGATCTTTAAAAGTCTTTCTAGAAATTAGTATCACGCCAGGTAAGTCACAAATACACAAATGTACAAGTGTTCTACCAATTCTTATAGACAAATATCTGAGAGATATAATTAAAAGACATGAGGCCGGGTATGGTGGCGCATGACTATAGTCCTAGCGGCTTGGGAGGCAGAGGCAGGAGGATCATGAGTTCAAAGTCAGCGTCATCAAAAGCGTGGTACTAAGCAACTCAGTGAGACCCTGACTCTAAGTAAAATACAAAATAGGACTGAGGATGTGGCTCTGTGATCAATGCCCTTGAGTTCAACTCTCAATACCCCCAAAAAATACATGAATTAGGATCATGAAGACTAGAGATCCATGACCCTGGAAATATTTGGAGACAGAGGAAGAAAAACAGGCCATAGAGAGATAAGGGGCTTTAACTTTCTCCAGAGTGATTAAATTAAGATTTTAAAAAATCCAGAAAGATAAATAGTGAAATGGTACATTCCTAAATTCTAATTTTTAGGTAAATATATTTCATCATATTTTTGTATATATCAGTATATTTGACTTGTTTATAATTAAAATTCTTATCGAATGATTCAGAAAATTTTGCAAAGAGTTTTTCAGAATTTCAGAATAAAATTTTCTTACCTCCATCCTTTATTGCTGATAACTTGGATTCTTTGCTTTCCCAAAATTTCTTTTTTAATTTTTTAATTAGATGTGTAATAGAAAAAGGAAAGGAGAAAGCAAATGACCTCTCCATGTAAACATAACAATGTGCACCCACACAGAGACACCTGGAGAGACAGTGCAGAGAGCATATTTGCAGAAGCTGTTTAAAATAGTTTGCTTTATGTTGAGCAAACTTTTTACAAATGTATTGTCTAGTTCCAGTTTTTTGCAATTCTAAAATGAATGAATCAATGAGTGATACACCAAGGGTTTGTGTGATGTTAACGTATGATTTGAAGCTATTCAAGAGTTAAGCTTTAGCTGGGCATAGTGATGCCCACCTGTAATCCCAGCTGCTCCAGAGGCTGAGGCAGGAGGATTGCAAGTTTGAGGTCAGGCTGGACAACGTAGTGAGAGCCTATCCCAAAATAAAAGGTAAAAAGGTCTGTGGGTATAAGTCAGTGGTAGATCACCCCTGGATTCCATCCCCAGTACCAAAAAAAAGAGCCCAGTGTAAGGCCTAGTGCGTATTCACATTTGTGAATAATTTAATTCTGCCTATTTGTTCCTCTGAGTCTCAGTTCTTCAGCTCTGCAGTGTCAAATCATTCCTGTAACCATTTCCCAAAGCATGACATGGGGAAGGTGTGGCCACAGCCCCAGAATTATCTATCGCTGGCGTTCAGAGTATGACCAGTATGCTGCTGGGGCTACACCTAGCTCTGCCGTTTACTCTGTATCACCTCAAAAGAGTCATGTTCTCGCTAAGCCTCAGTTTTCTCTTCCGTGAAGACAGGAATTACCATTCCCCGATCACATGAGGGTTAGATACACCCAAATATTGCCCAGCAATCTGGGAGATGTACCTTGTCCTCATTAGGACTGTGGTCTGTGGGGGCTCTCTAGAGAAGTAGGGTAAATTTGTGCTCAGGATTTCAGAGCTATGGAAATCTTGCAGGAGCCCGTGGTTCAGTTTCTTAGACCCTGAGCTCCTGGGGCCTCCAGCATTTTTTAAATAAAATTACTGCCTTATTTAGAAGGGATCTAATTCTTATTATTTAAAATGCTGTTGGCAGCTGACACATTGAGAACATTATCAAAATATAATTTAACTGGCATTTTGGTAGGGGAAAAAAGCAATGCTTGCTGTTCATAAGAGTAACACACAAAAGAACACTTTTTTTATTTAAAATAAAATACTAGAAATTGTTTTACCTCAATATCTTTACTCTGTGAATATGTGGCATGCTTCCTAATTATCAACTTACATTAGGGGGAAAAAAATCACAATAGTACAGGAATTTCTAACAAAATATCACCCTGATAATGTCTGCCCCAAATGTGAGAAGATTCTGGTTTGACTTGTTCAGAGGGCAGACAGGAGCACATGAATCCCACGTTACCCACTGCCTCCTGGACATTTCTCCTAAGATGTCACCTCGGGCCCCAGCTGTCACAGCCCAGCTCGTCACCTGCCTTCCTGCTAACATGTTCCCTGGCACCAAGCCTGTACAGCATCTCTTTCCTCCATAACTGAATGGGAGGCAGAGTGGTGGATGGACTTGGTTGGAGGAAGGGCCCATCCTCCTACTGGCCGCCAGCCACGCTAGTGGACCACAAACCCACACACCATGTTGCACCTGGCCGCTGACCACTGCTTTTCCCCAACGTGGGACTCTGTGTTCAAGGATGGAAAGGAAACATTTGGTCAAAAGTCAGTGACTGTGTGCTGAAACCTGCCTGGCCAGGTGGACTTGGCAGGTGTGCCTGAGCTTGGTGGTAAGGATGTGGTTAAGGCGGTGTTTCGCATTTCCCTCAAAGTTTATATGTTGAAGTCCTAGGCCCTAGTACCACAGAATGTGACCTTATTTAGAAGAAGAGTCACCGCAGATGTAATTAGCTAAATAAAGGTATCAGGGCGGGCTCTAAACCAACAGGACAAATGTTCTTATAAAAATGGGAATTAGAATGCTGTCTTTATCTTTTTGTATTGCTAAACTGATATAACTGAGGCTAGGTACCTTATACAGAAAAGAGGTTTCATTGGCTTACAGTGTGGGTTGCTGCAAAGTCCAAACAGCATGACCTGGGTCTTTGGTGAGGGCCCTCCAGTTGGTTATGTCACAGCATTGGGGAGAAGTAGAACGGAAAATGGCTCTGCACAGAGGGGTCATGTGTACAGGCAGGAAGCCAGAGGCTGGGAGGGGCCTGGCTCACTCCTTACAGCAGCTTGCTCTTCTGGGGAAGGTGTTCAGGCCTGCATGAATCGGTGCCCTCTCAGGGTAGGAGCCCATGAGCTAATCACCATCCAGCAGGCCTGCCTCTTAAAGCCTCACCACCTCTAAAAGTGTCATACTGGGGGCCAAGCTTCCAGCAGTGGACCTTTGGAGGACACGCTCAGCTGTTTCCAAGCTGCATCTCACACAGAGACCAGTACCATCTGAGGAGCAGCCAGAGATCCCAGGGATGCCAATCATGCCAGAGACCGTCAGCCACCCCGGAAGCCAAGAGAAAGCCCTGGAGCAGATGTTCTCTCTCAAAATAAACCAGCTCTCTCAACACCTTGATCTTGGACTTCTCTCTGCCTAGATTGTGGCACAATAAATGTCTGCCGTTTAAGCCACCCAGTATGTCCTGGCAGCCCTACCAGATGCAGACGGCTGAAGAATGAATGGCAGCCACCAGCTCCCGCTCAGGGTCCCCATGCTGGGCAGTAGGTTGTCAGGGTGCTGAATTTCCAAGAGTTGTCAGAAATCTTCTGGTATGTAAAATATGCTAATTTTAAATTAACAATTAATTCAGAAATTTTAAACAATTCCACACACACCCCCAAATATATCCAAGGGCCACAGAATTTTATTTCTGGTCTAAATAACTTTAAATTTACATCCATTTATGATATTCTATGAAACTGTGACTTTCAAGCATTTTAGCTAGTGAGATTCTTAAATAAATAAGCCAAATAAATACAAAATCAGAGATATGGCAAGAGGTCCAGATTATATGATAAATGAAGGCTCAGAGGAGAACAAATAGGATGCCCCTTTCTGTGGCCATAAAAGGCTTTATGGGTTGCACACACAATTTCGCATAATCTGCATAATGATGCTAGAAGGTGAAGGTTTTTTTATTCTATTTGCACAGATGAGAAAACCGTGATGCTAAAAAGTGAGGAAAAAACATAACTCAAGAAAGAAGAACTGCAGATTTTCATTCTCTCTCTCTCTCTCTCTCTCTCTCTCTCTCTCTAAGACCTTTGGCTCTGGAAGCAATCCTGACTTTACAGCCCAGCTCCTCCAAGTAGCCGCTAATCATGGTGAAAAATGTCTCCTATTTCTGAACTTTACCTTTATGGACAAAAACAAGAAAGAAACAGAGGTACTAATCAACTTTCAGGGTAAATGTAAAGACTCAACAGAGTAAGGTATGAAAAGTACTCAGACTACCATGTGGTGGAAATTTTATCTGAGAAGAATGTCTAGCATAGATTGAGGACTCATATTTACTTTGCACCTTCTTTTAAGTGCCTTTCAGAGTTTTGTGTCTTTAAAACTCATTTATTCCCACAATATCTATATTGGAAATACGCACTAGTCCATCGTCATGTTACCAAGCAACCTGATCCAGGTTTCATAGCCCGTGTCTGGCAGGGCCAGGACCAGAACCCAGGGCTGACACTCCTCACCACTGCATGGGCCCCTTGCCATTGCAGCAGCCACTCAGGCACAACCCTGAGAGCATCCCTCCCTTCCCCTCTCAGTGTCTCTCCCTCTTCCCTTCACTCCTGCTGTGGATCCAATGCCACACCTTTCCTGCTACTCCTGACCATTTTCCAGAACACCATCTGAGCAGGCATGCTCCTCACTTAGAATCCTGAGGCGCTCTCACTGCCTGTGGAGGATATGTAAAAGGCCCATACAGGGCTCAACCCTGACTCATGTTCTGCCACCCCCATTTCCAGTTGATCTATCTTGCACAGTCTGTCCCTGTCACCCCAACCTTCTCCTTCCTCCCCAAGTGACGTTGTTGAACATACCTTTGCCCTTCTATCCATAATGCCGTCTCCTCTCCTGTTCTCCTCCATGCATCCTCAGCCTCCCCGGCCTGGGGAAGAAAAGACCCTGGTTTTTAGATGGAGAAAACTATTTCAGAGAAAGCTTGTTCAAGTTCATGCAGCAGGAAAGTAACTGAGCTGATCTTTAAAGCCACATTTTGTGGGGTTCAGGATGCACTTGTTACCATCACCCAACCCCTCTAAAATAATTGAGGAGATGATACTGTGGCCTTAAATGACCTATGAAGGTTTGTGTTTCTCTAGATATGACATAAGGTAGCTCTGGGAGCAATTGAAATGTCCCTCTGGCCGCATTTGAAATGTCCCTCTGGCCCATTGTTCTGACCCCTGGGTTGTATCACTGGGCTTCAGCCACAACCCAGGGTCCCAAGACCCAGGAAGTCTAGGACACAGTCACACAGCTCCAAGAAGTCAATCTCTCCCTCTCCCTGCCCCCGCCTTGCTGGTGGGATGGCCATAGGCCTGTGTATGAAGCAGGCTTGACTTGAGAAGGAAAATGAAATGGCAGAGCAAGGCATGTGCATTTTATCAGAACCAAACGAACTGTGGCTATAAACATTCCGTCGCCAGAGAAATTGCAGGCTTCTTTGAAGATCAGTGTCTGTTTTTTAATGTATCTATATTTCTTAAAAAAAAAGAAAGAAAGAAAAGAAAAGAAACTGGACCAAATTTCCATTCGACTAGTGTGGGGAGGGGTTGCAGGGAAGGAGCGAAGCCTGAGTCCTGGGAAATGACATGAGGGAGGGGGGAGAGAGACCTTATGTCCTGGATTAGCACATTGATTAAAAGCAAGTTTCTCTCTTGAGCAGCCCGCCCCCACACCCCATCCGCAGCCCCAGCAGCCACTAACCGCAGCTATTTCATGGGGTCTCTCTTTGACTTACTTATTTGATACGCTCAGCCTCAACTGTTGTGGTTCAGACAGTTTGTGTTGGGGTCCTGTGAGGAAGAAAAAAGGCAGCCTCCTAATTTTCTGCAATCTTCTGTTGACATCTGGAGAGCACCCTAGCTTTTAACCCTCAGTGGTACCCAAGCGATCTCCACCCACGTTGCCCCAGCTCATCAACCTGGGGCCTGGGTGAGCCTGGGTGAGCAGCAGCCACCCCAGAGCTGCTACAGGATTCTGCCCGCCTGTGCTCCATCCTCCTCGACCTCCAAGACCTGCCTTCCCATCCCCAGGTGTCACCTCCCTCTCCCTCCATCCCTAGACCATCTTGTCCCAGCCAGTGGCTGCAATTATTCTTTGCATACAGACAACACCCTAAGCCTGATCAGTCTTTCTTGTTCCAGAACCAAGTTTTCAACTGTGTAACAGGTACTCAAGCTCCTTCCATTTCTTTCTAGTGGAAAAGTAAAAGGAAAGACAAAGCCTGGATAGCCCATTCCAAGAAGCCTTTCCCAAAACATGACATGATTACATGGCTGTACCCTTTCAGGAGGGCTGGCAAATTTCTCTTCTATTCAAGATTACTCTTGATTTCCCACCCAGGTCATATTCGTTCTGTTCTTCTAGATATTTCCGCATGAATTTTGTGTAAACACTTGGAATTGTTCTTTTTTTAAAAAAAAAAATTGTAGTTGTGAATGGACAGCATGTCTTTATTTTATTTGTTTATTTTTATGTGATGTGAGGATGGAACCCAGTGCCTCACACATGCTAGGCAAGCGCTCTGTCACTGAGCAACAGCCCCAGCCCCTAAACACTCGGAATTTAAGTTCCATTATGTACACATACCACATTTTCTTCTACATTCATCTGTTGACAAACACTCAGGCTGATTCAATAACTTGGTTATTGTCAATTGTGCTGCAATAAATATTGTGATGCAGGTATCACTATAGTATGCTGATTTTAGATCTTAGGGATAAATACCAAGGAATAGAATAGCTGGGTCATATAATGAGTCCAATTCTGGTCTTTTGAGGAATCTCTATACTGATTTCCAAAGTGGTTGCACTGATTTGCAGTCCCACAAACAGTATATGAGTATACTTTTCTCCCCCACATTCTCACCAGCAGTTATTATTATTTGTATGTTTAATGATAACCATTCCAACTGAGATAACAACTCAGTGTAGTTTTGATTTTCATTTCCCTAATTGCTAAGGATGTTGAACTTTTTCTTATGTATTTTTTGGCCATTTGTATTTCTTCTTTTGAGAATTGTCTATTTAGTTCATTTGCCACTTATTGGTTGGCTTATTGTGTGTGTGTGTGTGTGTGTGTGTGTGTGTATGCACACAAAGTGTTTTGAGATCTTTATATATTCTGAATATTAGTTTTCTGTCAAAAGAGTAACTGGCAAAATTTCTCACACTCTGTAGGCTCTTTTTATGTTTTTATTTCCTTTACTATGCAGAAGCATTTCAATTTGATGCCTTCTTATTGATTCTTGGTTTTATTTCTTGAGCTTTTTCAGTCTAATTAAGGAAGTCAATGCTTGAGCCCAAATGTTAGAGTGTTGACCCTACATTTTCTTCTAGCAATTGTGAAGTTTCTGGTCTAATTTCAAGGTCTCTGATACACCTTGAGTTGATTTTTAGGGTGATAGGTAAGGATCTAGTTTATTTCTTCCATGTATGGCTCTCCGGTTTTCTGAGCATCATTTGTTAAAAAGACTGTCTTTTCTCCAAAGTATGTTTTTGGCATCTTTGTCAATGATCAGATGACCATATCTGTGTCTGTGTGTCTCTGTGTCTTCTGTGCTGTACCACTGGTCTTCTTGTCTGTTTTTATGTCGATACTATGCCATTTTTGTTACTATAGCTCTGTAGTGTGATTGGAGATTGGCTATTTTCATGCCTCCAGCATCACTCATTGCTCAGAATTGCTTTGGCTATTCTGAGTATTTTATTCTTCCATATGAATTTTATGACAGCTCTTTCTAGTTCTGTGAAGAAAGTCATTGGTGTTTTGATGAGGATTGCGTTGAATATGGAGAGCATGATACTAAGCGAAATCGGCCAGATTTAGAAAGTCAAGGGTCAAAATTTTTTCTCATGTAGAAACTAGAGAGAAATAAGGAATTTCAAAAGGGGATCTTGTGAAAATAGAAGACAGAATGGTAGAGTAGAGGAAGGGGATCCAGGAAGAGGGGAAAGGAGCTATGGAATGAAACCCATCAAATTACACTAAGAGCATATAAGAACATATCACAATGAATTTCACTTTGATGCAGAAGTATAATCCACAAAGTAACTATGTAAATAGAAAGAAGACCGGTAGAGTAGAGAAGGGCATCCAGGGAAGAGACAAGAGGAAGGAAAGGAGAGACACTGGGGAATAAGGTGGAGTCAATCATGTTATATGCACATATGAATATGTCACAATGAACCCCACTATTGTGCATGATTATAATGCACTAATACAAATTTTAAAACTTTCCAAGACTATTCATCTTTGCACAGCCTAGAACTGTTTCTGTTTATAACTTGCTACTGATTCCCCCAGACTGGGCACCTTCATCTCTCATTGGTCTTTTTGGTGCCCTGGCTGAGGGAGGTGGTCTTCAGGGTGCTCATCTTGTCTTCTAGCCACAGTAACCTCCACAATTACAGCCCCATTATTTCTTAGCCAGCTTATTTATTCACTTATGAGTTTTTCTTCCCAACCTACCTCCAGGAATTTGATGTAACTTTGAAGCAGAAAAATAGATACAGTTAAAATGGAAAACTAAATGAAAGAACCCCTCTCCCAAGAACATGGATGATTTGTTTTATTCCACTTTGTGGATTGTGCACTCTTCTGCAGGTGGAGTAACCTCCATTACTCAGCACCAGGTGCTCCCATTTCCCATGGAATCTGCCCACTTGGCTTGATTTGATTTCTTGGAAGCATTCAAGGTCTGGTCCGTATCCTGCCTCCTTCCTCCTTATCCAGCCAGGATTTTTCTCTGCTGTCTTTCAACACTCTCTCATCCTAATGGGGAAAATTTACTGTCTTTCTCCAAACCTGTTCTGATTCGGGTTTTCCACCTCAGTGGAAGTCACCACAGAACATCCAGAAGAAAATAAAGAAGCCCAAATTTATGTATGATATACCAAAGTGCATAAATACATTCTACCCTCATGTATAACTAATTAAAACAATTTTTTTTTAAAAAAAGAAGCCTAACTTGGTCATCAAGTCTCCACTCAAGATCACTGATGCAGAGAAACCTCCCAGACAAGCCCCATCCCCAGCAGGCATGCACTGGACCACACTCTTCTCTGTCTCCTTGTATCTTGTACTTTTTGGTAATGTTGGGTCTCATGTTTATATCCCCTGTTAAACCTAACGTCTATGGAAGCATGCTCACTCAATACCTGCAGTGCAGGGATTTAACAGACAGCTGTGGAAGGAAGGAAAAGAAAGCTCTCCTGAGCATTCTCCAGGAGAGGAAAAATCTACTAATAGTGAAAGATAGAAAAAGACAAGCACCATAAGAAAAGAGTGAATGGGTGAAAGAATCACAGGGGTCCCAAGGAAGAGGTCAAATTAGCGGAGGCATTCCTGGAAGAGGGCCTGCTGGAATATTTTGATAGAATTAAAGAATATGATGTTAGAGATTCTAAAGGGTGTGGGATCTTGAAAACTGCCATTGTTTCACCAATCTCATGGATGGGCTGCCTGCTTGCTCCTTAACATGTTGGAGAAAACACAGTGTGCTGAGATCTATCTAGACACTGTAAATCATGATCATTTCATTAAACTCTCTCTTCATGGTACATACAATATGATTCTCACATTGTTATATCTTTAGTCAAATCTTCCAAAATGGGAGATGCAGTTGAATGGGATATAGTAGACACTCACTGCGCTCAGCTGATATCATCCCTTTAACCAATATTTTGTGAGTATGGAACTTCATCCCCCACCTTCCAGTGCACCTGTCTTCATTTGTATGATTCACAACTCCAGTGATGGAAGATTCAAACTGTTACAAAGGGGAAACATAAAATGCATTGTCTATCAAAAAAATCAGATTTGAATTGGCACCAGTCTTTGACAGACAAGATAGACACTACAGGACCAGGAAACAAGGTCTCCCTGTTATATAGAGAAAGGGCTTTATGCTTACACCTACCCAAATGGTCAATCAAATGTGAAGGTATAAGAGTGAGGTTATTTTTTTAATCTTTATTTTTGTTTTTACTTTCAAATGACTCAAAATCTTATCTCTCAAATTCCCTGAGAAAGTTTCTGGAAGACACCATCTAGTCAAACCAAGGAGACAAAAGAAAAGGGGAGAATGTGAGGGGAAGGAGATCTTGCCGAGGTGCCACTGAAAGACCACTCAAGTCAGGATGCTAACTTGGGCACATGTGAGTACATGAGAAATCCAAGCCTTTACGCTGTATAAGGAAAGGTTTGAAAACATTCAAGCTATTTATTGACTTTCACTTAAAAATTCAACCAAAGAGAAACAAGAAAAGGATAGATGAGATGACAGAACAGGAGGCCAGTGTGAACCAACTGGAGAAGATAAAATAGCAGTTCAACTGCAGAAAAGCAGAGGCAAGAGGGAAGTAAGTAGTGGGCAGGGCTGACAGGGAGAGCCACGCTGCTGAGCTTCAGTGGTGAGATACAGCTGATCAACATGTGATTCCAACAACACTGGAATTCCTGGAACTAGTAAGCCATGATAGCAAAGTGGCAGAAAACAAGATTAATACACAAAAGTCATTGTTAGACAGGCTATAATCCCAGCAGCTCAGGAGGCTGAGGCAGGAGGATAGTGAGTTCAAAGCCAGCCTCAGCAAAAGGGAGGTGCTAAGCAACTCAGACCCTCTCTCTAAATAAAATACAAAATAGAGCCAGGGATGTGGCTCAGTGGTCCAAGTGCCCCTGAGTTCAATCCCCAGTATCAAAAAAAAAAGTCAATTGCTTTCCTTTATGTTATCAACGCACAATTGGAATCTGAAATTGGAAACACAACATAATTTACATTAGCACCTTCAAAATGGAATACTTAGGTATAAATCTAGCAACGTATATGTGAGATCTATGAGGAAAACTACAAAATGTAGTCAAAGAAACCAAAGAATTAAATGGGTGGAGCAATATTCTATGTTCATTGATAAAATATTGTAAGGTATCAGTTTTTTCCCAATGTTTATGTGGAGATTCTACTTAACTTTAATCAAAATCCCTGAAAACTGTTTTGTGGATGTTGACAAACTGATACTGAAATTTATATAGACAGGCAGAAGGCCCATAACAAGAAATACTGTTTTGAAGGAGAGCAAAGTAGCAGGGCCAACATTACCCAATCTCAAGACGTACTTTAAAATGCAGACATCAAGGCAGTGTAATAGCAGCCAAATAAGTGATAAATAGATCAATGGAACAGAATAGAGAGTCTAGAAACAGACCTACCCAAATATAGGCAACTCATCCTGTGATAAAGGATGAGGTAATACAACAGAGGAAATACCCTTTTAACAAATGGTGCTAGAACAACTAGACATCCACAGGCAAAACCAAAAAACACACAGACATAGACCTTAACACTTCGTGAAAATTAACTCAAAGTGTATCACAGACCTACGTTTGAAGTGCAAACTGTAAAACTGAGTTTACAACAGAGGAAAACATCTGGATGGCCATGGATTTGGTGGTAACTTTACAGATAGAAAACCAAAGGCACAATCCTTAACAGAAATAATGGATAAGTTCAACTTCATTAAATTAAATGCTTCCTCTCTGCAAAAGACACTGTCAGCACAGTGAGAGACAAGCCATAGATTAGGAGGAAATATTTGCAAAAGACATATCTGATAAAGGATGTTATCCAAAATATACAAAGAGCTCTTAAAATTCAACAATAAGATTGAACAGCCCCACTAAAAAATGGGCAAAAGATCTGAACAGATAGCTTATCAATAAAGATAGAGATAGTAAACAAGTATATGAAAAGAGGCTACAGGGCAAATGTCATTAAGGAAATTCAAATTAAAACAACAGCAAGATATTATGGCACATCTATTCAAGTGGCCAAAATATAGAAAAATGCCGGTGAGGATGTGGAACAGCAGGAAATCCCGTTGCTGTTAACAATGCAAAAGGGTACAGCACCTCGGAAGGCAGTTGGAGTTTCTTACAAAACTGAACCTACCCATATTATATGATCTCATGATTACAGTCTTTGGTATTTACTCAAATGCATTGAAAACTATTTCTACACCAAGACTTGCACAAGAACATTTAGTTAGCTTTATGTTATTCATAATTGCCAAATTGGGGACAACCAAGAAGTCTCGGAGTAGGTGAATGGATTCGTAAACTGTGATACATCCAGATAGTGGAATATTATTCAGAACCCAAATGAAATGAGCTATCAATGCATGAAAACATGTGATGGAAACTCACATGTATTATTCTAAGAGGAAGAAGCTGCTTTGGAAAGGATATACGCTGTGCAATTTCTGCTCTGTGGCATTCTGGCAAAGGCAGAACAATGGAGAATAAAGCAAATGAGTGTGAGAAGTTAGGAGGAGGGAAGAGGAGCGGGCAGAGCAGAGGTCACTCAGGGCAGTAAAGCTGCCCTGGGGGCCCCTGGAATGGTGGGTGCCCACTACATACACCCGCCAAACCCATGGAAGTCACAATACCACACGGGAGGAGCCCTGATGCCAACTTTGGACTTTGGGTGAAAGCGAATCCCTGGTGTGACAGATGAGTCCCTCCCTGTTGGCAGTGAGGGGGCTGCTCCTAGGTGTTTAAGGAAGTGCTTTGTACTTTCTGCTCATGTAGCTGGGAACCTAAAGCAGCTCTAAAGACAAACACTATTTTAAAAATGTAAACAGGTAAACAGAAATGAGCTGAAATAGTCAAATAAAATTAACAAATGAAATCAATCAATTGAAAACAGTTGGTAGGAGGAAATGCAATGGACCTAAAACAATATCTTTTACCATAGTCGGAAATCAGTAAATAACGAGTGGTGTTGGTAAAGTAAGAAATAAGAGTGCAAAAGGACACTATTTTAACAATTTAATAACAAAAAGCAAAAGAAGTGATGTCTTTAGAGAACAGGGTTGGGGTGTGGGTACGGTGAGGGGCTGTTGCTTTCTATCTTATTATTTTGTGGGATTCTATGGAATGGAGCAATCAGGTTTTTAATTTTGTAGAACAGCAGCTTCCCCCTGCCCCTTTCCTGCTGTAGGGCTGAGTGGAGTTGGATACGTCCCTTTTCTTTAATTGTTTGAAATAGCTTAATTTTGAAAATGTTGAAAAAATGATACAGAAAAGAAAAAAAACCGCACCCTGCAGACCACAGCCCACCACTTCTGAGAGTCAGGCCAGCGACGCCGGGCCCTGGGTCTCCATCTTGCATTTTCGGAGTTACTGTCTGTGCCTCCTAAGGGTACCGTGCTGCACAGGTAACCACGTGAGAGCAGCCACCCAGCCACCCCCTAGTCTCCACGGGGGACTGGTTCCCAGATCCACTGCAGATATCAAAATCTGAAGATGCTCAAGTTCCTTATCTAAAACGGCAGCACAATTACATATAACCTATTTACATCTCCCATCTGTGTTAAATCATCTTTAGATGACCTATAATACACCTAGTACAATGTAAATGCCATGTGAATAGTTGTTACTCTGCACTGTTTAAGGAATCACGGCAATAAAAATGCCTGCCCATGTTCAGTACAGATGTAATTATTTTTTTCCCCGAATATTTTCTATCCGAGGTTGGCAGACATGGGCATTATGGATAGGCAGGGTTGACTGTGATACAACATTCCTGTTTGTTGAATGACTCTATGAGAAAGGTGTTATTCTAAGACGTTTCTGAGCGGGCAGCAGCTACAGCCACAGTGCACTCAGGTGCAGCCCCAGGACCTCCTGCGGGGATCTCCATCCAGGCTCAGCCACCTACCATTTTGAACCTGTGAGTCAGCCTCCTTGTGGGGATAATACCACTGGTCACCTCCTCGGGTTTTGCCAAGGTTTCATGAGTCAGCAGATGCACTGAGCGCTTAGAGCAGGATTTGGTACCTACCAGGCCCCACAACGTTAAAGGCGATGTCATCCCCAGAGGGTGATGTGATCCCTGTGCTACAGTCCAGAACTGAGTCACAGAGAGCAAATGGTGAAGTTGGGAGTCCAGACTGAAGCCCTGACTCATTCTTAACCTTTTTGCCACTGAGTCTCAACTTAAGGGACAAAGATCAAGTCCTGTGTATGTCCTGTTCACCTAGCTGAGACACACAGCTGTGAAGTTAGATTAATTGGCATCTAAAACCAGCTGTACCCCTTCCTTTAGCTCTGTGGCTTTGATTTGGTTTTTAACTTCTCCGGCTTTATTTCTTCATTCCTGGGAGTAAGAAAGTGCCTCCTCCTGGGTAGCCGGAGACCTCATTCCAGGCAGCCCATGACGGACCCTGCCCCGCTCCCTTTGGTAATAAGCCATGCCCAGGAAGATCTGCCCTCCAGTGCCCTGATACAGGAGGTGAAGGCTGGCAGGTGTTCAGACTCAGCTCGCCCTGCTAAGCTGGGATTGTGCTTGGCCATTTCACATGTGCCTTTTCTCCTACCTTACAAAGGTCAGTTCCCTTTATACAGGAAAAGCAGTCAAAGGTTTGGGAGATGAAGAAGCTAAGACTTGGCTCAAGGTCCTCTGGCTGAGTAGAGGAGACACGCTGGAAACGGGCTAAGGCTGGTTCTCTGAGATAAAGCAGCCTCTCCCTTGCTTGCCGATCCTGAGTCCGCTCCTCGCCAGAAGGTGAGCTCCCCGGACAGAGGGCTCAGTGACTTCAGCCTTGACCAGTAACGCCTGCCACTCCCTTGGGCCGGAAAGGGTCAATTTACAGTTTTGCAGTGAAGAACTCTGTCCCCGTTGTCAGACCTGTCACATTGAGATCCCTCAACAGGAAAGTGAGGGGATTCCAAGGTTGATGTCTGCAGATGAGGAAACAGCAGTGCCCAGTGATGAAGAAAAGGACAAGCCACCCCTCCCCTAGCCTCTTCCTGTGGTCGGCCTCCATTCCAAGCCCACCTGGGATTCCTAGGGATGCCTCCCCAGAGGAACACACACATCACCCATGTGTCACAGACTCTCGCGGGACAAGATGAGAAGAACAATCGCCCTGCTCCTAACCGGAAGGCTTCCTGACCACAGGCAGCTTAGGAGACCCAAGTATTTCTCAAGAGGGAATAAAGAAAAAGTATGTTGATTTTTGCCTCAACACCCAAACATGGTGGGGAGGGTATGAGGAGGAAGCTGGCTCCCTATTGCTGGTCCCAGGCTGGGTGCCAGCCCTCTCCCTGGGTCTGGGAAGGCGCAGCATCCAGAGTCACATTCGGGGCTCGTGTATGTGTGTGATGAGAGGGCAAAAGCAGGGAGCCCCACAGCCTGCGCGGGTGGTCACAGCGCAGCGCTGACGCTCCTGAGCAGACAAGTCCCACGCCAGCTCCTGCCTCTGCCCAACTCTGCGCAGGGAGCAGGCCATCTTCCTGGCCTTTGTTTGTACCAGGCAGGGATAAATCAGAAAGTTACTTTTTATTCTTTTTTCTAACATCAAGTGGTACAACTTGTTTCTGTAATCCACATCAGTGAGATTCACCTTTCGGGAAGTACAAATTTTCTCTTCAACCACAAATCCATTTTAGGTAAACATCATTGACCACCCACATGTAGAGATCCTTTGTTGGGAAAATTACTTCCCTTCTTTTCTCCTTTTTGTGATTTTGTAGCAATCCTGGGGCGGGGGTGCACACTCCACTAAGAAAGTCTATTGTTCTCTGGACTTACTCTACCGAGGACAATGTAGTCAAGTTTTGCTGAAGAAACATTACAATTTCCACAAATATGATTATATTCCAGTGAAAAATACTCTGTAATCACCTAACTCATTTTAGCCATAGAAAATAGAGATCACATAACTTCCTTAGAAAACTAAATACTAGATTTTCCCAAGAGTTCCTGTTGAAGGGGATTTGCTCACTTGCAAAATGGCCCTTTTGCTAAATGCCTGTTGGGTGACAGGTTGGCTGCTAGGCAGTACTGGTATAGAGGAGAGCTCACTCTTGCCTGCTTGGCATTTTCTGCAGAAGAGATGGAATTTGGATTCAGAGATGTCGTATCTATTTGTCACAATGAATACCATGTTTGTCCAATTTTGCAGTGCACAGATCCCCAATGAACAGGATTTGGTGTCTACAACCATGTGGTAAAAGATACACTATCATCCACATTGGTAGATGAGAAAATAAATGCTCAGAGAGGTCACTCAGCTGCCTGAAGCCACCAGCTAGACGGGGATGGATTCTGAGCCTCCCTGTGTCTGACGACATAGCTCAGTTTCTCCTTTCTTTCAGGACAAGAAACAGAATTGCCTCACTGAGGTTTTTTCATAAGCATCAGTTTTTATGTTGATGACACTGGAGCTGGATTTGTCCTTTAATGAGTCAGCTTCACCGCAATTTCTTTTTATTCCTTTTTTTTTCTCACGTCCTACAAATTGACTCTAATTTCAATAATTCAGTTTTATGCACATAAGCAAAATAAATGGCTCCATATGCAAATAAGGAGCAACAGTCCCACAGGTTTCTTTGCTCACAGGTTTCTCAGAAGAATGACCTGATGGATTTTAATTAACACATAAAAATTGTGTCCATCTATGTCTACTGTGAGATGTTTCAACGCATGTACACATTACATAATGCTCGAATCTGGATAAACTTCAAAACTTATTACGTCTGGGGTGAAATCATTCAAAATCCTTTTTTTCGAGATTTCTCAAAATATAGTTCATTGTTATCATCCACGGTCAGCCTACTGTGCGGTAGCACACCAGAATTTACTCCTCCTCTGCACGTCACTAGTCCCCCTGGGTCCTCTCCCCAGCCCTCCTCGCCCGCTCTCCCAGTCTCCGCACTGTTCTACTCTCAAGTTCTCTGGGATGAATCTTTCTAGATCTCACATTTGAGTGAGACCAAGCAGGATTTATCTTGCTGTGCCCAACTTATTCCACTTAACGTAGTGACCTCCAGCTCCACACACGCCACCAATGGCAGGGCTTCATCCTTGCCATGGCTGAATAGTACTCCATTGAATCATGTGTCACATTTTCTTTACTTGTTAATCAGCTGATGGTCACTTGGGCTGCTTTCTTTCTGGCTAATGTGAACAGTGCTGCAGAGAGCACACCAGAGCAGGTGTTCTTTTTTTTTTTTTTTTAAAGATTTTATTTATCTTTTTAATATTTTTTTTAGTTGTTGATGGATCTTTATTTTATTCATTTGTTATTTCTATGTGGTGCTGAGGATCGAACCCAGTGCCTCATGCGTGGTAGGCAAGCGCTCTACCGCTGAGCTACAGCCCCAGCCCAGAGCAGGTGTTCTTGGCACTCTGATTTCATTTGCTTTGGATATTCACCCAGTGGAGGGATTGCTGGATCAAATGGTAGTTCTGTTTATTTTGTGTTCTTCCTAATGGCTACACTAATGTCGATTTCCACCAGCAGTGTGCAAGGATTCACTTTTCCACACATCCTCACCAGCACTTGCTATCTCTCATCTTTTTGATGATCGCTATTTGAGCTAGAATGAGACATCTTATTGTAGTTTGGACTCGTATTACCCTGATGATTAGTGATGTGAAACATGTTTCCATATAACTGTTGGCCATTTTTATGTCTTCTTTTGCATAGTGTCTAAATATTATTCATTTTTGATTGGATTATTTGTTTTTTTGCTATTGAATTGGGTTCCATATGTATTCTGAATAGGAACCCCTTGTCAGATGTACACTTTGGAGATAATGTCTTCCATTCTGGAGGTTCTTTTGCTGTCTTTGGTGTACAGAAAGAAGCTTTTCAAACTGATGTTACCCCATTTATCCATTTTGGGTTATATTTCCTCTCTTTGGGACCTAACTCAAAAAATCCTTGTCCGTTCCAATATTCTGAGGGATTTCCCCTGTGTTATCTTCTAGTGATGATATGATTGCAGGTCTTGAAGTCTCCAATGCATTTTGAGTTGATTTTTGTATACAGTGGGAGAGAGGTGCAGGGTCATTCTGCATGTGCCAATCCCACTGTCCCAGTACCATCTACTGAAGAGACCGTTCTTTACCCAGCATGTATTCTTAGCACCTGGTTGTGGGTGTGCAGGTCTATTTCGGTGTTCTCGGTGCTTGTCTCACAGGTCTGTTTTATGCTAGTTCCGTGCAGCTTTGATTGCTGTATCTTTGCACTGTGTTCCAAATCAGGTAGTGCAAGGCCTGCTTCGTTCTTTTTTCTCAAGATTGCTTCAGCAATTCAAGGTTTAGTTTTCTTTGTTCATAGTTGGTGTTGTTTTGTTTTGTTGTTGTTTGTGTGATTTAATATAAATTTTGGGGAGTTTTCCTTTTTTTGTAGTTCTGTGAAGATTCTACTAGTATTTTCATAAAGATTGTAGGAAATCTGTAGATTGGGGCAGTGTGGACACTTTAACAGTATTGATTCTTCTGATCCATGAACACAGGATGTATCTCCATTTCTTTGTGTCCTTTTCAATATCTTTTGTCAATGTTTTGCAGTTTTCATTGTAAAGATATTTCACTCTTTGCTTAAATTTATTCCTAAGATTATTTTCTTCTTTTCTTTTTTCTTTCCCTTTCATTCTCCCTCCCTTCCTCCCTTCCTTCCTTTCCTCGCTCCCTCTCTTCCTCTTTCCCTCCCTCCCTCCCTCCCTCCCTTCCTTCCTTCCTTCCTTCCTGTAAATGGGATTGCCATCTTAATTTCTTTTCCAGATGATTTACTATTGGAGTGATGCTACTGATGTTTGCATGTTGATTCTGTATCCTGCAACTTTGCTGGATCCATTTATTACTTCTATTAGTTTTTTGATGGAGTCCTTGGAGTTTTCCACAGAGTGGGTAATATGATCTATAAACAGTGACGATTTGACTTCCTCTTCTAATTTGGATTCCTTTTGTGGCTTCCTCTTGCCTGATTGCTCTGTGACTTCCAGTACCATATGGGCTAGACATATGGACCTGACAGACATCTGCACAGCATTGGTGAGAGTGGACATCCTCATCTTGCTCCAAATCTTAGAAAGCTCTCAACTTTGCCCTATTCAGTCTGATGGCTGTGGGCTTGCTACATGTGACCTTCGTTCCACTGAGGTATGTTCTTTCTATGCCTAATTTGTTCAGAGTTTTCAAAAGGAAAGAATGTTAAAGTTTATCAAATGACTTTTCTGCATCTGTGGAGGGGATCACCCTGTTACTTCCTTTATTCTATTGCTATGGTGTATCATTTTATTGGTGTTGCACATGGTGAATCATGCTTGCTTCCCTAGGATGGATCTCACTTGATAAGAAATAATAATCACCTACTATTATTGTATTGACATATCTCTCTTCCTTCGAGATCTGCTAATACTTGCTTTACATTTTTAGATATTCTGGTATTGAGTGAATATATAGTTATAATTTTTATTTCCTCTTGCTGAATTGATCCCTTTCTCATTACAGAATGACCTCCCTAGTCTCTTTTTACTGCTTTTGATTTAAAGTCTATTTCATCTGATGTAAGTATGGCTACTCCTGCTTTCTTTTGTATTCTATTGGCATGGAACATCTTCTCTCTATCCCTTCACCTTCACTTAGTATGTGTTCCTTACAGGGGAAGTGCATTTCCTGGACACAGCATATAGTGGGAACTTGTTGCTGTGTTTATTCAGTCACTTTACATCTTCTAATTGATAATACATTTTCATTTGAGGTAATTGCTGCCATTTTGTTACTTTTTTTCTAAGTTTATTCTAGTTCCTTTCTTTCTCCCTCTTTCACAGTCTTCTTTTATGCTTAAGTGATTTTCTCTAATAGTTTGTTTTGATTCTTTGCTTATTTTTTTTTTTTTTTTTGGTGTGTCCAGTGTAGGCTTTTGTTCTCTGGTTCCCATGAGGCTCACAAAAAAATCTTTTTATGCTAAGAAGCTATTTCAAAATAATAGCAACAACAATGATTAAGACAGACAAAGAAAATATCCTAACAAAAAACCTCTGCACTTGTACTTCACCTTCTCCTTACATTTTGAATTTGGGATGCTTCATCTTGTGTTATTTTATACAGCCTTTGTCTTTATTAAAGTAGTTACTATTATTGTAGTTGGTTTTTTTTCACAAATCTTCATAGTGAAAATAGAGATGGAGTATTAGAGTATTTTAAATTTGCCTGTATAGTTTCTCTTACCAGTCCTTTCCACCTTCTCCAGTAATTTTTTCATATTATTATGTTAAGGCCAGATACCGCGGTCTCTCCTCTGGTATCCTTAGCCCCTGTGAAGGTTGTTTGGTGTGAATTGCTGCTCAAATGGATCTTTCTGTGGGAAGATGATTACTGGAAGGTTTAGCTGCCATCTTTTCTCTGACTCCTCCTTTTATTCTCAGTGACATTAACACATATATATTCAAATTCATTACCCTTTAGAAGCAACAGAAATATCCTCTGCAGAGGAATCATTGAGTAAATTATTTGTCATTCACATGAAAGCATAATAAGCAGATATTTGAAATATTGTTACAAAGAGTCAAATAAAATTTTAAGTGGTTATCAAATAATGAAAAATGGAAATGAAAGGTATAAAATTGTATATATGTGTTTGTGCATTCATTTACAATGCTCTGTGAAATGACTCTGCAATTAAAGAAATGAGAAAGAAAGTGAGCTTTAAAATTCATTTTATTTTTCCAAATGTTCTACAATATACATTTATTGAAGAAATAAATTAAAATACAAATCATTTTATCAAAGTCATTTCTATCCACTGAGAACAGTCAATAAATCATTGCATTTTTAGACTTAACATCAATCAGAAAGAATCATCATCAGCTTTTTTTTCCCTTGGCTTTCCACATAACCTCACGTGGTTCACAACTGATAGTTATGTCATACAAACCTACCAGATTTTGCAATGAAAGAAATGTATAAAATTGGTGCTGCATTGAATCATGAATAAGAGATATATTTTAAAATATATCAGCATTATCTATCATCTATTTTTCTTTATTTTCAAGAAACAAACAATCTGCATTTGAGCAAACTGAGCACCAACAGCATTCCCAGTATTGAATTAGAGTTATTGCATTGACTCCTCGTGATAGCCCCGTGAGGAGGTTATTTCAGCCACCTCATGTGAAAGGCACAAGGTCATCTAGGCAGCTGGAGGCAGAGCTGAGATGTGCATCTGGGCCATCTCTGTCCACCTCTCCTCTCTCAGCCTCCATCATTTGATCTGTGACCATGTCTCTCTCCCATGTACAGCACTTAGCATCATGCCTGGCGTGTGTCAGACACTTGGCACTCTCAGCCACAGTGGTTGGTGCTATTATAACTATTATTCATTACTTATTACATATCAACTTCTATGGTTTCTTGTACCTTGTCTATCTGTTTGGAAAATACAAGTGATCATTCAATTTGAAGATTTTTACTGTTATCAAAATGCATTCAAATGCAAGGGATAAAAACAGCATATTTTGTGTTGAGCACTTAAAGAAGAGTCTTTTGGAAAAGCATCACAGTTAGAGAAGTAGAAAATATAGTCTATCCTGTTCGACTGTGGGTGTCCCTTTTCTCCAGAGAGAGCTACCATGGGATTTTGTGGGAACACCTGGGTCACCTTCTACAATGAGGCCTGCTCAGCAACGCTTACCAGTGTCAAGCCCACATTGAAACCAGCCTACAAGGTGCCTCCTCCTCCTACTCTGTCCCCATCTTTCTTTACAGCTTCTCCTCCTGCTCTAACCCATTCCTAATCCATCATCCCTCCATGCAGCCAGGCCAAGCCACGCCGTCCAGTGCGGACCTAGCTGTTACACACCCCTGGGTCTGCACAGACTCTAGGCATCAGTGGCAGTCATCCTCCAAGACATGGCAGAGGTGTGTCCCTCTCTGGAAAGAGCCTCCGACCCTCAGCCCTCTAAAGAGTCCATTCTCCTCTTTCTGGTGGGCTCTCAGTAGAGCATCCTGTCCCCATCCTTGAGCTGATCCTCATGCAAATCTGCATCTCTTCTAGCCCTGGAGGCTTTGGAGCAGGAGCCAAGGCCCAGGCGATCCCAGCTCCTGTGCTCAAAGTAACACAGGCCAGACTCCAGGACAGTTTCTGGGATGGCAATTTTGAAAAGCAGATCAATGAAGCAGCATTGATAACACAACTCATTTAATGAAGCAAAAAATAAAAATAAAAAAATTACCATCCAGATGAGGAGAAGCGAGTTCAAGAAGTTGGCAGTGGCGAACTTCAGCACTGACTGGAGGGAAGGACTGTCATGCAGGAAGCTTCCGGCCTGTTCTCAGCGAAGCTCTTGTGCTCCAGTTTCTCTCTGTCCCTCTCTGCACCCTCCCTCTCCCCTTGAGATTTCTTTGTCCTCCTGATAAGAACACATAGCAGCTATCGATTCAGCCAAGACCTTCACATGTCCATCCTCTCTTCCACCCTTCCTTAGAAAAATGACACCCTGCTTCTGTTTCTGTTCCCAAATTTCCTAGACAAATCTCTCATTGGCTTCTTTCAGGTCAGATGGTAAATACTAAGCGACAGAGAAACAGGGACAGAGTAAGCACCTACAAGCAAATCCCATATTAACAACGAAGGTTTGGGAAGCCCTAGGGGTCTGCTCCTAGAGGAAGGGTGACAGGGAGAAGTCACAGCGGTCCTCTGAGCCCGTGCACATTCACACACATGGGTGCACTGTGCCCCACACAGTGAGTCTCCACCAGATTTGTTGAGTGAAATATTGCGTATGCACACACATGTATATTAATACGGATTTTAGAACACACAGTCATAACAGTGACTCTGGCCTAGAAAAGCTTTCCCTGCTTCCTGTACCCTTAGAGGAAAAAATGAATCTCCACTGTTGTCCAAATGCTTGCTGGGGTCAGACCCTTGGCTGTGGTGAGCATATTTTTAATGGTATTTGCTTTAATGAGGAGCCCCACTTACCTCCTTCTCCACAGCACTTGATCTTGCCTTTGGGGTGTGAGAGGTCACGCAGCGTGGTCTTGCCCTGGGCTTTGCTCCACTCTCATGGCAGTGGGGCCAGAGGATGGTGATGAATGACGAGACCAGCCTTCCATTAATAGTTTATCTGGGTTTCCGTCGCTGCCCTCTCTTAGCTGGTGGTCCCACAAATGTTTCAGTCAAAAGCAAAAAATGTAGTGGTTCATTTTAAAAGGAGTGTCTGCCCTTTAACAGCAATTGGCGTCTTCGTGATCTGCCCTGCAGGTGGCAGTGGGGAAGACACGGGGAGCTCACGCAGGTACCACGGCAGCGCTCTTAGGACCATAAGCTGCCCAGGTGGCCAGCTTGGCCTTTCCTGCCTTCCTTCGCTTACTAACTCAGGCCCATCTCTTAATTTCTCGGTGCCTTTCTTTACTATAAATAAGCAGAATAATAGTACCGAGCCTCGGGCGCAGCCGGGGATACAGAGAAGGGCTTGAGAAGAGGAAGGCTGAGCCTGCAACACCAGAGGCCCAAGTTTCACATGGACAGAGTCAAGCTAACCTCCTCAGCCATCCCTGGCAATCTCCCTTGAACGTCCCATGTGAGCCTCCCCGCCATGCTCTAGGATTCCTCCGAACCCAGCCTTCCATCTGCTCAGACATGCCTACAGTTTCCCTCCCACCTTTTGACGTCCTGCTTGAGTTTCTCTACCCTTCTCCTCTGGTTCTCTTAGGACATTTCTCCATCCCCAGACCATCTCCCATCCATTTAAACACACACACACATGCACACATGCATGCACACACATGCACACACACACATGCACACATGCAGGCACACATGCACACACATGCGCACCCACATGCACATATGCACACACATGCACGCACACACATGCACATGTGCACACACACACATGCACGCACACACACACGCACACACACGCACATGCTCACACACACTCAGCTCCGGTCCTTCCCTCCCGTGTCTGCCCAGGTCACAGTGTCACTGAAGCAGTGGGCACAGTGGGATGAATTTGTCACGGGAAGAGGAAGGACCTCAAACGCACTGGTGGGCCTTGCACCCCAGAACCTCCTACTCAGAAGCCTGGTCTCCACCAGGAGCCCTGTGTCCTTCCTTGTTTGATCTCAGCCTGCTGTGCCTGGGGAGCAGAGGCACACACCTCTGAAAAGCCAGCTTCACCCCAGTCCCAATGCCAGGCCTCAGCTGGACCCGATGGCCCCTAGCAGACTTAGGGGCCACAGCTTCCTCTTCACTCAGCAGACTTCAGCTCTCCCAGGGGGATGCTGAAGCACTTCAGAGATTCTGGACTTCTCCCAAAGTCCTACTCCCCTCACTACCAACTTTGGGTTGCTCCTGGCCTCGCATACCTGTGACAAACCCAGAGGCTCCGGTTGAAACCCTCCCCCAAGCTCCTGCTTTCCCGTTTGGAGGTCTCAGAATCCAAGAATACTAGGGCCTTGGAGTCTCCCAACCCAGATATGTGCTGCAGGTAGCATGCCATTAGGAAAAGAGGGTGAGGACCAGGACCTGAGGAGCTCA
This sequence comes from Xerus rutilus, assembly GCA_028644305.1. Lineage (NCBI taxonomy): Eukaryota > Metazoa > Chordata > Mammalia > Rodentia > Sciuridae > Xerus > Xerus rutilus. The sequence continues at coordinate 6,700,050 of CM053401.1, forward strand.
CAGTCCCCACCCTAATCTCTATATAAAGTACTTTATTGGATTCTCTCAACACAGCTGCTGGGCAGACACTTCCTATCTGAGGCCTGATACCAGCGAAGTGGAAACTGTGCAGTGAGGCCAGCCTCCGAGGCTGAGCACCCAGAGCGCTGGCATTTCCGCCCCTTGGTCCTCCCAGGGGTTGGTGCTGCTCCAACAGGCCCCACGCCCTTGCCAGGGCCAATCTCCTGCTCAGTCACAAACAGGAAAGGGAGGTTCAACTGAACAGAGCTGGGCCCTGCGAGAGCTGGGGCGGAGGCAGTAGGCTAGAGGCTGCTCCCTCTTCCCTAGGGCCCAACGCCAGTGTTCTCACACTGTGGTCAGGACGTGATGGTGGCTCATGAAGTCAACCGCGGGCAACTGGTGCTTATTGCCACGAATGATGCTTTGCAAGACTGATTCTGCTTTTGTCTGTGTCTACATATCTATCTATATTTCTATTTATCTATGTATCTTTATGGATTTCCATCTACTTATTTGTACTGAGTTATAGTAAAACATATATCTTACTGAGTTTAGGTCACAAAAGTTCAAATCTGCTTCCCTGAATCTGTCTCTGAAATTTTAAATTCCTTTCTAAAAAGTAAAGATAAAATCTAACAGAGAAATCATGAGCTTCAAATGAGGTGTCCAGTAAAAGACTTTATGAAGTGTAATTTCTCGAAAGCAAGCTGTGGATATTAGTGAAAGGTCAGTGTCACCTGACACTCACAAGACCAGGTTTTCATCTCTGTTTCTGTTCCTTGGAGAACACACCTGCTCGTCCCTGACCAGAAAACGCAGAGTTTCTCTGGGCGGTGAAGTTGGAGTCAAGGCATGAAATACTTCCCAAAGCCATTGGGAACGCCAGTGCTAAGACTTAGAGCTGAGATCCCCGCTGGGGTGACCCGAGCTGCAATAAGAGCAGATCCAGACTGGCATCTCTGTGGGAGGTGGGCCATCAGAAGGGAGGCTTTAAAAACATTAGCCATGAAGAAGAATGAAATTATAAGCTGAGCGCGGTGGCTCAAGCCTGTAATCCCAGCACTTAGGGAGGCTGAGACAGGAGAATCGGGAGTTCAAAGCCAGCTTCAGCAATGGCGAGGCACTAAGCAACTCAGTGAGACCCTGTCTCTACATAAAACACAAAATAGGACTGGGGGTGTGGCTCAGTGGTCGAGTACCCCTGAGTTCAATCTCCAGTACCAAAAAAAGAATGAAATTATACCTTTCGATGGCAAATGGAGGGACCTGGAGAACACTATGCTAAGTGAAATAAGCCAGGCTGAGAAAGTCAGAGGATAAATGTTTTCTGTGAATATGCAGATGTTAGAGAGAAAGAAAGGAATTTAAAAGGGGGGAACCTCATGAACATAGGAGGGACAGCAGTGAGTGATGGAAGAGTGGATGAGGAAGAAAGAGGGAGGGGGAGGGGAGACATTGTTGAATGAAATTGACCCAATTATGCCACGTCCACCTATGAATGTATCACAGTGAATTCCACCGTTATTTATAATTATTGCATCAAGTAAATAATTAATGTGCTCAGTAAAAAAACAAAAATACCAATAAATAAATAGAAGGAAGACAGAGTAGGTGAAGAGGGTCAGGGGAAGGAGGAGGGGAAAAGGGAAACTACTGGGTATTGAAATGGAGCAGGTCATGCTATATGCACTTATGAATGAGTCAAAATGAGCCCACAATTACGTATAGCAATAACGCACTGATAAATTATTTTTAAAAAGAGTAAGACTCACCTGGTCAGAATCTGCTGACGACATTGAATCAGATGGCTTTCATAGAGGGACTCATGAAAGCAGAGCAGAGGGCCCTGAATTCAAAGGGAGCATCATAGAGGTGAACAAAGGTGAGCGGCAAGAAAGGGCCTGCTCACGCTGGTGCCAGGGCTCAGATCTGGGGTGGGCCCAGACCCTGGTCTATGCAGGGCCAGGAAGCATGAGCTTGGTGGTTCTCATGGGTGCCAGACACTGATTTTCAAGCTTCAAAAGCCAGGCTGGAATTCAGACCCAGGGTCCTCAGCTTTCCCCACCCACTCAGGCCCCAGGCCTGATTGCTGCTCCCCTCCCTGAACTTTCTGTTTGTCTCACCGTCTGGACCCTGAATCTGCCGCTCCAGCTGAGGGCACAGGGAGGCCCTCTCAGCACAGAGGAGCGTGCCTGTCGGTGTGAAGCTTCAACAAGCACATGGTCGGTGAGGCTCCCTCTGCGGTCAGAGCCCAGGTGGCGGGGAGAGGAGGCCACTGATGTGGTTTCAGATGCTGAGATGCCCTGAGACAGAGCTGGACCAAGAGAGGCCACCGGAACACCCGCGCAAGGGGTGATGATCCCAGCTGTGAAACCCGAGTGGAGATCAGCTGCTGTTGCCCCCGGGGAACGTTTTTAAAAGAATACTTCTCCTCCTGAGATGGAGGCCTGGCCTGTTTCTGCAAGGACGTGACCTCCGCAGCACCAGGGACCAGCTCCCTACTGCAGGTGCCATGCAGGCAGTTATGGTAACCATTTTGTTTACTTTGAAGTCAATACTTGCTTGTTCCTCCAGATCGTTTCTCTCAATCTCAGGGTATTTTTTAATGTGTTAAGTGAGAGCACCAAGAATTCGAGGAGTTGTCAGGAGGGTTGCCTGAAATAAAAGAAGACAAAGGCGCGTACTTTGCCAACCATGAGGTGCTATGCGATTTGTATTGATGGATTCACTGATTGATAGACTTATATCCTCCATTTTAAAAAGTTGAAAAATGAAAATAATAAATTATCAGAAAGCACACACATATCTAAGAAATGAAAAACAAGCCAAATGATAAAATCGCGGATTAAAATATAAAAGGGTTTACCATGTAGAGAGATCCCTAAGTTGCTACTCATGTGTCCCCTAGACCTGACATGCCAGCTGCCTGACCAAACTACCAATTCCTGGCCCCTCCTTGAGGGTAGATATGAAAACAACATTTTACAATAATGAAGACTGAGGGCCCATGAATTGTGCAGTATGCAACCTGCATGCAGATACATGGCAGCCTGCTAGGGATCTGCTGGGAATCTTCCCTCAATATGATTATGAAGAAAAGGTGCTCGAGGGAACTGTTCACAGGGATGAGTTATGTGATGGCTTTGGCTATTGTGAGTCACAGCAGATTCAAGGAAGCAAATAACTGTGACAATCATTCTGCTGTATTTTTTTCTGATTTTGGGGGGGCGTTGTTTGTTTTTTCTGGTAGTGGGGATTGAACTCAAGGCTGGCTTTGAACTCCCGATTCTCCTGTTTCAGCCTCCCAAAGCGCTGGGATTACAGGCATGCACCACCACGCCCAGCATGGGTTTTTGATTGCTCTTTTTCTGGTCACTCGCTTTCAAGTGTCATCCCTAAGGCACCCTCATGTCCTGTGTGGTCATGAAGATTTGCATCTTTCTCCTGAGAGGTTTATAGCTTTAGCACTTACATTAATGTTTATTATCTGTTTTGAGCAACTTTTGTTTGGGGCGTGAAGTAAGAGTTCAGCGTCACTCTCTCATGTGTGGATGGACAGTCATCTCAGTTCCAGTGAAGACTAACTATTCTTTCCTGCTGAGTGGCCTCGGTGCCCTTGTCAACCGATCACACACGCGAGGGTTGGGTCCCTTCTCAGTCCCCCTCCGCCACCTCCCTGTTTGTCCTTCTGCTGGTACTTCCTGTTCTTTCCCCAGCCGCTGTGGTTAGAGCACAGGTGGCCCCTGCAGCCTGGGCGTGGGCTAAGTGTGGGTCTTTTCTACACCAGCAAAAAGGCACCTGGGGCTGCTTCTGAATCATGCCCACACTGGTGTGCCTCTCTCCTCATTAAAAAATGCCCAGTATCGCTCCCCTTACCTGAGGGAAAATCCAGACTTTAATATGCTTCATAAGTCCTCCATAAGGTGATCCTGGGTTACCTCTCCAGGCGCAATCCTAAGGAAGATGGCAAAAGTGTCCATAATTCTCTACAGTTCCTCCATCAAGACACAGGGTCTATAACCTCCACTGGAGTCTGAGCTGTGTATAAAATGTGTATGGATTTGGTGCTGGGTAGGTTCTGAGTCCAGACCTCAAGAAACTCATCAAGTTTCTGATCTCTCTTTTATAACCCTGAGAAGCCAGGAGGAGAAGAAGAAAAATGAGGAGGAAGAGGAGGAGGAGGAGGAAGAAAAGGAGGAGGAGGAAGAGGAGGAGGAAGAAGAGGAGGAGGAGAAGAAGGAGGAGGAGGAAGAGGAAGAGGAGGAAGAGGAGGAGGAGGAAGAGGAGGAGGGAAGAAAAGAAGGAGAGGAAGAAGAGGAGGAAGGAGAAGAGAACCCTTAGGATAACCTGGTGGTCCAAAGGATCCCAGGATGAGGAGGGAAGAGGTCTCCTGCTGACAGCAGCCCATCTCCAAATGACCTGGCTCCTGCCTTCAGACTTGGTGAAGCCTGTCAAGGCCGGCTGAGCCCAGCTCCCATCCCAATCTGGGTCCATCCCATGTTGCTGCTCTATAAACTGAGAGCCCAAGGGGGCCGCATTTCCAGGCATCGCATGTCTGTGGGGTGCTTTGTCAGAAGCTGACTGCCGCCATCTCTGCCCCCCACCCCTCGCCACACTCCCCCGCCTGCAGTCTCTGGGTGTGCAGCCCTTTCCTTACAAGACCTCTGCCAACCCCTTTCCCTTTCCACTCATCCTTCAGGCTTTCCCTCTTTGGTATCTCTCCTACTGCTCCACACCTGAGAAAGCCACCCCTGCCCTGCGCCCCTGGCTTCCCTCCCGCCCCGCCCCGGTCACCCTGGCTCTCTCCTCTCCTGCACACACGGCAGGAGCTGCGAGGAGGGGAAGCCTCGCATGTCTGGGCTTCGTCACTGCAGGCCCAGGGGCTGGCGTGGTATTGGGATTTGGGGGAATGTAGCGCATACACCCGCCTGAGCTTGAGAAGTAGGAATAAATATCCTGGAGGATGTGGGCTCTGAACGGGAGTCGGAGCTGGTACAGGAATGAGGGTCACAGTTTTGCAGATAAAGAGGTTGCGTCGGAAAACCTCTGGAAAGAGAGAGGGGGCGCCATGGCTGGGGGCTAGAAGGAACCAGGTTCTTGTGCGATGGCGCAGAGCACATGAGAGAGCCAAGGGCCCCGGGGTGGGGGCAGGGGTTGGGCTCAGCCACCTCAGTGGGGTCAGCCAAACCTCTCCTGTCTTTCAACTCTCTGTTTTTTAGACAGAAGAGTCATTTTGACAACCCCAAATGACTTGGCTTCAGCTGGGCTAGGAAGAACCCAGAAAGAGGGTTCTGAGCTTTCCAGTGGCCTCAGCAAGGCCCTTCTCCTCACACCCAGGCCGGTGGCAGAGATTTCCTTCCCAGATAAACAGAGAGGCACAGGCCAGAGGTGTGTGGACAGAAAGCCAAGCCTCACAGAAGTGGTGAGCGGCCTGTTTCCTCCAGCGCCCCGTGGGATGGGCTCCTCCCATGTGGTACCAATAAAGCCGGGCTAGAACGGTGGGATAAAAGCCCAGGGACATAAAAGCCGCCCGGAGGAAGAGAGGAGCGGGGGAGCCCCTCATCCCTACGTTAACTGTTCCCGCATTAATCAGACTCGAGGATCTCAAATTGGTCTTGTCTGCTCTTCCAGGAACTTGAAGGGAGCGGCAATTCCAGAGTCGTAGTTCTTTAAAGTGGGAACAGCCCCTTTAATCAAGAGGTCTGGCCTCTCGTGGAGAGGTGGAAGACGTGAGGCTCCGATCGGGCTGCGCCCCTGGGCGGTGCACAGGGCGACGTGTGGAGCCGCTGTCCTTGTGGCCTTGGTTTTCTTCCCTCCTTATGCAGCACCATGGCTGAGGGAAGGGGCTTGTTTGCCTGGACCACCTTCCTCTCACCATCCCTCACCTGTCAGTGGTCCACACGGGGAGAAAAATCACAGATAAGGAGATAAACGCAGGTCATCTCATGGAGGACAGACATTGTAGACTAGGTGACAGGACAATGAGCTGGTGACCAAATGAGGAAGCTTGTGTGCACAGGATGCAGCAGACACTGTGGAGTCGAGGCTGGGGAGGCTGAATGGAAGGACTCCAGGGCACTGTAGGTCTCAGAACCAGGAAAGGAGACTCTGAGACCCAGCAGAGCTACGCATGGGCCGCTGCAGAAGGGGTGGGGCCAAGGTAAGAAGAGCAACCCGAGGCGAGGGTTGACAGGAGTTAGAAGAACTGGAGACCAGAAAGACCTGGCGCCTCACCAAGGGAGCCCAGATCAGCTCAGGGCTGATGCCAGAGTTCAAGTTCAGAGGCTTTTGGGGACTGATTCTGGGGACTCAGGCTGCTTTTATGAGAGTCAAGTTCTGAGGAGAGCAGCACAGTGCACTGGGCATCCTCTGGGGTCAGAAGCATGCCGCAGCAAAAGCCAAGAGCAAGCAAGGAAAGGGGTCATGAACTCAAACAGGGCCCTGACGGGTGCCTGGAATGAATTTTCCTGTATAAATACCCTCTGGAGGATGAGTTCACCCAGATTTGCATCGTTATGTCCACAAGAAGGTGGCCTTCGGGATCCATTCACAAGCTATGGGTCAACCTTTCGAGTCCCCATTTGTACCCTGGGAAAAGGATACACCTCTTCCTAGGGCTACTGGAGCACAGAGAGTAGTGAGGATAGCACCTGCCCAGGGCGTGTGCCATACATGAGCTCATGGTCTGACGCTGGGCAGTGTCAAACAGCAAGGGCTCAACTTTGCAAACATCTGAGCACAGGCCTCTGCCAAGCACTTAAGACACATCCTCATCCATTCCCCACCTCAGCCAGTGGGACACAAAGTACTTCCTGTTGTCCATTTTCAGCCCAGGGCCCAGGTCAAGAAAATCAGTGACATGTGCCCTCACGTTCTCAGACACCCACAGCCTTGATCTGCCATCGCCAACCCAGCTGCCATTTGCAGCAGGATGAGAACTTACAGGAAAGGAGATTGGAGAACAAAAGCCCACTGGGAAGAGTCACAAGCCTGCTGCTGCCCATTACCTGAGGTGACTGAGGAGGCATCAAGAGGGCCATCAGGGAGCACTGGTATGTGTCCCCAGATTTGGAGCCCTGGGGAGCATTATCTGCCCTACCTAAGAACATCCGAAGGTGGAGACTGATTGAAATAGTGCAAGATGGCCCAGCAAAGCCAGATGGCAGCCATCAAGTCAGTCCAAGAGCTCCTGATGTCACCCACAGCAGCCAATGGAAAGAGTCTGGCTTTGTGCTTCCCAAGGGAACATCCCAGGATGGTGAGACGGTCTCAGGATGAGGAGTTGGGAAGCAACTCAGTCTCTTTCTGCTGCCTGGGCTCACAGAAGGCCCATCACAGGGCACCTCTTCCAGGGCACACCCAGGAGGGTGGCCAAAGAACCCACGGGTGCCTCTCAGGAAGAAAGAACCACTTTTGGACACAAATGCCAACTGTAGCTGTCAGCTTTTCATCACTACAGGGGAACGTCTGAGACAGGTAAAGTAGAAGAGGCTGATTTTGGCTCACGGTTCCTCAAATGCAAGGGCTGGAGGCCTCATCTGGTAATGGCCTTCTCTCTGACAGTCCTGAGGTGGCTCAGGGCAACACATAGAAGAAGGAAAATGTGTGTGTGTGTGTGTGTGTGTGTGCGTGCGCGCCTCTAATGCTGTCTCCCTCTTCTTACACATCTACTAGGATTCAATCATGCGACTCACCTGATGACTTCATCTGACCCTCGTTGCTTTCCCAGGTGCCATTTCTAAACACTATTGTTGGATCAAGTGTCAACCCTCTGAATACCTTGCATGGGGATTCAATCTCAACACATGGCGCCTTGATGGAATGTCAAGCCAGGTCCAAACCCTGAACACCATCATCCAGCTGCAACTCTACCGGCACACCTGGCCTTAAGGGTGCTAATGTCTCCTCTGTGCCCACACCACAATGTGGCTTCTTTCCTGGAAAGGCCACACACATGCCAGGGAGAGGGAGGATGAGGAGAAGGAAGGTAGAGGACTCACACCCCCTCTCCACTGCTGAGCCCACCCAGTCCAAGACAGGAATAAGAGTAAGCTTTACACAGAACAAGGAATTGCAAGAACCAGGATGAGATGTTGTAACAATGCAGAAACAGGAATGGAGAAGAGAGATTCGATAGAGTACAGGAGACAAGGAGATCCGCCATCCTGTTTGCACCCACCTACATCAACTCACTCACAGATTTCAGTGTGCAAATCAGGGGGACGTTGTTGACTCCATGGTCCAGACCAGAAAGCCAAGGCTCCACCGGCCAGCTGACTGGCCAGATGTTCCCCTGCAGTAACAAGAAGCTGACCGCTACAGTTGGCATTTATGTCCAAAAGTGATTCTTTCTTCCTGAGAGGCACCCGTGGGTTCTCTTTCCCCCATGCTGCATATCAGAGCTGTTCCTGGGTCCCCAGGTCCATCTGCCTCCAGCAGCCACACTGGCAATCCTCCTGTCAGGTCCCCACAGCAGTCGAAGGGGAACAGGTCTTAATGGAATGACATGCTCAAAAGACAGCACGTGCCTAGGAAAATCTTCAGTTTTGAAAAGCAGAGCACCCGCTGTGCATCGGGGGACCTCTTCCGAAGTCCTTCCCTGGAGCTATAAAATGGCCACTGGGTGCTGTCCCATGCCATGGCTCTTCTTTTCATGGAGCACATTATTTATGGAAGCAGAGAGAGTTCCACTACAAACCCATTAGAAGGCAGAGATGGCAAGAGGCATTTTTCCCTTCCCAGAGAGGACAAGATCCTAATTACCCAGGAGCTCACACTCCTGCAGTGGTACCAGGCTCAATAAATAACACCCTGTAGGAAAATGTGCTCAATGGAAATCACGACTTACTCTACACAAATCAATGACCGGCCAAGGGAGAGTTTCCAGCCTTTTAGCAAGAAAGTTAGCAGCAGCCTACAAGTTTGGAGACCTGGCTTCTCAGAGATGGCAGCCCTCATTCCTCACAACAGACTTCTCAGAAACAATTAACATTTTTTACTTAAATAATAATCTCCAAAGAATGGATGTATCTGGGAGATGCTAGCCCTGGTGAAATCACGAGGTATTTGGAGGTGAATCTATGGGCATCATGAAGCTACTGTCCTCGGATGCCAATGTTCATAGAGCTTTTCTGTGCTGATCACTTTTCCAAGAAATAATTGTGAAAGCCCAAGGTGGAAACTGAGCTTCAAAGGCTAGACTGCTCAAACAACCTCAGAATCCATGAACTCTCAGGAAATGCTAGTTGTAGTGCCAAAGAGGCAGTCACTTGGGTTTGTTAAGAAAATACAATTTTCTGTTTTGTTTTATTTTTTTAAAGTAGAGATGGGTGGTCTTTCTGGTGTGGAGATTAGAGCTACAGGATCGTTCGTTCTGTGATTCTGGGAAAACTAACAGGGAGAGCAGTGATTCCCCACCCCGCTCTCCTTGCTCAGAAAGCAACAGTAGAGCCAGTCCAAACTGGTAGCAGAGCAATTCCAGGAAGGGGTAGAGAGTCATAGATGCAGTGCTGGGGAATGAGGGACTCCCCTTGAACACAGAAACAAAAGCAAATAAGTAATAACCCTCACCAAGTACAGTCTGCGGAAACTCCCCAAGAGACATCCCCTGCTGCTCTGCCCAGAGGAGGTGGACTGGGAAACAGAAGGACTTGAACTTGAGGCCATGAATGCTGGGTTTGACTTCCATGTCTGCTACTCCTGTGCCCAATGGCCTTGAGCCTGATGTGGTGTCTACTCATCCATTTCTCCTTTACCATGCTTCCAGAGCCCCTTCAAGGGGCCATGTTTATGGCCAGCTCTGGCAGTACAGATACTCGGAGCCATGTATGCCAACTTTTCACATTTGATTGCCTACCCAAGAGGTTTGGATTCTTCCTGTAGAGAAAGGTCTGGAGGCCCAGTGCAACTCACCTGTATAGCTCAAGTTCAGGGCTAGGGACACGTGTATTTTCTTATGCATACGTGAGGACAAGACTTCAAAGGAAATATTACTAATCCCATTTTAGAAACATGGAGCAACTTGAACTTGGCCCCACGGCTACTTTGCAGTAGAAGACGTGTCTGGACTCCCCATTTTGTGTTGTCTCCCTGATCCCCCAAGTCCTGAGAAGAGCAGCAGGCATCACAGGCTCTTGGGCTGTGCCAAGCCAGGACCTCATCACCAGGGTACAGGGCAGGGCTGAGTGTACAGGGCAGGGCTGGGAATACAGCCGTGGGGAACGGACCCTCCCAGATGCCCCAGGATGCTGCTAGCTGGGCCTAATCTTTTTCTGTTTATTTTGGGCTTGGGGATACTCAAGACTGCTCTGTTCCATGGTATACAAGGAAAGTGGTGGAGGAAGTCAGCTCGCTCTGTCCCTGCTAAGCTGAGCACCCTCACATCTGACTGGGCTGAACAGAGGAGGGAGCCATCATGCTCTCATGGCTACTGGAAAGCACATATGTAAAAGCTCATGGGTCACTGGGACCCTAGAGAGACAGCAGACCCTCCCCAGTCTCCTGGAAGTCTCTGTTGTGCACAGCCCGGGGAGGGGGAGATGCAGGGGCACCGGTGTTAGGCACAGTCTGTCCTCGGGATGAGTGGCAATGCTCTAGGGCAGCAGAGCAGCACTGAAGAGTGAGGGCCTCAGGCACAAGCCCAGGCCACCACTGCACAGCCCCAGGAACTCAGGCAGCAGAAAGACTGCTGCCCTCTGCCATGGCTGACGACCCACCAGACCCACAGGACGCTGCGCACAGGACACCACCCAGACGTCACCCACACTCTCCTCCTCTTGTTTTGCAGAGCAATTAGGGGACTTCGCCACCACTAGTCAGAACAGTCTCTTGCTCTCAGAGAAGGATCCAGGTTTCTGCAACCTGCAAACACATGCTTTTGGTGCCTTTGCCTAACCCCGCCCTTGTCTTTTAGCCTCTCTCTGCCTCTCTGTCCTCAACTTAAAAATAAAAAATAATGCCACTCTTCCTTAGTGGTTCTGTGAGTATCTCAGGTCAGATCTGTGTGCAAATCCAAATTTCTTACTTTCTAATCTTGTGACTTGTCACCTTTAAGAGAGGGACTCTGAGTTCCTCACTGAAAAGGCCAACCTAGCACTAATAGGAATGATGTTGTCAGACACATGGGGGGAGCTCAGTGACCACAAACTGCTGCTCCTGAGCAGAGGTGGCTGCAGCAATACCAGTCCTTGGCCCAGCTGCTCATGTCACGTGGCTGCACCACCATTAACTGTTAGGCACCTCTCAAGGAGGAGGAGCGGGGATAGGGCAACCTTCTAGTGGGAAACAAGGGCCGTGAGGAAGGAGGGGGCATTTGGGAGTCAGCAGGCAATGCCACTTCTGTTTTTGTCCCCGAAGAACCCCAGCACCTAGATTTTAAAGCATTGACAAAGCATTTCAAATTGTCTCCTCTAGTCCCAGGAATCGTAGGAGAGAAGCCCCTTCCAGCCTGCTCCTTACCTGGGTATGGGATCCAGGGATGAAGAACACCCCCTGCTGGCCACCACACATCAGGCTGGGAACCAGGAGACATATCCAGGTGGGTCTTGGTCCCTGGGAGCTCTGACCACCGGGTTCCTCTCCACCTGCCCCGTGGTCCCCCTGACTTTTAGCTGTCACAGCGTGGGAGCAAGTGTTGGGAGGTTATTGAAAACACACTCAGCAAACCTTCTAATTGCCCAAAGTGGTCATTTGATCTATGTGGGAAAGCATGCCCTCCCATTGGCTCCCAGCAAGCAAAGTAGTCTCAGCACTGACAGAAATAGCTCCCACATGTCACAGAATGCCTGCTGGTCCCCAGGCACGTCACGGGCACCGTGTCATTGTTCTCCAGGGCAGCCTCCCAGAGAGGCCTTGAAGGCTGCCTTACAGATACGGGAGCAGGAGCCGGCAGGGCTGAGGGCACTGCCCACGTCCCCCACAGCACCAAGTGGCAGAGGTGTCTGCTTGGAACCCTGCGCTGCGTCCACTCAGCCACGCCCACATTCAAGCCAACGTGATCGTGGAGCAGGTAGAAAGCAACAGCAGAAGGTTTGAGTCATGAAGAGTCAGGGATGCCAGTTCATACAGACTTTGTTTCCAGGCCTCCAAGACTCTCTAGTTGTTGCTTAATATTTGATTTTTCTGGTAAAATTCAGCAAAGAGTTCATTGAGGATTGGGCATGTGACAAGTGGCTACCTTACAATGAGGTCCCATATTCCTACTCACACTCTGGGGCTGAGGACCATTCAGAACACCAAGCATGTGATGCTGGACAAGTGACTGATCCTCTCCCAACCCTCCTTCCATACCTGTGTTCTGAGAATCCAAAAGATCTGAGACAAATACCAAGCACCTGCCCAGTGATGGCCTAGCATAGCTGTGACATTAATACCAGCAGCAATCAACGTGTCTGTCAGTATTGTTTTCTGTACCTGGTCCCCAGGATCAGTTCCCCATGACTTTCCTTCCCTCCACTCCAGCCTGGGAATCTGGCCGGCTTGCTTCTCCTCAGTCTTTATGTTGCTAAGGGCACTTGGGCTTCCTTTATTCCAAGTAATACCTGAAAAAATATTAGAATTGCTTTCTCATCCTCCTCTTCCTCCCTCCAGCAATACACCCAAGACCCTCTCAATTTTCAGATTTTCCTGACCATTTGTTCCAGGGTTCAGGAAGGTGTTAAACATGCTTCCAGGCAGAGACATGGCATTGAGTACGTCTCCTGAGTCCTACCTACTCTGAGGTGCCCCAGGATATTCTTTTCCACTGTGGTCAGGTGCTCTTGTCTTCATGTCATCTAAGTCTACCCAACGCAGTTTCTTTCTGATAGCTTTTTTTAAATTTAGACAATGACACGTAGAGTTCCTATCCTGCTATAACTCAGGCAAACTGTGTGTGAACACATTAAAGTTTGGGGATTCTATGTCTTTGGATCCTTAATTAGATCTGTTGCCTCTTTCTGAATGATTCTAGGGAAGTTTATCTACAGATGTGCAAAAATTCATGACAAGCCAGGAATAGAAGGGAAAAAGCATACAAGGTATAAATGAGTCAAAAATTACCTCTGGAGTTTCCCTAGAATATGAAAAAATAAAATCCTGCTATTACTCTTCAACAAGCTGTGCTAGACTAGTTGGTTGGGAAAGTTAAATCCCTACCTCACACTATGTGTATAATAATGAAGTCTCATGATTTTAGAAGAAAAATGTAGTGATTATCCCCATGACTTTAGTGAAGAATTCCACAAATAACATAAGCCATTAAGAAAAAGGTAAACTCTACCAAAAAATTTATAAAACTTTAAAAAAATATAAAAGTGAAAACATTAGTTATGTATTGGGAGATGAGTAGCCAACATCACATATACTATGCTACTTCTCTGAGAGATTTAAAAGAAGCCAGAGTCACCTAATAATGGTGCAAGGTGGGGGGTCAACACAGACTGACACTTCAACCCTCCTACTCTATAATTAAGGAAACTGACCACAGCATATCTCACAAGAGTTGAGTAATGTGTTCATTTGTGGGGGAATTATCTTTGAGACCACCCCAGGGGCTGGCCTTGTATCTAGACACTCTTTACACACTCTAGACCCCAGCCTAAGGGAGCTTTTAGGCTATTGAGGGTTGGGATTCTGATAAAAAAGAGGAAACTACATTGAGGACCAGAGAAAAGGAAGGGCACTAAGTATAGATTGTGGGAGTTTGGGTCTAGAGAGTGAGTCTCACGGATGGAATCAGGTGTTAACATGAGGTCTGTAGTATGGACCCTAATCTATATGATGGGATCAGGTGTTAACATGAGGTCTGTAGGATGGACCCTAATCTATATGATGGGATCTTTTAAAATGAGGAAATGTGCACCAAGAGACAAATAGGCCTGAAGTGCATACCACACAAACGTGCAGGATTGGAGGGGTTTATCCGCAAGCCTAGGAGCGCCTAAGGCCTCCAGAAGCCAAGACAGAGACCCAGACAGATGCTTCCTGGAGACTGCCAACAGAGTAGGGCCTACTGGCACCCTGACCCTGAGCTCTGGCCTCTACCTGTGAGGCAACACCTCTCTCTTGCCCATTTGTGGTGGCCCTCACAAACAGATGCAGGTCTACACTAATCTACCTGGGAATACTTATGATGGATTGGAAACTTCAAAAGAGCAGAGCCAGGGAGAGTGGAGCTTAGTGGTTAGGGCTTGGCTTCTGACATTAGACCAGCGGCTTTCGGATTCTTGCCTCTTCATAGCTATTTGGCTAGTGGCTCGGTTTCTCGGTCTATTCAGTGGGCAAGATGCTAACCGCTAAGGGGTTGTAATAAAGAGTAAATCATTCACATCAAGTTCCTAGCACAGTGCCAGGCACAGGTCAGTGGCCCACAAATGCCACCCCTCTTTACTGAGCCCCTCTCTTTTTGGATCTGCCTCAATTGCAATTGTTCTTTTTTTATATATATAATTTGCCCACAGGCCCCACTCTGAGAGAGCCCTTAGAAGAGAATTTGTTTACATGCGTCAAATTACCGACATTTTTCCAAGAGAAGTGTTGTCTTTCACTTGGGTATTTACTTGCAAAACTTAGTCCTAGCCCAAAGAAAAATGATGCTTGTGGCTGGTGAACTAGTTCTTGACCCTAAACCCCTTCCTCGTGATTCTGCCCAGCATTTCTAGAATATATCCCAAAGTAATCAAAAGCTCAGACAAGCCTGTAAAGAGAGACATGTGGTTTAGCAGGAAAAAAAATCAAAGACTAGGCTGGGACCCACCTTTGTATCCCCCTCCTGCACCTAAATAGCAGTGTGGACTTTGACCTGTGACCCAGGTCTTTGAGCTTCAGATTTCTCATATGCAAAAGGGACCACTGCCTCCTTGGCAAAGACGCCTAGAGGTTCCTATGGTAAGTCAGTGAATGCCTCCAGCACTGACTGTCCCAGCCTTCCTTCCCCTCCTGGTGAGCTCAGGGCCATGGCAAGAGGGAGCCCACGAAGTGAAAAGGTATCAGCTGTTCCATGAACTTTGGAAGTGATCACGTCTCCAACTACCAGGCTGCAAATATCTAGGGGCCACACATGTGACTCAACAGCAGTGAATTAAAGAAGCGGCTTCTCACAAATCTAATTTTAGCATTATTTTTCCTGAAACCAAATTCCAAGCTTGAGACATTAGGTTCTTCCTGACTTGCTAGAAACAATTGGCAGCCAGATGCTGGGATTAGGGGTCAGGAGGTTCTGGGTTTGGCAAGAGCTGCAGCTCTCTGGAGGAACAGAGAGTGACTCACACAGGCTGGAGGGATATGGAGCTGGGCAAGTGGGTGTCCTGAAGCCAGGCCTGTAGTTCCAGGGCAGCAGAACCATCCATGCTGAGGGGGAGGGGGCCAGTTTTATCATGATTGCTGTTAGGAAGGACATATCAAGTATTTTACACTAGTATAAACAAGCTTTGAGGCTCAGAAAGTCCTAATCTCCATGTGATTGGATTTTGGAGATGATGTGGCTTCATCTCATGAACGTCGTGGTTCACCTGGTACCGCTGTGTGTACCGACCACAGCAAGCTATGGTGAAGAACCTGAACAGCGCTCAGACCGCTGTCTCCTTGCACAGGTGACCCTTCACAGACAGAGTCCTCGTTGAAAAAAAAATGGAATAGTAGTACCGACCCCTCCCCTGTGGCCCCAGTGTGAAAACCAAGGGTGACGGGCATAAACTTAGCACAGTGTGAAATATTTTGTAACTACTTTTGTGGAGAGTTTTTCAATAAAGCAGCAGCTTCATTAAAATTCTTCAGGGAACTCTGTGCAGAGGGTCTAGTTTTGGGGGAGGTAAGATGCACGGGAGATGGTGGGGCCTGAGAGGTGTGGCACAGACCTCACTGTACCAATGGCTGTGGCTGCCAGAGGAAGGGAGCAGAGGAGCAGGGCCCAGAGAACCCGCCCGGGCTGAGCTCCCAGGCACCTGGTCCTGCTGGAGCTCCTCACCCATGTTTGACTTTTTTCTGGAAAATCCTAAGTCACATGACTTCCACGTGGATCCACACCATTGGTCAGGCTCTGGACAACCCCCTCTGGGCTTCTGGAACTCCATTCTTCCCCAAAAGGCAATAGTGTGCCATTGAGTGAGTGAGAAAATGCTGGAGGCTATCCCTGAAGGGCTCAGGTTTCTAAAGAGTACAGGAACTAATCACACACCTCAGGGCTTCGTTTGTGGTTACTTAACGCACACACATCACCACGCTGAGGGTGATGCGGGCTGACCAGGGGGAGGGCATCAGACAGGCACACCTGAGCCAAGGTGGATCAGAGCCCTCGGTGTTACGGGCACAGTGCATGGAAGGGATGTGGGGGCTGGCGAAGGTGAAGAGAAGAATCCTGTGGAGGAGCTACAGGGATGCCTCTGGATGCAAAAGGCTCAGGAAATTTAAACATGAATATGGGAAAAAGACAGAAGGACATGTCAGGTATTGGAACCACTGATGTCTATCACATTCATGGTGGACCACAATGGATCTACTAGAAATATACAGAGGACGATGACAGCCCAGATGAGGAATTTGAACTTAAATCGGGATGTACCAGGGTGCTCCTGAAATCATTTGAGCAATTCTTCCTTTTTAGGACTGCAGAAGCTACTTGCCCCAGAAGGCAGAGCGAGAGGGTTGTCATGGAGGGTGGTGATCAACAGGCCATCATTGCAGAGAGGCTGAGGGAGGAAATGCTGAGAAGGAAGCACACGATGGCTCGGGTGGAGGTTCCGCACACAGCATTCCATCTCCCTTTTGTCCTGGTAAAAAGTGACGCTTGTGAAGACCACAGTGTTTCTTGGCCTTTCCTGTATTCACATGTGGCCATTTAACTAAGTCCTGGCCAATGAGATATGAGAGACATTGTTTTGTAGGATTTCTTAGATGGATGCTGCTATGGTTGAATGGTGTCCACCCTCCTCCTCAACATCACATGTTGAAGCAGTCACCTTTACACCTGCCATCATTTGGATCTGAAATCCAAAGGCCCATTTGTTAAAGGCTTGGTCTGCAGCACATGGTGCCATTGGAGGTGGTGGAACCTTTAAGAGGTGTGGTTTAGTGAGAGGAAGTTAGGTTGTTGGGTGTGATCTGGAAGGTGAAAGTGAGACCACAGCCCATCCTCCCTTTGCTTTCTGGTGGCTATGAAGAAAACAGGCCACTTCTGCAACAGTCTTCCACCACGATGTACTGTGACAACAAAAGGACCAGCCAACCATGGACTGAAATCTTGAAAATCATTAGCCAAAATATAGCTGATTGTCTCAAGTATTTTATCCCAGTGATGGAAAGCCAAACAGCACAGTTCCTTAGAATGTGACCACATTGGGAGATAGAGGCCTTGAAGAGGTAATTAAGCTAAAATGAAATCATTGGGGTGGGCTCTAATCAAATATGACTAGTGTCCTTTTAAGCAGAAGGACATTTGGAGACAGACGCACAAAGTGAACAGCGAGTGACGACAGAGGGAGCGATTGGGCCTAAGCCACAGCAAGTCAAGGAACGCCCAGGACTGTCAGTAAGAGCCTGAAGCCGGGAGAGACACTGGGCCTGCTGACAGACACCTGGACTTCACTGTCACCCGGCCCTGCTGTGAGAGGATCAGTCTTCACCAACCCAGTGTGGGGGATAAGTCCTGGGCACACAGGCTCCATTAGTAACAAGCAAACCTAAGTCCTAACTAATACAAAAAGCCCTTTGGGAGCCCAAAGCCTCCAGTTTTATAGGAGCAATGCTAGTAGGATCCCAAGTGCAAAGCCATAAAGGCTGGGTAGTCATGGAGGGAATGACCTGACTGTGGACAGCTTCTAGGTCCTTAGGTAAGATATTTAACAACTCTAATTCTCAGTTTTCTCATCTCTGGTACAAAGGTAATAACACATAGGTTTGTGGTTCAGAAAAATAAACACACCACCGTCTGGTAAGTACTGAGCACTGGACACAAAAAGAGATAAGCAGCTTCATGTTGAGTGAATGGAAATAAATTTGAAAGGAAGCAAGTGCTTAATACGAACTATAGCTGGCAGGGCCTGGGGACTTTATTGAAGGTGTGGTAAGCCACCTTCTCAGTCATCAGATACTGAGTTTTATGGGTGCTAGTTATCCTCCTGGGCACTGGGGACATGCTCTGGAAGAACAGGAGACAGGTCCTGCTCCTTCATAGAAGAACTTCATAGAATTTCATAGAAGAATGAGATCATCGCTTCTCCTACTGAGGCTGCGCTGCCTGCTGCTCAGGGATGGAAAGGGAAGTTAGACATCCACTTAGCATAAGAACGCAGTTCAGCCCCAATTCCACAGCCCAGAATCCAACTGCAACCTAGGATGAAAACAGAATAGAAATGGGGCAATAAGGACCCAAAAATAACACATTTTCCAAACCAGACGTGAAAAACAAAAGATGTAGGGCAAGTATCTTCGAATCAGAAGGCCTTGTTATTTCAAGGCCTTGTCAGAAAGAAATCGAGAGTGGACACCCTGCTCTACCAACATTGGGCATTTGCTTACAGGTTTCTCGGCCACACAAGGACCAGGTCTTGAGAGAGCTGTAGAATAATCACAGTGCAAAACACACTGGGTAGTGACAAAATCAAGTCACACCAGGCCAGGGAGCCACCACCTGATGATAGGTTTCCTGGGACACAGAACCAGGGCTCTGATGTCCCCACTGTGTCCTGCTGCCTTGGGGGTCAGTGATCCAGCTGAGCTTCAGGGACTCCAGAATACCCACTGCACCCGGTCCTCCCTCCACCCCGCTGGCTCTAGCATCTACCATCTTCTGCCGTCTGACTCAATCTGGGTTCATCACTCCAAGAGTGAAGGAACAGATGACTGCACATGAGTGGAAGTGACGAGAGAGAAGAGGAAAGGGGCCTCCATGCCGTGACACAGGAGGGGGGCCCGACGGACCCTGAGGAGTTTGCTAAGAGCAAAGTGAGGCCAGCCCTGGAGACAGGCAGCACTGCAGCACAGCTCCGCGGCCAAGAGCGGCACATCCTGTCTCAGGAACCCCGGGACACGTGGGCTCCTGGAGAGCAAGAGGTAGTCATGGAAGTGCCTGAGATGAGCCTGGAGATTAACCCAGGCTAGACCAGGAGCGAGCTTCCACGTCCAAGAATGGGAATTCTATAGAAGGTAAGTGAGTGTCCAGGATGGATTCGAGGGTGGGATGAAAATAATTGATTTGAAGTTTTGAAACACCACTCTGATGGACGAGGACAGGTCTGGGAACTGGGAGACCAGAAGAAAACTAGCAATGGCCTCACCCAAGGGGGTAGATGCTGGTCAGACAGAAGAAAAGCTATCTGAAGGCACTTCCCAGGTGCAGTGAGTGACCAGCACAGGAGTGAGAATCAAGGTTTTAGCGTCTCGGACTGGCATATGGCAGGGCCCGTCAGTGCGGCGGCCAGTACTGATGGCAAAGGAGCAGAGGAGGGCTGGAGTCTGGCTTGGGTTCACTGAGTTCCAGTCACCTGAGAACCCCCAGCTGGGCATGTCCAACTCTAGGGCCTCAATATGATGCTGGAACTTCTGTGTTACAGGTCATCAGGATAGAAGCCCCGGGAGCTGGCCACGTGTCACCATGGCTTGGACCACAGGTTGCTGCATCCTGTACAGGCACTCACTGCCTGAAGTGGACTCTCCACATCTGTGGGTTCACACTTGCCCCTCACTTCTATGTGACCCCACCACCACTACTGCCCAGGGCCTCAATGACTAAGGTTACAAATTTTACTTAATCCACGAGAACCCTTAAATGGGAAGGTTGCCCTAGGGTCACGTGACTCTTAGCAGCCCATCTTGGACTCCACCCAGCACTGATGAGCTCAAGGGCAATTTCAATTCAATTTCCCACCCTAGCATTTGGAACACTGAATCCCCCATGTGCCAGCCATGGAAACCTCAGTGATGTCTGTTGGTGGCATCCCTAACTATGA
>CM053401.1:6720471-6759303 GCA_028644305.1 Xerus rutilus
AGAGTTCCATGTTCCAGTAACTTTGGAGAAGTTCAGACGAGACGTGGGCAAGCAGGTCTCTTTCTTGGGAACTTCTTAATGTTAAGTCAGAGTGAGTGGGAATGTTCTAGAAGAGCAATGCAGGTAGCATTTCCCTTTTAACTGCAGGTTACTTTTTGTTCAAAGGATTGGTGTGATCAAACAATCTTTGGAAAGTGCTGCAAATAGATTAACCCCTCTAGAGTCCAGGACTCCTGACTCCAGCTCTGTAAGCTACTCCTCTCCAGCAGGAGACTGGAAATCTGAGAGTCCCATTCCCATTAGACACTCCAAATGCCACTTTTGGTGGCATCTCCCATCTAAAGCAGGAAGCTGTCTGTGGTACTTCCATAAGCCCACCCAGGTACAATGATTGTCTACTCTCCTGGTACCCCTCCGTTGGCTATTGTGAGACCAAGTCCACACCATGGGAAAAGCTCACAGTCGATGGCTTTCAGTCTTCCTACGGCCTCAGTTCTGTCCCTCCTAGCTGTACCCCATGGGGAGACCCTTCCAGCAAGAGGAGAGCGGTGTGGAGGCATCTGCCCTCCATGATCACATGCTCCCCTCCCTCTGCCTCACATGACACGATCTGGGCTCCTCTCCTGTCCCAGACATGTTTCTCTGAGGTGCCCTCCCCCATATTTTTCTGCATTCCTATTCAAGGACATGATCCCCAAACAAAGGTAAACCTCAGAGCTCCCTGATCAGCTCCCACCTTGATTAGTGCCAGCCACCCTGCAGATGCAGCTGGACCCCACCCACCGCCCCAGCAGGAAACAGTCACTCCAGCTTCTGATGGCAACAGCACAGGGCCTCTGAAGAGCAGGCCCCACGAAGGAGCCTCCAGAGCCCTCTCTCTCCCTGCCTCCATCCTGGGCCGCTTCCTTCTCCTGAGTGCTGCTTCCTGAGGGGCTCACTCTGGTCTCGAGGCAGCCGGGCCTTCACACCAGCCTCCTCTGCTCTTCTACTCCGCCCCCAAAAAAGGCACTTTGGCTTGACTCATTTCTCTGGGGACATAGAGAGGACCTCTGTGGCAGCCAGGGGACAGGGGACAGGAGCAAGTGACATCCTTCCACCCCACACTGTACCACATTCTCACTGACTCCATCATACCGTTGTGCCAGATGCTGTTCTAAGCCATTCACGAGAAGCATGTAGCACAGCACTCCTCCCCACGGCCTCTTGAGGTGGGATGGCCCCTCTGGAGCAAGAGGGTTTATCTACAGTCCACAGCGTGGAATTGTCCTTGCTGCACCTGAACTCATCATCCTGGACTTTGAACTCAGGTCCTTTTCCTTAAGAGACAGGTTTCCAGAAGCTTCTGGAGCCCCAGTGGCCTCTGCCACTGAGTCTTGAATGTCTGGATGGTGTTCTGAAGGCCTTCATCTCCCTTTTCAACCCCTAGGTCTCAGCCCAGCAGACTAGATTCCCAACTCAGTGGTGTCACAAATCCCGCTGGCCCTCTGCCCCTGTGGTCTGAGGTGTCTCCAGTCTCCCCTGGCCTGGGCCCAGAATCCTGCCTGGATCCGTCCTCCTGGGGACACAGATTCACTCACTCCAGTCTGGAGATGCAGAAGGTGTGACTGGGCACTGAGAGCCTCCCTCAGGAAGGAACACCCTATGCAGCCCACACACACAAGCCCCTCGGGAGCTCCTGGCTCCAACTTCTGCCGTTGGGAGTCCAGGACTTAAGGAAGAGGCCAGAGTTCATCAGTGTGTCACCAGACCCCTCCAGGAGTCTGCTGCTGTGTCCTCTGTCCTGGGAGCCATCCTTCTTTCTTCTGACTTGGCCACTCTTCCCCAGGGAAGCAAAATATTTGCTTTGAGACTGATCTCAGCAACATGGGGGTGCAGGAAAAAAGAGTCATTTAAACCTGTCAAGGACCCCTGTAGGGAGCATCTCCCAGCCTCTGAAATTTGGATTCAAGCTGATATCATTTCCGTATGTTCATGTTGAAACACAGAAAGGTGGACATGATTGAAATTTGCATTTAAATGGAAATGGTTAAAGGTAAAGGCCCAGTGTTGAGGGAAATGAGAGTATCCATTTTTCTAAGAGGGAGGCCGAGTGTTATCGTATACCATTAAGGTGTCACGGAGCCGAAATGTGTTTAGAAATATTAGACACTACTACAGCCTGCAGAGTGGTGAGCGGCCTTGGAAATGACTCCGCGCTATGAAGGAATCTCCGCGAGCCCTGCGTGAAGCGCGGCGGCTGCTGATGCGACCTGCCACCGTCACCTAATTCCAGCCCTGCGCACTCGACATCAGACGTCTGTTAGACAGCTCTCTGTTCTGGGTTGTAATCAATGCCAGAACTAGTTCATCAGCACACAGCTTGAAAACACTCACCGTCTTCCATGGGACCCAGATAAACACCCAGCTCTGGAAATGTGTGGCCACCAAGAGTCTCACATGGGCTCAATCCCCATTGCACGCACAGTTAATGGGGGATCATGCTAAACCGAAAGGAACCAGAGCTGGAGATGTAGCAAAGGCAGCCTGCCCTCATCAGCCTGCATAAGCACAGCCACCATGCTGTGGTAGCAAGGCCCCCAGTCCCCCGATGTCATAGCAGCTAAGCTTTATCCCATGCTCCATGTCTGCATGGGCCTGATGGCGCCCCAGTTCCCATCTCCTCTCCCCAAGACTCAGATTCTTTCCAACAATGCTTGTCACTGCAGCAGAAGGAGATGGAGAGCTGGAGGGCCCTTGCAAGCAGGTAAGTACTTCACCTGGACTCATCGGCCGTAACTAACACAGTGCCTGAAACCAAAAGATGGACACTCAGAAGTGCTGGAGAGTAGCTCTCCAGCCCCATTCACCTCTCGGTCACTGCAGTGAGGGAAGGAGGTGCAGGGAGGTGGCCTGTGCAGGTGGAAAGGGAGGTCAATATGCTATTGAGCATGGGAGCAAAAGCCAGTGCTATGTAGGAAACCATTCTGGGCACCCTTTTGGTCCTTTCAGGCTGCTGTAACCAAATGCCACAGACTGGATGTCTGACAAACACCATAGGTTTATTCCTCACCTTTCAGGAGGCTGGGAAGTCCAAGTTTAAGGTGTTGGCTAATTCAGTGTCTGGGGGGGCATTTCCTGATTCATAGATGGCCCGCTGGTGCATCCTCCCGTGGTGGGAAAGGGCAACCAAGCTCTCTGGGTTCTCTTGTATAAGTGCACTAATCCTGTCTATGAAGGCCCCTCCTCATGGCTTAACCACCTCTCCAAGGTCCCAGCTCTGAAGCCGTCATCATGGCAGGTTAGAATTTCAACACAGGACTTTTGGGGAAATCAAAATATTTGCTCCATTGCCAAAAGAAGGACTCAGGTAGAGAAACTAAATCAATACCAACAAAGAACCTAAAACAAAAAAATTTAAAAACTGAATCCAAGTCAACATGGAAACGTGGATCCAAGAAAAAGATTATAAGCCCAAAACAAGTTCCATCACTGGGGAGGAGCAAATGAGCTGCTAGAGCTGGAACTCACGGAATCAAAATCCCCAGACTCCTGCAGGGGCAGTTTCCACCTCATGAGGAGGCTGATCCTGGCTGAGTCAGAGACCACCGCTGGAAGGAGCTGGACAGATGCAGGCACAGTCTAGAAGACACGCTCTCTGGGATGCTGGCTGCATTCTGGGGAGAGCATTTTTTTTCAGTCCAAACAAACGTAGTGGAAAATAAACAAAACATAACTGAGATCACATCATGTACCCTGAGTACCTGATCTGTCTCCTGGGCATCGTCGACTATTTGTAAAGTGAATAATTATTTTTCATTGATTCTGAAAATGTATTTCATCTCTCTCTTCCCAGGAATTAGAATGGTGGCTAATACATACTCAGCATTTAATAAATATGTGTGAAGGGTTTAAAGAGTGACTCCCCACACTGAGCCACATGTTGTACCCAAAGGAAAACAGAGCTTGAGGATATGCAAGCATTGCTGGTCCCTTTCAGTCTGGGTAAGGATACCACTACACTGTTTTGACAAGAACCCCCAATAGTCGTAAGTTAGCTCATCAAAACTTTACTGCGTCCTCATGTCCCACGTCTGCCAAGGGATTGATGCAGGAGAGAAATGAAGCTGATGTCACATCACCCCAGCTCTCCAGGAGCTTATGCATGGACCCACATCACCATGCGTTGACACCGTGCCGAGATAATGGTGTGATCTATGCCTCACGCTCTTCTTCCAACTGCATTACCTGTATCCTGTATTTCATTTGCAAAATAGCCACACAAGGTAAAGATGAGATATCTTTATAGATGAAGAAACCCAGGTCTTCTGTACTTCAGTAGCTCACAAAGCCAGCAAGTGTGATGCTGGGCTTTAAGCCAAGGTGCCTGGCTCCAGTACCCTGGCCATGTGAAATATTCCTTAGAGGTGCAGAGTGGGAGGTCTCGACTCAGGAAAGTGAGAGACGATGCTTTACCTTAAAAAGCTCTCAGTGGAAGTTTTATTTTACCTGGGCTGGAAGGGTCAGCAGGTGTGCTTCAGGAAGGAAGGGGACAGTCCTTGGAGATGGTATCTACAAGACTTGGCATCCTTTTATAACAGACTATGGGTCTGTAGGTGCAAAGACAATACCTGTACACCTGTGTCCCTTTCCGGTACAGTTCATGGTTAGAACACAACCGTGTTTCATTAGATCTAAGATAATCCCATTTGTAAGACAAAACAATGCCTTTTATGCAACTAAGAAAAAAATAAGAAAAACAAACATTGAGGATGACTCCATGATACAGTGCTTTCCGATTACTTAGAGATTTCATGTTATACTTACAGGAAGAAATCCTTCAGATTTCAGTAGATGTAGCTTTTCAACGTTTGTCACACATACAATGAAAAGAAAAGCCTGCTACAGTTATTTCGAAACTTGTTCAGAGATTGCAACTTTCCTGAATCATGGTTCCAGTCAGAGTCTGTTTTTTCCATATAGTGTTCATCCCCCACCATCATGAGTGTGGATGACATAGCATGTCTTACGAGAATTCACCAAAAAATGAAGGTTCCCAATGTTGGCCAGTTATGCTTGCTTTTTGATGATGCAGGGGTGGCCCGTGGGACTCCTGTTGGAGAATGCTGCTCATCTCAGCTGGATCCCCACTGCTTACAGCTAGGTAGGTCTTTGAGATTGCAGAAGGTGCTGTGCCATTATCTCCTGCTACCACCAGCTCTGACACTCCAAGAATGACGGTGCTGACCCTTCAATGTGCACATGCACGCAGGCTGTGGCCATTGTGTCCCAAGTTCCCTTTGGCACAGAGTGATGGGAACTTGCCCCAGGACATGCTGTTGATTTGAAGGTGCATCCCAATTTCAGAGAAGCTAAAGTTTGTTTCTTAAAATGCTTAATAAATTGGAAACAATTTATTCAGGTGTACATCTCCACGAGACTTTGAAAGATCCTGAGTACCAGAAAAAGAAAATGGGAACATTATCCCACAGATCCTAGGAACCCTGAAGTTTAAGGAAGAGTAGTACTGGATTGTACAGGGGTAGAACCTAATCTTGATTTTAAAAATTAAGAAAATTGAATCCTCCAAACCAAAGAAGCCCATCGCATGGAATAATTGGAGATTTTCACATAAAATGAGATGGAGTTTAGCTGAGGTGATACTACAAATCTTTCCTGAGGTGAGGGACACATCACCCAGGGAGCTAGTGGGGATGAGCCACAGGCTGTCTCCCTCGAGGTCCCCTGGAGCCTGCTGCAGTCATTCCGTAACCGGCTGGATGGCGCGTACGTTCCAGAGCAATCAGTGGCAGGAACAATGTGGAAACTCTTGGGAGAGCGCCAGGGGAGTCTAAGACATCTTTAGGACTTTTCAAGGCTCTTTATGATATCACGGACTTTATGCTTATGGACAGAGTGGTCAAATCCTGACGTGAAGTATATCTCCTGAAGAATGCACGTCAGAATAGGACAGTTTCAAAGCTAAGGATGTAAGTGACATAGCTCCACATGTGACCAGCTGGAGGGAATCAGGACAATTCATAGTTAACAGCAGGATTAGCCAATATTTACTGGGCTCTAGTTATGGGTCACACATTCATTTACTCCTCCATCTCATCTCTTGAAATAGGCACAATTATCGTTCTGTTTCACAGATGTGGAAACTGAGGCCCCCGGAGCTTGGCAACCTTGCTCCTGTGGCTGGCCAACCGTGAAGACTTGCTCCGAACTCCACCTATTTGACCCGAGTCCCAGAGGAGAACCTGGACACAGCACTATGCAAATTTCCCACATGGCCCCCAAGCTCTGGTATTTTCGGGAGGCCCCAGCCATTATCTCTCTCCCACCTCTGGCACGTCATTGAACTTCTTTGGGCCTCAGTTTCTTCATTGGCAAGGTGGTAGTGGAAATAAAACCCACCTGGTTCCGCCAGTGTGAGTACGGAGAGGAGAAGACTGTGCTACCGTGTGTGGCTTAGTGAGTGAGTGCCCAGTACACATGAGCTCAGGAAGACAACTGCCCACGGACATGCCTGTCAGCCTGGCCCTCCAACAGCTGTTCCAGCTAAGAAATGAGCCCCTGTCTAGCCTGTCTCCAAAGAACTAGAGGCTGCCTTTTGGAATTTAAAGAGGCAAGGAGCTCTCCTGACCCAGACCATGCATTGGCGAAGTCACTTCATTAGCTGTGCCCCTGACTGCGATGGTCCTGAGCTTCCATCTTTATCAGTGCTTGGCCAGCTACCTCCAGCAGGCTACATGGGCCCAGCCGACCTGTGTACAATCTTTGAGTTCACAGTCCTTTTTGCATGTATTAATGATTGAGAAAAAGTCAAAAGAAGAGTAATATTTTTGAACATGTGAAAAATATACAAAATTCCAATGTCAGAGTCCATAAATAAAGTGTTTTGGGACACAGGCATGATCATTCTTTGCATATCTATTTTCTACCACTGCTTCTGTGATTCAGTGGCAGATAGAAGCAGTGGCAGCAGAGGCTATGGAGCCTGAACTTGTCACTGTGTAGTCCTTCACAGAGAAGGTCGTGTGTAGCAAAGCCAGCATGAGGACCAACACCTCCTGGCTTTGACCTAGAAGGTGGTCCTAATGCCTCCCCTGCAGTGATACGCAGCACAGGCAGACTAAGGAAGCCCTCAAAGGTGAGCCCTCCTTGCTCACCTAAAACTAACCAATGCCTCACAGCTGCCTTTACTTTGGAAACTAGTGTGTATCCTCTCATTTTTAATTATATTGATTAATTGGCTTATTGATTTGTCCTTTGCTCAATGCTTGATTTAGACTACGACGTAGCCTGGAGTCCTGGGTCTCATCTGTTGGGTTCTACAAAATGGTTTCAATACTTCCACGGGGAACATTCTCTCACTCAGAACACTGACTTCTCTCTATCTTCACGTTTGTTGAAATAAACCGAATCTTAAACTCAGGGTCAAACCCTAAACCTTTTGATAAGGAGATGCTCAAATAACTCCTAACTCCTTTCTCTGGCTTTCCACTTTGCTCCTAGCCATGATTTTCTAAGCATTGGGGGTGAGTTTGCAAATATTCAAATAGGGATCCACCCTGTAAGAAGGAATTCTTCAGGGTGATACATCCACGGTCCTATCCACCTGCATCCATTCCTCATCTCTTTCAAAACAGTTCTCATGTCATCTCTCGCCCACATAAAAAGTAGCCCATATCACATGTAGAACATGCCCATTAAAGATTTTTTAAATTTCCACCTACTGAAATTGTGTTTTTTTTTTAACTTGGAAAGACTTCAGTGGGTGCACTGCTGGGGACCGAATATAAGATTTTAATTGAAATACAGATAAGATAGGAGCCTTTAATTTACCTTCTCCCTAAGCAGCAGAACTTTCCTGGCTGCATCTGATAGATGGCTTTTCCCCCTTCTTTCTTTTGCAGCTGAGGCTTGAGCAAAAATTATCTTATCTTCAGATGAAATATTTTAGGGATTTGGGGATTTTGTGTGCCTCAGGACAAAGGACAGTGTTTGTGAAAAGATCACTGTCCTTTTTTGGAGGCAAATTCCATCCCTATTGAAATTAGAAAAATTAGATTTTTCATGTTAGAAAAATCTATCACCTCATTACCACCCTGCAGGCCACACATGTCCGTGCTCTTCTGGATGGCACAAACATACGAGGGCAAGGGAGAAAGAGCACAAGGTTTCCTCCGTGGTCACGTCAGATGAGACATCTCTCTCCACCAACAACAGTTTGTAGAAAATGTGCTGCTATAAAAGTGAATGATTTTATTCTTCCTGGGGGCTCCCAGGGACGAGGCATTCTGGACAATGAGATCACTGTCACCTCTTTCAAAGTAAATAACACAGATTCTTCTCAGCCTCCTGAACGGGTGCACCCAGGGCTGTCCCTCTTCCAACCAGTGCAGGGCCACCGCCCTCAGCTCTGACAGAGCAGCAGAGAGATGGGGAAGGGCACATAAACCACACGGCACAGACTTCCAAGGCCAACGATAATTGAATCACCTGGTTGTCACAGTGATGAATACACACCATTGAAACAAGATGAATGGGCTGTCTTTACTGTATTGCTGGCAGCAGCTCCAGCTTTCCGTTTCCACGTGGCATCAAATGGCTACAACTCCACTGTAAGGCCATTTCCGGCCCATGACTATGTCTCAGGCACCACTCAAGACAAGCTATGGAATCACCCCTGAGCACACAGATGAGAGCACATCACTCCAACATCACATGGTTTGATATAATGTCATTCTTCATGAGTCCACAATTATGCCAATGTTTTTAGTTCTAAGTTAGTTGAAGGCAAATCACATGTTGATAACTTGTGTCCTGGTGTCCCCTCCCATCCTTGCTGGTTGGACAGGTTTCTCTTCCTTTCATTTTGGCAGTTCCAACTTCCACTTCTCGACTACTTGGTCAACTCCGTGCAAAGAATCTCCCGTATCGAGAACACTGTTGGTCCTCAAGTCCACGAACTTCAGGTGAGCTGGAGGAAATCATGGTGTATGGAAAAGGTGCTCAGAGTTCAGGGTCAGGCCACAGCTGGATTTGAGTCCCAGCTCCCGGGAAGGCACGAAGACTCTCCACTCTCTCACTTCCAAAATGGCAGACGTAACGCTCACCCGAGGGGTTGCAGACGGATGGAAGTGACTTAGTGCTACGTCAACACCTGGTATAGACTCTGGTGCAGGTGACTCACCAAACGTGGACTCACCCATGTTTTCCGATTTGGCTTGATTCCATAGCCGTCTTTGTTTACCAGCTGATCCCCCTATGAGGACAGGGCAGCTGGTGGCCTATGACCTGTAAGCTCTGAGGCAATGGACCTAGATGTGCTTGCTTAGACAGGTTGTCCAGCACCAGGCTGGGCCTGACACAGGACTCATTTTTACTGAGGGAAGGTGGAAATGACCTTGATGGAAAACAATCCCACATCCTATCAGCAGGCCAAAGGAAGATACAACTCAGTGGTCAATTCTCTCATTATACAACATCTGTGTTCCTGAACATCTCCTGCTCTGCAAAATGATACCATTAAAACCACAGAAACTATGGCAAAATATAGGCTGGGTGTACTGTTTTTAAAAAAAAAACTTTGTCACTGGCATGTTAAAAAATAAAAAGACAAGACCTAATAGAAAAGGTAGCGTGGTTGTGCACATGTGCAAAAGTTTAGAAATATATTGGTAAAACAACTGGAAATATGGAACTTCAGCTGAAGAAGTGACAGGGGAAGAGGCTACAGCTCATGAGTCACCATCAGTGACGGAGGAGGAGGGTGTCCTGGGATCAGAGGATGTTCTGGGACATCCTCACGTGGCTCTGTCGGGCTAGGAGCAGTCTTCTGTTTTCCACCTTGTATTTCTCATGGACGAAACTTCACATGAACAGATTCAAAACTCATGTCATTCTCAAATTGTCCCTTAAACATGTCAATCAAATGAAAACAATTTTCCAAAGAGAGGTTGTAGTGGAAATGGCTGTATTTTTAATTATTGGACGGACTCTCCTAGAGGAAAACAGTCAGACGACTACTTGGTTTCTCAGAGAGCGGGGTCCTAGGGAAGGGAGATGGTCGACAGCATCTCTGATCCAACACAAAACTCAACATAGGACACTTAGTGCTGTCTGGCCATGAACTTCTGTGGGAGGCAGTAGGCATGACATCTCAGAATAGGTTCAAGAAAGAGGTGGTCAGCTGTGTGAGCTCTCCAGTGTGAATACATTCCAGGACTCCCAGATGCCTGAGCCCGCAGATAGCACTACATCCTATACAGAGGGTTTTATCCTGTGCATGTTTACCTCTGATAAAGTTTCTTTTATAAATTAGATCTGCCTTTTATAAAGATCTGTCTTCCAAAGACAGATCTTTAGATATGATAGGTTTTTATGTATGTAGAAGCCAAGAATGCTCACATAAAAATTCAAATATTAAGTTAATAAAATGTTCACTGTGTCCCCAAAAAGCAAAATTTTAGATGTGTGTGTGTGTGTGTGTGTTGGTGTGTGTGTTGGTGTGTGTGTGTGTGTGTTTGTAAGTGACGTCTAAGCATGTAAGCTACGTCTAAGTTAATTTGACTCTATTCAGCGGCTACATACTGGATAAGTAGGTGACGTCACATAAAAAAATCCCCAGCCATCGGTGATTGACCATAACTGAAGTCTATTTTTTTGCATAAGACTATTTTAAACTGAGTATTCCTTAGCAAAAGAGTGACTTTCAGATTGATAGGGTTTGGATACTAAGTGTGCCCCAAAAGTTCATGTGCTAGAACATTTGGAGGTGAGGTGATTGGATTAGGGGCAGTGTGGCCTGAGGGTAGATTAGTCCACTGATTCCAGTTAACTGGGTGGGACTGTAGGCAAGTAGGGTGTAGCTGGAGGAGGTGGGAGACTGGGGTCATGCCTTTGGGGTTTATATTATATCCCTGGTGAGTGGGGCCACACTCTGCCTCACCTTGGGCTCAGAACTATGGAGTCAGATGACCACGGACTGAACCTGCGAAACTGTGAGCCAACATTAACTTTTCCTCCTCTAAGTTGTTCTTGCCAGGTCTTTTGGTCACAGGGACAAAAAAAGCTGACTAAAACACAGATCTGCCCTCCTTTCCTTCAATAAGCTGGAGGGGCAAAGCATGGAGTCTTAAACAAGATGACTTCCCTCAAGGTCAGTCTACAGGGTGGCCGCTAGCTGCATTCCCAAGACCGAGGAGGGACAGACTTGTCTATCTTCTGCAGCCCATCTCAGCAGAACTCACATGGTCCAGTTCCATCCATCAATGTCAATATGTTGGTGCAAAGTTCACTCATGGCAGGGGGAGAAATAAGATTAGCTTTTATTGAGCATCTATTATTTGCTTGCACATATGGTCTCATCTACTGGTGATAATCATGCTGTTGTTCAGGGATCATTCTCACCTTCAGACAGATAAGTGAAGTCAGTGAGAAGCGTAGTCTGGACAGGATGCGTGGCCAGTACATGTCAGACTAAGGCCTGGGCTCCTAACAGGAGATGTACCCTCTGCTTTCTTGCGCAGTGGCCCTGTGGGAGCACTCATCAGGAAACTTAGGACTGAGGGAGAAAATGGACTTAAGTGATCAAGGGCCAACCTGGATTTGGCTTTGAAGGTGGGGAGGACCAGAGGAGAGGAAGCTCAGATGGGGGAGGGAGCTGGCCCTCCACGTGGTCTTTCTGGGTCTGCCAGGCCCTGTGTGCTACACAGAGCAGTGCCCTCCTGCCTTCAGTGCCCTCCTGCTTTCGACGTCCACGGGCCACCACAGCCACTTGATCTTCAGGAAGCCCACTGACCTCCGATCTTCAGTTCCTTCAACGAAAAATCCACTAATAAACATAAACTGTTTCTTTGCCGGAGTGAGCCAAGCAAGAGCCTGTTAGCAAAGAGCATGCAGTGAAAGAGGTCTTAACCCCCAGGTGCTAAGTAATTTTCATCAGCATAGAAAATAGCTGGTTTCTATAGGAAACAAATAACAGAAATATTCTGGTTTTCTATGGGGAAAATACAAAAACCTGACCTTGAAAGCAGAGGGATAGAGAAGATTGTTCCTCTTGCTGTCTCAGCGACAGTGCTGAGGGTCTCGGGTTTCAGATCCATCTGAAGAGCTCACTGTCCTGAGCTCCTGAGCAGCTAAAGAGCCTGTGCAGTGATTCCAGCAATGCCAGTTAATAAACTGAAAACTAACTTCTCTTCAAAGATTAAACAAGACAAACTCTAGACCTTTGACAAAATACTGTATCGGTTTTCAAATAGCCAAATGCTGCTTGGCAAACACGCCTGGCCCCGGCGTTAGTGAGAGACACGTACAGGCAGCTGGAACCAGAGAACACTTACTTTGTAACTGTCCCTTTTTTTTACTTTTCTTCCCTCAAACTCTTAATTCCTTACTAAGTGATAAAATATTGGACCAATTTGTGATGATGTCTATTCATAGGGCTAAAACTTGAAATAAAGGAAGAGAAAGAGATGGGCGCTTCATTCATCCATTCCATGCCTTATCAGAGAGAATGTGCTGAAGTTGTAAGAGGGAGAGGTGAGTGGCAAAGACTCCCTACCCAAGTAGTTTGTCTTCAGAATGAAGAAGGGATGTAGTCCAAAATCTGCAGGGGGAATTGGCTACAGAGAGACCAGGGGAAGACCCAATGCCATAGTTCCAGTCTGATGGTATCTGCAGCATAATTCCCTCTTGCTCAGAAGAGGCCAGTCTTTTGTGCTAGTGAAGCTTTCAACTGATTAGACCAGGCTGACCCACATTGCTCCAATTCTACCGATTTAAATTTAATCTCATCCAAAAAGCACCTTTACAGAAACATCCAGAATAATATTTGACCGAATATTTGGGCACCTTGACCCAGCCAACTGGATACACAATATTGTCCATCATATGAGGATTGTTCATTGTGGGATCCAAAGTGACAAAAGGAAATTCCCCAAGTCCAGGAGCACTTCTTGCACGGGAATAAACTGACATCTCACGTGCTCATGGTGAACTGCTGAAGTTGAGGTCCACTGTTCCCAAGAAATGACAAAAACCCAGGTGACAAAGAATGAAAAAATCTGAAGACAGGCAAATCCTAGATTCGTCAGTAGTCTTGGTAGCACATTTTTTTATTTGAAATACATTCACCATAAACTCCCATGCATGACCATTTATCACCAACGCGTTTCTTTGGCTGGGTGAATTTTATTTCCTTCTGACAAGTAAATCCATTACTTAGGAACTATGCAGTCAACTTGCTGCTGAATCTGACCTCTGTGCCGATGCTGTCCTCACAGGGTGACACCAGCAACACTCACCGAGCTTCCCATGGCAGGTACCAGGTGACCTGCCCACACATGCCACAGCAGTGACCTATGCAACTGTGACCTTCCACCTCATGGCTGCTGTGCTGTCAATCAGGTATTATCATCAGTATTTTGCAGATGGGGAAATGGAGTCTCAAAGAGGTGGGGTGAATTCTTAGGACCACACAGTTTGTCAGAGGTAGGGCCGAAGCCTGTGCTTGTGACTGTACAGCTAATCTGCCTCTTCCCTAGTCTTCTTAAGAGTATAACTTTTCTTTGTTCTTTATGTCATTTGTTTTTCCTCCTATGCTTGTTTAGAAAGTCATCTGCTCTAGAGTTTAAAACCCTTGTTTATTCAAGATGCACATTTAACAAAAAAAGACTCCACCTTGGGGGTCCAGAATAACCTATGTCTGCATCTGGATCATGGACACCTAAGTGTGAACCTAGATAAAAATTCAGCAACTTGTGCACTGGAGGTGAACGAGCTCCATGGAGGTGTATCGTGTGTGGATAATAGAATTTGAAACTACAAAAATAGAAATTAAAAAATGAGCAACTGAAAGATGGAACAAAGCAAAGGAACAAAACAGTAAAGTCGGAATGATGGGATCTGGGATGTCCGCCTTGAAAGAGAGCCGGGGCAAGGTGCCCTGGGCTCTGGCCCTTGCTGAGCGGCACTATCACTGCCTGGCTCTGGGTGTTCTCATCTCTTGCTGGACCACAAGCTCACAGCGGGCAGAGCTGGGCACATCTCCTCATTCACCACAGGAGTCACAGAACTGTCTTGTCCCCTCATCCACCTCACCTGCACGTGGTAGCCTCGTGTGAGTCAGACTTTCACGTCTGGCCAAAGGTCCGTGGCCAAGAGGTTCACTGCACACCTCCAATTCACAAGATCACCTGTCCTGCTGTGGGCACCAGGGTGGCTCTTCCTGGCCCCCTTCTCAGCCCACTGGTGGCCACCCACCTAAAACACACTGGGTAATGATGTTTACCACCTAGCAATGAAAACACTGTTATTTTTTGCCAACAATCAGGACACCATCCAGGGCAAGGGCCTTGGCCTGATCGTTTATGGCCCTGAGCGCGCCCTCTCGTCATCCCGTTCATTTTGGGAAGAAACAATCAGCCGGGTGGGTTGTTTCCCTCTGTGATATCTTTTTAATATTCAATTCCCTGGAAACCAATCTGCAACAAAAGAAAACAATATTAATGAATGTGGGGCTGAATCTCAATCTATAGCCACACATGAAGTCACCACCCTGGAGCACAGAGGCAGGTAGAAGCTCCCGAGCGTCTCTCCCCACTGAGAGGCAGGGTGGGCGCCAACTCGGATGCAGCTGGAAGCAGAGACGTAGCCTCTCCACCCAGGTTCTTCCACTCAGCTCCCCATGGACAGGGAGAGTACTGGGTAACTGCCGAGCCCTGTGACCACCCATCTCCAAGTTCATAAGGGTCCTGGAGAACATGGGGAGATCACATTCCCAAGTGAGACCTGGTTCACTGACCTGTGAATGGAAAACTGGATGAATCCTAATTGACAACTCCAAAAACGTGCCCAAAACAACCATCTCAATGAATAGATCCCTTTACATCATGGGCGCGGGGAGGGCCACCTGTGACACCTGTAACTGATACTGAGGTTCCAAACTGGTTAGCTAACTCTTCTCTGACAGGCTGAATGCTTTCTCTGCAAAGAAACAGACAATTAGGATAGAAAGAAACAGATAATTAGGACTTTGTGGGCTCCGTCCTCTCTGTTGCAATCCTCGATCTCTGCTGCTCAGATGCAAATACAGTCGACAAGACATCCACAAACACCCTGTTTGCACTGAATCTCTTTCTGCAAAACAGATCTGAGCTGCGGGCCATAGTTTTCTGGCCACTGGTCTGAAGTGCCATTACCTAAAGTGTGAGCCATAGATCCTTAGCCATTCAAGATGTCCTTTACCAATAAATGGCTTTCTAGACAAATAAACTGGGAAACACTTCATATTTTGTTGTGGAGATTTCTTGTGCATGTTAGCAAATCCTGTTGCAAAGAAACCGCGGATACTGGATTTGTCCCAAGCTTACCTGACTTTCCTCTGCACCTGCCCATTGTGCCTGCCCAATGGACTCTTGCTTAGGGAGATACTGTCCTGTGTGTGTGTTTATCTGTGGGTCTTGAGATGCTGAAAGCAAATACGTTTTGCTTTGCAAGCCCCCTGTGAGCTAGCACGTGGAGGGATAGACATGGAAACCGGGAAGCTGAAAGATTCAGCAGAGGAAGCATTAGGCTCATCAGGAGTTGATTGAAAATAGCTTGTCTTAATGGGCTGAAGATTCACCCAGCCTGTGCCTTGACGGGAGGGACACTCAGAGTGAACACCGAGACCTGAGCCTTGGGTCTTCATTTTGCCTTTAATTAGCTTGGCTGTAGCTGCTGGTTCACCTTCCCGAGCTTCATCTGCAAAATCACTGGCCTTGGTTGAAAAAGGAAGAGATTCGTTTGGAACATCCCTGAGGGTTTGGTTGTTTTGTTGTTATTGCTTTAACTCTAGGATCCTTCTCTCTGTCTTTAAGGAGAGACTGAAGGTGGAGGCAGATTCACAGGAAGGAGGGTTTGCGCTTCCTCGGCCATGGACTTCACTTTTGCCTTTTGATTGCATGAAAACAGAGTCGGCTAGATTTGGTTTCTGAACCCAGAAGCACAGGGGCCACGCCCCCAGGGAGAGGAAGACAAACCCAGCCTACAGCCAAGCCATCGATCCTCCCAAGGATCCATCCCAGGACTGGCAATCAGATGGCAGGTCCTGGTCGGAACCCCAGTTTTGCATAGGTCCCTCGTGGGACTTTGCCCCATTTCCCTGCCCTTCCTCTCCCAGCCTCAGGTCCCCAGTGCCTCATGGGAGAAGAAGAGTCTCTGACAGCCCTTCAGCAACCGTGCAGCAAGCAGAGAACGGCCCCACGCAGCTCAGTGCCTCTGCCACCTCTGCGGCTACTCTGCACAACAATTACAAGATGAGTGTGAGGCTCTCGCACAGCTGCCAAAGCCATGGAAGAATCAGAGATCCGCTTCATAGGGCTGACCTCCTCCTCTGCAGAACGGGAAAGCTCTCAGGCCCCTTTAACTCGGAGACATGTTGAGAGTGACTTGTAGCTTCTCCCACACTATTAAATGTGTTTGACATATCATTAGACTTAAATATGACAGTGACGATGCTACTAATAAGACACGGCTCACGTTGGAACAGGGAAATACCCTCGATTTCTGCACAGAAAATAAGCTAGAAATGGCAGAGCGGTCTAGCTCTTCAAAAGGGAGAAAGAAATTGGCCTTAAATCCAAAAGTTTGCGTGGAGTATTAGAAAAAAATGCCTGTGCTTTCTTAAAAATTCATCCAATTGAATTTCCTTTCAAAAGAGAACATTTCGGTTAGCCTGTGCTTCATAAATACATCTCTGCCCAGTATACCACGCACACCATTTATTCAGCAGATATCATAATGTATTCAGGGCTGCTCTTAGGCAGAGAAATTTCAATATTAGATAAAAATAGTGAGATGGCAGCGGTAACTGTGTTTGTCTGGTACACAGAGTAAATAGGATTGTTAGCGATTGCTAAAGGCTTCAGGAAAAGATAGGGAAACAAAGATAGCTCGTGCCAGACTCGAGCCAAGCAGGTGCAGAGATGCAAGAGGGCTCGATTACCTTCTGCCACCGTGCACTTCTGAGCAGGCCCAGAGACGAGGCCTCCTCGCGTCTATCTTCTCATAAGAATAGCTGAATGTTATCCTAATTAGAAATCTGCTCAGATTTGGAAACAGGCTGCCGTCGTCTTCTCTCCCATCCGTCCATCCTCCCTACCCGAGTCCCTCTCTCTGTCACACACACACACACACACACACGTGCACACACACAGTCTGCATGACGCTCAGTGGTACAGCCAAAGGTCTTTACTGAGCCCCGACCACCAAACCCACCTGATTCAGGCCCTCACTCCTCTGTAAGTCCCCCCATCTGCAGGGCAGGGCCTGGACTCTGCCTTCTCCCTCGAGCTGTCCACTGCTCAAAGTTGCCCCATGTTGAACATCGGCGGCGTCTGGGCCTTCTCTCTGCCATTTCCTGGCAATTCACTCAATCTTCAGAATACCCTGGCTGCTGGCTTCCATCCATCTCTCAGCTTGATGAGGAATCCCTCCATCTGACAGAAGAGGGACCCCAGGAGGCAGAGGTCACATCTGGGAAGCTGCCCAGCCTGAGCCATGTGGCTCCAAAGTGCAGAGCAGAGGTGTGGAGGGGCAGCAGTTCACCCCCATCCCCATCCAGAGGTGCCACATCTGCTCCTCCCCTGTCCCTGGGCCCAACACTGCCTGGCACCAGGCAGAACTGAGAAGTGGAGACACACGTCCTGTGGTGTCAACAGGAGCCCAAAGAGCTGCTGAAGAGGCCTGCCCAGAGCAGGAAGCGGGCAGCTCCAGGAGGGGTCTCTGCAGTAGAGGAGGCCTGCAGTTGCCCAGCATCAGAGTGACCTCCAGGGATGAAGGGGTCTGGGCTGCTCCCTGAGGACACATTTGCAATGGAATGCAAGGGGTGGTGGGAGTGCAGACAGGGAAGGTGGGCCGGGCAAGGGAGGCAGGAGAGCAGCGCAGGGCAGGGCGGCGAGGGGCAGGGCCGACTGGGAGCTGCTTTCTGCAAGGGCAGGGAGTTGAGGATGCTTTCTGGCAGCAGAGGACCCGCACTCTCATGTTGTTCTGTGTTTCACAAGGCTGGGTGCTGGCGGTGGCTTTGGGAAGTCTGGCTGAGATGCTGAAAAGCCATGCAGGTGATGATCAAGGTTGGAGGCCCAACGTGTAACTAACCAAACCCTGCCAATCCTTCTGCAGAGGCAGGCCTCGCGTTTCTCCGCTGTCTTTGGAGCTGGACCCCCTGGATCAATAGCTAAGCATGGAAAACCTATGATGATTAGCTTAGAAAACCTAGGGTGATTAGCTTACCTCACTCTGTCCTCCGAGGCCAGGAGAAGATGCCCAGGTAGGTGCTGCAAGCACTTGCCTGCGCTCAGCCCTGCCCGTCTCGTCCTCTTTGCTCCTACTCCCAGCCCGTTCACAGGAGGAGCCGAGCGCGTAGGAACGCCACCGCTGGGGACCAGAACTCACTCTACCAGCCATTGTTTCTGCCTCAGTGAGAACCCGCCTGTTTCTGTGCCCACCAGTAACAGTTCTGTGTTGTTGTTTTCTCAAGCATCCTAACGGTTTCAAACCTGGGAAGCGTGACTCAATCCTAGTGGGGGCTCAGTTTGAATCTCCTGAATGAAGAGAAGGAAATTACATATGTAGGAAGATCCTTTCATCTTTCTTTATCTGCTCTGTTCACCCGCCCTCGGAACCAGCCTCCACGCGGCACGCCAGCAGGTGCCCACAAGCATCTTTCCCTGGCTTTGGCCTCCTGGGGAGTCGCCTCCTCTGGTGCCGGCTGGATGCCTTCCTCTGCATGTGCCTACTTAGCCCCCATTATTTCTGCAAGGCCAGCTTCCTAATTCCCATAGCAGAAGAGAAAGCTGAATTCAGAATCATTACGTAGAGAAACCTAGGTATGGATTTTAAAAAGAGAGCGAAATGAAGCAGACACGCGCCTGATTCCAAAGTTGGTGTTCTTACCATGCTGCCCTGTGTGTGCCTTGAGTCAAGGGAATGGCAGTACCTTATAGGAAGCTTCAGGTTCAGCCTCACTGTCCATAAAGTGGGGTCATAAAAGAGATATCCAAAGTGATTTGGATAAATTGAATTATCTGAGATTAAATACTGAGGAAGACAGGGCAGATGCCTTGGTTG
Source organism: Xerus rutilus (assembly GCA_028644305.1). Classification (NCBI taxonomy): domain Eukaryota; kingdom Metazoa; phylum Chordata; class Mammalia; order Rodentia; family Sciuridae; genus Xerus; species Xerus rutilus. The sequence continues at coordinate 6,739,570 of CM053401.1, forward strand.
AATTTAAATCTGGATTTTCTAAAGAAGGAAGAGAGAGGAAGCTGTGAGCAGGGGCTGGGGAGATGAAGGCACATGGGCTGGAGCTGTCAGGTGCCTTGCTGGGTTTCACCAGCTCCCCCTGGTCTTTTGGTTCCCAGTCCAGAGCACATAGCTAGGCCCATGGGTCACTTAGCAAGGCTGCTCCTGTAGGGTCTCAGCTCTGCTTTTCTTGCTCCTCATTTTTGGATCCTCTTCTCTGTCACCCCCATTCCATGAAACAGTGGGTACAGAATGGAGGACAACAAATGAAATTCAAGAGACCCAGGTTGGGTGTTTCCTCCTCTTTTTCACTCTGTGAGTCCAGGAAAATCTCTTGAACTCTCTGAGATTTGATTTCTTCCTTCAATAAAAGGAAGAGATTGATCTAAATAATCTTTACCACAGAGTGAAAGGCTTAGCACACATATTTAAATATCTCCAAAAGATTCTTTAAAAAATAAAAATAAAAAAAGAGAAGAGAAAATGTAGGCAGGCGGCAGGGTTTTGGCAAAGAAGGCGTGACCTTTATTTGGTAGTGGGCTTATCTCTTTGATAAACTAGCTCGGGGTCAACTCGGCCTCCCAGAGCCCCAGTTTTCTCATCCACACAGTGGGACGAACAGGAGCCCAGGCGCCAGATACCGTTCAGTGTCAGGTATTCACACTATGCCCAGCACACCCAGAGTCTCCCCAGGTGCCCCACATGCCTACTGTATTCCAAATGCTGTCTTTCCTGGGTTTTTTATTCTTCCTCTTTTTCTTTTCATCTCTCCTCCTTCATAAGTTGACTGAAAGGGACAATGAACTGGAAAGGCAAACCATGTCAAAATGCCGAGAATTCTGAAAATACATCTCTCCGAATTGTGCAGCCTGGTACTGGCAAGATGATGAAGGCCCCGGCGACCTGGTGCAGACACAGCTCTGTAAAACCCAGCGGCTTGAGTGCACAGTGCATGTGTGCCAGGTGCCAAGTGCTAAGCAAGTGCTTCTAAACAAACGACGACTATGATCAGAAGCCCCAGGATCAGGTCAAAGGAGTGCAAAGGGTTTTCTAGATTGAGATGCAGATGTGGGGTCTGTCCTGCTCCTGGTGCCCAGCCGGGGACCCCCACACAGCGCCCCTCTCCCTGCAGGACCAGGTCCAGAGCACTCACCATTCAGAAACCACAGCTCCGTTCCTCACTCCAAGCATCTGGGCTGTGGGAACACCAGGCGGCCCTTTTTTCCCCAATCAACTTCATAAACATAACTAATAATTTCATTCGCCCCTGGCCTTGCCCGCGGGCTCACGCCAAAAGCAACTTAAAACGGTCATAAAGATTCCCTTCTATGCCCATCGCTTGATGCCATCGTTAAAAAAGAGAAGAGATGACAAGTGGAAGGGAGAAGGCTGGGATTCTTTTATGTGAAGATTACATTTAAAAATAACCGACGAACCGTCTGCACTTTTCGGGGCCTGACGTCTCGAAACGCATTTAGATTGATGCAGACTGGGGCTGAAGTTCCCGGGCCGAGTAAACAGTCAAGTGTTCTTAATAGGAATTGCAGTTTTTCGACATCTGTTAGGGAAAAGAGAATGGCGAAACAACAATTTAGAGTGAGATTGGTTTTGTTAAATGCATTTAAATTCCAAGATTAGTGGTGTTCTTTCTTTTTCAATTAGCATTCACTTGGAGAAAGGTTACAGATGAAGGGGCTGGGGAAGACAGGCTGGAAGGTTCTCCTCCCTGAGAGGGCACTCCAAAGCACAGTAAAGCTGTAAGAGGGAGAGGATGGAGAGAAGAAGGATCTTAACACCGTGCCAAGCCCAGGCTGCAAAATCTTACCCGGAAAGCATAAAAAAAATAATAATAAAATACAAATAAAATGAAGTCGTGTCTGGATTTGATGATCCTTTCCTCTAGGCAGCAAAATTATGAATTGCTTTGAGGGGGAAAAAAAATGAATATTTGCATTTTCCAAGCCAGTTACTAAGCAAAATTTGTGTTATTTCTCAAATACATGCCACGGCTCTGTTTGAGTGTGTAAAGAGCTGTAACTAGCTCAATTTTTATTTTATTTTATTTTTTTTTTTGATAGAAACATAAACAGAGACCAAAAAAAATGTAGGGAATGTTTCACCTGTTTTACTGCCATTAAATAAACCTCATCTGCTACCAAGCTGTTTTGGGTGACATTTGTTAAATAAATACATTTTGTGGGAGGCTGGAACTCTGAAGTACCGAGACAGGAAGCCAATGTTCTCAGATAATTCAGTTTGCTTCCCGGTGCCCTTGCCCCTACCCCGAGGGGAAAGAGAAAGTTAAATTCAGATTTATCCTTTCACACTCGTATTTTATTTTCAAACTTACACAGCTACAACAAAAAGTGCTTTCTATTGTCACTAAAGTTCCTTTTCATTCTCTCTCTCTGTACCCTTTCCCTGTTTTCCTTTCTCTTTCTTCCTCTTTCCTTCCCTCCACAAGATATCTTCATACGCACATCCCCTACCACCACCAATTTCTGTAATCAGAAATAAATCCAATTTTGTTGACACTTCTATAAGGATTCTATTTGTAAAGCTATCAATGTATATATTTTGTGCATTTTGTGCATGCCTGCGGCCTTTAAAACATGTCCACTCTTCCACGATCACTTGAAAATATGCACACTGAGAACTTGTTTAAAGCCAGTAGTACCATTTCTAATTGAAAAGCTAATAAATCAATTTTAAAAATAACATCAACCCAGACTGTTCTCTAAAGTATCTCTGTAAACACTTTGGAAGGCACCAAGATGGATTCCTGATGAGCATGAGTTCCTGTGTACAGGGTCTTTGCAATTTTGCAGAGATCCCAGCTGGAAGATGTGAGGCAGTTTTGAATATGGGGCACTGTGGCTACAGGCACTGCACAACTGGATGGAGGTCTTTTCAGTCCTAGCAGAGAACCCACTCATAACTTAAAAAGTATACAATTCTAGAACATTCTGCAGCCAGACTTGGGGCACTGGGGTGCCTCTGTAGGCAGGGTTCTGCTGGCTTCTGTTGGCTTCCTCTGAGAAATTTCCTATGCTGATTCCTTTCAATTATCTGTCAATTTTCAAAATGCAAATAGAAACAAGCCAACATCGCTTTGGTCCTCACCAACTGATTTCTTCCAAGCACCCAGACCATAAGCAAATGCAATTCAATATGTTCTCTTCCCTTTTTTTAAGTCGAATTAATATTACTGAGCAGATTTTGGTCAGCTTCCAGGAACCTAGTGTGTGGAGAGGCAGAATTTTATTTTAGAAGCACAAGTTGGTTTACAAAATGTGGACTTAGCCCAACTCTTTCTTTGTTTCGTCTTTCTTGCTAGACGTAATTTATTTTTCTTAAAAAAAAAAAAAATCCTTCATGGGCACACACTCAAGCACACACACAACTTAGACCAAATTACAATTGCTACTTAGAATATTTTTAAAAACTATTTTGTTTATAACATAAAATGGTATAAAAAAGAAAATGGCAGCCCACAGTCTCAAGATCAGAAGTAACCAGTGGGAACACTGAGCGCTGAGCCATGGCATCTGCTCACCCTCTGGCCCTGCACATCTCAGAGAGGAGATCACACCATTCATATGGTTCTGTATTCTGTACTTTGTCTTTAAATTCACCAGTAAACATTTTCCTTCCATTATTAATCTTTCTTTATTAACATAAGATAATAAGCATATTACAAAATTTTACCAAATCATTCACCTATTGGGGGTACTTTGTAGTTTCCACTGGTTTTTTTTTTCTTTGTGATTTCAGGTAATGCTTAAATAAACCAGTTAATGTAAAATAGCTATCTACATTGGATTATTTGCTTAGAATGGGTTCCTGGAAATAGAATTACTAAGTCAAAGGATCCCAACATATTTAATGTTCCCGACATACATTGGCAAATTGCCCTCCATAAAAATTATACCAATTTACCCTCCTGCAACTGGCGTATCAGACTGCCTGCTTCACAGCATCTCCCTGCTCCAAGATCTTTTTTGAATCTCTGCAAATTTGAAAAGATTAAAAAAAAATGATAACTTTTGCCTGGAACAATTTGTTAAAACATGCATTGAGCAATAGTTTCATTTTTAAAAATAGCTTAATTCATAAAGAAATATCAGAGCTTATATCCAGGATGTTTTCTGACCCATAAATATCACAAAGCCATGATGCTTCATCATACGTAGTAGATGTTTGGTTAGAAACTCTATTACATTTTGCATATGCTAGAGAGATTTTTCCAATCCAGAATGTATCAGCAGAATGGGGACAGTCCTAATTTAATGCATATAGTTTAAGGTAGCTCACACAGACTGCAGTGTGGGTGACATCTGGAAGAGTGGACTTCTGGGGTGTGCCCATCACCAAGCACAGTGCCACACCCAAGGGGAAGCTACAGTGATCTCAGTATTTGGACAGACCCTGCAAGTCCAAGGGAAAAAGGACAGACCCTGCTGAAAAGTCCCCTAAACCTAACAAAAGAATGAGAAAATTGAAGAAAAGCCTTGCCATGCCAAAGGACTCGCCAAAGACAGCGCAGGGGGCATTCAGAAGCACAGCTGTAGTCCCACAGTCTAAGGTTCAAGAAGAAAAGATGCAGTGGATATATGCTGTTTGGTCTAAATGTGCTCTCCCCCGGGTTTTCCCAGTTAATGTAGTCAATTTCATTCCTTGACAATTTTCTGGTAGACATCTGAGTTTTCTCAGAGTCAGCCTAGGACAAATCCTAAAGATCTCAAAATAGCTCTAATGACCAGAGGTGGATTTCTGGTGACGAGGGCAGAGACCACTCCTGACTGAGCACCAGAGTGTCTCCACGTAGACACCCCGACTCATGTAGGTTTTCTCAGAAGTTGCCACCGTTGACAAGTACACGTCCCTGCACCGCTAATTATTCAAAATCAAAATACCAGAGTGGGGAACAAGAAAGAGAAAGAAAGAAACTGATGAGCCACCAACTCCAGGAAGCTGCCCCACCTCCCCAAATCCTCCGTTCCCTTGACTGTCAGCTTTTTTTAAAAACTGAGCACACCCTTCCGAGGAGATGGCATTTTTTATTGTAAGACTATTCCTTCTAGTGATCCGTTCCCACTTAATGAAGTGCTCCCTAAATTAAATCTACCCTTTCTGAAAGGTTACTCCCCAAACAAAATGAACAAGGAAATGCCTCCAGTCCATATAAATGTCATCCTGCCCTCCAGTAAATCTGTTTTAATCACTATCTTTAAGGAGGCGACCCAATTGAAAGGGAGAGAAACTCAATTATCCCGCCTAGGGAGACAACTGTCAGAGGGGGTCACAACAGTGTCTTTTGGAGGAGCCTTCCTCTAGAGAGATGCAAGACACCCTGCTCCACAAACGGTTTTCCCTTTTCCTGTATTCTTACCAGAGCAGAGTCTCGTCCCACCGGTGAAAAGAAGAGGAGGAAACTGGTATTGTGGAGCCCATCCTGAGTCAAGGGTCTCCCACGTGTTTTCTCATTAATTCCTTACCACAAGATTATGAAAGAAATGATGCTCTTCTCTGCACAGAGATACAAATGGAGTCCCAGAGGAGCTAGCCCACCGTTAATGGGTGCAGCCTTGGGTCCAGGAAGGGAAGAGACAGATGCTCCCTCAATTCTGAGAAGCCCAAAGAAGCCCCTGCATCAAGGGCAGCAGCTCTGTTTCACCTGAGCTCTACAAGCACATTTTACAGAAATAGTCAGGAGTTGGGCAAAACCTTTCTCCCCATTAGAAGCAAGTCGTTCAGCAGAGTTCCCATGGGCTTCAAGCCACTGCAGGCCTGGAGGTGGGGGAAACCCAGGTCTCAGGCTTGCTGACCTCAGATCACCATTTAAAGGTCAGCCAAACAGGGCTGTCCATTACCAGTCCAGAGAATTCTACTTGGACAGTGACGAGCAGCAGGCACCTCTGGATGCCCCAAGCAGGCGTGGCCTGGCCCTGGGTTTCTGCAGAGGTGTGCATGTGCGGCGCAATGCTAATGAGCAGAGACAGGCCTCAGTGCTTATGTTTTTTGGAATTAAGTTGCATGACTGTGCCTTGCTCTCTAAAATGTGTAAATGTGTAAATTATGCTAAAACAGATTGCCAAGGCGAGCTGAAGAAATGAGAAATCTGGTGCACTCTCACGGCAAGGGGGCAAGGGTGCAGGCTGCTGCTTGCACCTGACGTCAAAGGCAGCCTCCAGCTCTGCACTCCTGGGGCTTCTGGAAGCGACTGTTAGGAAGGGGTAGTCAAATGAAAAGGAGCTGGATGGTCTTTTCACGAACCCAGTCACAGCTACACACTATCCCTTGTACTGGCACCAAAGAGATTATGCAAATTACGCACGTTACGCAAGTCCTGTTCCCAAGCCATATTTAATTTCTCCAGTTCACCACATCCTAAAAGAAATGCTATAGTCCCAGGCCAAATCTTGATCCTAAAGATGTCTAAGAATGAAAAGATAGGGGAAAAAAATGCTGCCATGGTCTCTCCACAACTCTGTATCTACCATCGCTCCAACGGGGGAGTGTGTGTGCACAGGTGTGTGTGTGCTCAGGTGTGTGTGTGTGTGCACCTGTGTGTGTGTGCCCTGGTGTTTGTGTACATGTGTTCAAGCAGTTTTGTCTTCATGGGATTCAGTTTAATGTTGCTTCCTGTTTTTAGGAAGGGAAGACCAATCCCATCAGGGACAATAGCATAGAGACCATGAGACGACAGCTTCCTTCAAGGAAGAGAGAATGCCAGTCACTTTTGTCGCCTAAGGTTCTCTCATGAAATGAAGAAATTGTGTGAAAAAGACATCAGTGACTATGTGACTCACCGAGGCCGAACATTCCTTGTTACTGATGAGGAACCTACTGAAAGATATTCAGGGTCCCATCCACACTTTCTGTGAATAAGAACACTGACGTCGCCGAGGAACCTCCCCAGAACACGCAGCGAGAGTGCCCTAGGCTGCAGCGCACGCCCCTGCTAATTCCTGACCCCGTGTTCTCAGCACAGACCATTGTCTGAGACTCGACCAAATACTTCTGCACACCGAGACCTTATTTCCTCAGCTTCCAAAAAATGCTCCTAGACTGAGTTAAGACTACTTTTCAATGAAATGGATAAGAAACATTGCAAATTCTTCTCAAGGTCTCAGGATGCACAATGAAAATGAAGAAATTTAGATACTACATTTAAAGGTAGGGTTTTTGCCACTGAGTCAAGAGGCAGCAACTTGTTTCCGTAGAAACTCATCCACACACGCAGGCCTGTCTCCTTGGGAGGGAGGTCTGAGCCAAGAACGCTGCAAATAGTGATGTCTAATTACGGACGAAGATTCCGGGTGGGGTCAGGAGCCTCCAGATTTGCGGTTTCCATTCTCCTGCTTTGCCCTCCTCTCTTTTTCTTTTATCTGCCATCATGAGGAAGAGACAAGACACGGAGGTGACGTGATGAATTGTCAGCACCCTAAAGATGTTTCCATCTCTAGTTTTAAGACAGAACATTGCCTGTCTTGCAAAGATCATGGATTCATGAAATTAACCGATATGTCTGGTTAAATTCTTCATATAATGGGCCTTATGGAAGAAGAAGAAGTTGGTTTGCATTGGTCACTCTGGGCCCTGCATGACATTAGTGACTTGAGTCCAGAAGTCCCATTTATTGATCACAGACACAATGTGAAGCAAGACCTGGGATCACTGTGTTTATATTAAAATATAGCCTCACCTGTTGACACACAAGGCAGGAAGGCAGCTGACTGAGGGGCGCCGCCACTCCTGGTTTGGTGAAGGATTCTCCCAGGGGTGTTAAAGGGGGCTCAAACCAAGTCAATAAAGATGTCCTATGACATCCAAGAAGACCAGAGCCGGAGCAACACCATCTTGCCCTTTCTGGGCTGGTGATGCATGACCCAGGATTTGTGATGCTTCCAGACCCTAGAAATTATCTGGAAACCTTGAAAGAGCCTCTGAGTGGATGTGACCTTAAGTTACCATCACATAAAAATAAATATAATTATGATATGAATATAATTTGTCTCTGCATCTGTTGAACAGCTATTCAGAAACTCTCTTGAGATCAAAGACTGCCTTTTGCCTTGATTTCTTCTTTAAAAAGTTTTATATTCTCATCACCTAGCACATTGCCTGTCATTTAATGAGCAGTTAACAAATATTAGGTAAATAAATGAATTCCACCAAACATCAATCAAATGGAAAAAGACTGGTTTTTACGGCAGTCAAGTGCTTTGGGCCACTGATCGTTTTCAATCATTCTCTAGTGTGTTGCTATTTCTATTCTTTAAATTATTTCTAAATCCGCAAACTCTAAATGTGGTTTAGTTCATTCAGCCTTTCCATTTATACATCCAAATTAAGATTCAAATAATAATCATGAAAATTAATGAATTTATTGATAAGTGCTCCCTGTAAGTTCTTTTAGTATTTTGTTTTGATTGAAGGTAGGTAACAGTAAATAACTCTAGGAAATTATTTTTTTAAGCTTTGGGGCACGTACTGTGTGGCAGGTGTCGTCCTGAGCATTTTAATATATATCATTTAATAATCCCAGCTCTGCAGATCATGTCAACGGTATCCCTCCTCCCGACATCTCTCTCCAGAATAAAGGACCACGTCCAAGGTCATTGAGTTGGTAGTGCAACTGGAATTTGAATCCATGTGTGTCGTTCATGGCAACTGCATATAAATATAAAAATGAAATATTCTCTTAAAAATAACTCAAGATTCTTGAGGATCAATCACAAGTGCACCGTATTTATCCAGACGCTCTGTCAAAGAATGCCATTTATCAGGAAACTACTTCACAAGAACTTTAACAATTTAGTTTCTCAAATGATTGATTTCAGAGTTGACTCTCATTAGATTCTTGCAGGCTATGTTTAGCAAAATGGATTATGTAATCCATTTTTTGAGCTGAATTTTTATTATCAAATATATTTTCTAGTCAACTAGTCGTGATTGAACTTTTTGATGGTTCCAACTTCAAAACTACATCTTACATAATTTTAAAACCCGGTACTCAAAAATATGTTGAAGAACATAAATTAGCATTTCTAGAGGGGAAGAGGATGAGCACTCTTCCAGTTTTCTCTGGAAGTGTTTAAATGTGAAGACCCATGTAAAAGAACGGCTGTCACACCCACGGATACATGATTGTCAACAAGTCAGGCCGTACCTTTAGGTCCCAGTTTTCCCATCTATAAATTGGGAATGATAAAAACACACATCTTTTGAAACTGCTTTTCAAATTGCCAAGAGTACCCAGTGGAAATGGTTGTTAAAAGAGTTTACGAAGCTCTAAAGCAAAGGACCTTTCTTTTTTTTTTTTTTTTTTTTTTTTGGTACTGGGGATTGAACTCAGGGGTACTCGACCTACAAACTATTAGCCCTATTTTGTGTTTTATGTAGAGACAGGGTCTCACTGAGTTGCTTAGCGCCTCACTGTTGCTGAGGCTGGCTTTGAACTCGCGATTCTCCTGTCTCAGCCTCCCAAAGTGCTGGGATAACAGGCTTGAGCCACCGCGCCCGGCTAAGCAAAGGACATTTCTAAAGCGTCCCTGCTGCCATAGGTCAGAACTGCTTTCTGTGTTGGTGGAACAGGTCCAGTTTGGATGAGGAGTGCCGTCACCAGCAATACTCAAGAATTAGTCTACCTCTGTCAGTAGTTTTGAAGAAGTCAATCAGAAGTATGTGATTACTGATAAACCTTTTGTTGTGAATCCATTGTTTTCAATAGTTGAGACTGGTATGTTTTGCTGCTGATCCTGAAAAGTCAAAGGGTCTTTATTGAAGAATATTATGATTCACATTCTCATCATTACTTTATAGTGATCAAGATGATCATAATTAGTTCTCATTCCATCTTCTGTTTAGAACACTGTCTACATGGGCGAGAGCCCCACGGGACTTTGCATGATCTGGTGTGTGCTCTCTTCACCTGGCCCCTTTCCAGCTGGGGTAATTACATTCTGCTCACCAAAAAAAACTCCCTGTAGTTTTCCCCAGGGAGGGTGTCCCTCACTTCCTGTGCAAAGCCAGCTGTGCTGTGGGGCTGGCAAACAGATGCCACTTGCTCTCCTGAGGGTCTGTCTCTATTCAGAGGTTCCAGCAAGGTTGGAGTATTGCTACAGCCAAGGCTTTGGAGAAAACCAGCAAGTATCCAGCTTTTTCTTTTATATCCTCACCAGTCAATTCTGTAATGTGGGGGCCAACCCATTCCTTATGATTGCACATTCCAAAGTTAAAAAAGCTCATCTGTTATGCAAGATCAAGTACCTTCAGCTGCCACCTCTCCGATCAGGGAACTCCCAGTCTACTTTATGCTAATGGTTTGTAGTTAAAGATGACCTATTACACCCCCTAATTAGTTACTGAGTCTCCTGCAAGACTCTCCAGTTAGAACCAGTGCAGAGAGGAAAACTAGACTTCCATCTGCACTACAATTCTTGCAGAACTGTTTATGAAGGAGGACGCGATCCTGTTTACACGACGTTGGGTGAAAGGAACCATGTAGATGCTTGTGGCTTCATGCAGGCCTCCATAAAACCCCATGCAGAAGATGAAACATGACACTCGCTTTGTAAGCCATCCAAGACCCCTACCCCAGTCCATACGCTTCATATGTATGTAATCAACTTTTATTGGTTCTTAAATTACAGTCTGTGAGCACAGAACTCCCCTTTGCCAATCAAAGCACAATAACAGAGCTTGGAAGTGTCATTAATAAAAAGCTTGTGGTTTGAACATAGAGAAATGTTTATAAAACTCCTGCTTCTATCAGGGTTGATTTTGGTGGCAACAAAGACTTAGAGAAAATATTTCACACAAAAGTATGACATCAAAATTAGAACCTTCCTGAACTCAAGGTGAGCAGACTTTCTTCCATCCATCCATCCATCCGTTAATTCTCTACCCAGTGCTCCTGTGGGGAAGTAATACTGTGAATCTACACCAGCTCCATCTGTCTAGGAATCTTACCCACCCCTGAGCAGTCAAGAGATCAGGAAGTGCTTCCATCTGAAACAAAGCATGTGAAGTCAGAAGGCTATTTCTAGAAATACCAAATCATGAAACACCATGGTCCTAACTAGAATTTGCCAACCACATTTGCACATTCAGGAACTCAAGCAAATTGGTCCATATTTCACATCTGGATTCAAGCCAACCAAACCCAAAAAGTCAGATACATAACCAACAGAATAATCGATTCCGTTTCAATGAGAAATTGACCAGCCAATGAGAAAATGCTTATGTCACATGTAATACTCACTCTTCAAACGTAGAAATACCAGAGCAGCTACTGAGGCCCAAAGGTTTTGCTTAGTGAGCAGAGCATCAAGGGCCCAGAGGATGGCTGGGTGACTCTGACCTCTGGCCGAGACAGCTGCCCAGGGAAAGTTCTGTGCAGGGCCTGCTTTTGCAGACTTCTGTACAGGGACTGTCATGAGCACCAGCACATCTGGAGGCTAGCGTACCATATTTGTGTCTTGAGCTGTTCTTCAGCCCCTGCTCTCATGTTCCTGATGAGCATGACGAAGCCCACCAGGTGCCCACCTCTTCAGTGATTACCTCATTCATTCCTACTTCTCAGACATTCCTGTTGATCCTCTGGTTGGGGTTTGAGATGTATCCAACTTTCAGTGCATATTTATGAATAGTTTTCCTTAATTTGTGCTCACAGAGGATACCCCGGTCATTATGTGTGGATTTGATGACTTAGATTCTCAGATAAAAATACTTATCCTAAGGCTAGTGACCACTGACAGCTCTGGGAAGGACCAAATTTTTGCAGTATCCAAACCTCATCTGTGGTGCATAAGTGGAGCCCTCACTTGACAGCTGACACTCTCTCCCCCGTGTCCTGCTCCATCCGGTCCTTAGTTCTCAATCCAGTGTCCAGTCCATTGACACCTCCAGGGCCTCTTCTTGCCTTTGATGACTTCTCTGAATGACCCTTCCTCCAAATATGTCTTCACCTGCCTTTTTCTGACTGTTCTCATCATGTCACCAATCAGGTACAGGCCACTCAACTAGCATGGGGCATTTAATTTCCACTGAATCAAGCCTCTGCCTCTATCAAGTCACTTCCCAGCACGACAATCTCCACTGGACTCTGTAGCCGGCAGGCAGGGTCCCCTACTCCTTGGCCTGGGCTCCAGACCCTCCACCATTTACCCACAAACTACATATGAAGACCAAGAGCATCTCTCAGGTTTGGAAGATCTGGATTCTAGGCCACTTCTGCTGGATAGAAGCTTCAGGGAGAAATGAGTTGGCCCAAATCACAAGGCTCTCGGTGGCAACTGGGGATGTACCTATGTGGATGAACCTCCTCGGGTTCAGCAATCCTGGCCATCTCTTTCCCACTGTGCTCCTAATGGGCCAGGGATGTGCACTTTAAAAGGTCCTCACCCTGTCCTTTCCTCTTCCTAGAAAGTTCTTTCCCTAGTACTTTACATGATCTGCTCTTTGGGACCCTCCTCAGAGACACCTGTGCTGACCACAGTTACTGAAATAGACCCTTTCCTCACGTCTCTACATGTCCTGTTTCATGTTCTCCGGGGCCCTTCTAACACCTGAAAAGGCATTTACGATTGATTTATTAGTTCTCATCTTGGTTCCCTACCAGAATGTCAGCTCCACAGCAGACCCAATCTTTACCCCGAGTAGGCATCCCGTTCATATTTGACCAATGAAGGTTGAGGTCTGGGCAGTTGGATGGATGGTCACATGTTGTGGGATCACAAAAATTCAAGATGCTCTTCAACTCATAGAAAGCACCGAAAATGATGAAGTCTCAGTTTGGTTTGGTTTAGTTTCTCCACAAAAATCTACAAATCAGGAACTTTAAAATATTTATCTTGTGTTTAGCAACAGCAGCTTTGGGTTCTTGGTCATGTGTCCTTCTGACTCCCCCTGTGGCCCCTCCAGAAGCTTAGTGCCCTAGCAAAAGCCCAAATATCTTGAAGTCAGTAACTGTGGCCCTCTGGATGCCAAGATCCTCCAAGGTACTGTCCCGTCCTAGCCCTGAGGATTATCTCTAGTCTTTCTTGATGGGCAGGGGAACTCACATAGCTGGTGACAGTGAGGCCTGATGAATTGAGAGGGGGCCAGAAGTCAAATCAGCAGTGTGAATTTAAGACAGGAACAGTGAGTGTGGGAACACAGCAGTGATCCACAGACAGCCTCAGGAAAGGGAGGATGGAAACGGCTCAGCACTGTATTCTGCAGGTGTTAACTCTTCTCTGTGCCTAACAACTTGTCGATCACCAAGAAATATTGGAAGTGTCCTGTATGCAAAGAGCCTGCCTTGTACCAGATATCAGAACACCTCTATTCTAACCACAGTTTGGCCTCAGAAGTCATGCCTACTTAAGGAGCCTCAGTCTCGTCTGCAAACTGGCCTTATTTGAAGAACTCTTGCTTGATCTAAGTCAGAAAGGCGGGGAACTCATGAGCTGATTTTCTAATCCTCTCTGAAGTCATGAAGTCCTGCACGAACTTGTCCCTCGAAAAAATCTTATTAAATGGCTTCGTGCTTGTTTGGTTTAGTTGTTTGGGAAAAAAATGTTCATCCTGATCTTGCGTTCTGAGAGTTCACAGGAATTCTAAATCTAATGTGATTTCTCTGATTCTGGCTTTCTCTCACTTCCTATTTCAAGAGTAAAACTAAAGGAAGATCTATTTCTCTCTGGTTTCAGGTTCCAACAGTGGGGATTTTTAGCATTCTGACTGCACGCACAGCCTAACAAAGCCATATTGAAATGCAGGGAAACGTCACTTCCATGTTAAAAAGCTCACAGAAGCAAGTCTGTCTCTGCTTAATCTTTGAAGACATCACTTAATAAAACCGAGAGATCTTTCTAACGCTGTCCAACAAAACCTCTGGTAGATTTGCTCTGTGCATATTTTTGACGATAATGATAAAGGGGGGGGGTGAGGAAGCGGGGTGCATCACAACAATCGTTTTTCATTACAGTCAGATATCCCCAAGCTTTAGTGCAGCCGAGTTGATCAGAAAAGATTGGGTATTAATTATGAAAGTGCACTTCAATTTATCAGCAAAGGATATCAAGCAGGCCAAACGCCACAGCCTCTCATATAATTTATCTCTTCCTTGTAGGGAGGCAGATAGCAACGATTTGCAAATTGCTTCCTCTGCAAAAAGAAGGGAGGAAAACATACACACACAACACACAATTAAAAGCAGATAAGCATCAGCCATGTGTCACATTTTCAGTAGAAAGCCAAAAGTGGAGGTCTTAATCTCCGGGGTTGGTGTGCGGGAGTATGCTGGCTGCTGCTCCCCTTGATGTCACTACTTAACTCCTATTAAAATTAATAGGGGTCAGGCCTGATCATCAAGGGAGAAAGGGCCTCCCGGAGCGGGTAGGCTTCAAGTAATAAGGATTTGGTGATTACTATATTATTTGTCCGTTATTTTCAGATTATCTTGTAAGTGTGTGCTCTTTGTGATCTTTGGTCCAATTATAAAGAATAACATGTCGCGCAGGATCTATTTTTATTAAAGCAGCCTTCTTCTCTCGAGAAGCATATAATTTGAGAGGGCATATTGACAGGGTCTTACTGCCGTGAGCTTAAAACTTTCTCTCCCCACCTCCCAAATAAAGAGCGTTTCTTGTTCTAAACTGGGAGTATACTTAGGGATCAGCTGGGACCCTCGACCCAAAGAATGGAGGCATGTGGATTCTTAGAAAAACTCAACTCAGCATGGCTTGGGTGGTGGGAGGAGCGTGTGAGTTGCTGGGGAAAAGAAAAAGGACTTGAACTTGAGGATCAAATGCTGAATGTCGAAAGTCCCAGACATCAGGGGTTCACCAGATTCTTTGACACTCAGTTGACTCCACTCTTCCATTAAGTGGGGGAGAGCGGATGAAGAGCACCCTTGTGATAAAGGGCATCACAAGGAAGATCACCGTCTGTAAAAGTGCCTGAAATGAGCATCGTGGTCAACTCCAGCAGCATGGGTGTCATCCAGCACAGTCGGCTCCCATCAGAAAAGACAGAAGATTCGGAGTTCGTGTGCATTTCTAAAATATTACAGACTTTGAATTTTGTCCACTAAAGAAAGAAATTAAAGCAATAGCAATAATCCACACAATAACGTCAACAGCAGCATTTCATAGGGCAGGGTGCAGTCAACAAGGGCATCCCTTGAAACAGTTCCTGTCATGAGAGTTATGCTGTATCTCACTTAGTTTTGTTTTGGTTTGATTTGGTTTTGGCTGCAGGATGATGGAATCAACCTCTTATATCACCTCCATCTGCAGATGAACATTAGATGCCTCTGAAAACGACTGTGGGTAAGGCCACAGATAAGTTCAGTAGCTCACAGAGAAAGCACACCTGCAAAACACAGGTGTGGTTGGACCTTCCTTCCCATCTTCAGATCAAAATGCCGACACTTGTACACCTCTAAACAACCACTTACGTTTCTAAATGTTCTGTCGACTCTTATCTCCTCTCACATACAGGTCACTGGATAAAGTGTGTTCTATTTACTTATTTATTTATTATTTATTTTTGCAGTACTAGGGATCTAACCTAGGGCCCCTGAAAGCACTAGGCAAAAGTTATACCACTGAGCTCCAACCCTAACCCTAAGGATGTTATTTTGACTGCTTGAGTTTTCCATAATGAATTTTCATCTGCCTGAGCTCTTGATTTCAGAGAGATGTTAGAATCTCCCTCTATGACTGAATTTTTCTATTACTGTTACAGTTGCACCCACTTTTCCAATTTTGAGAGCATGTTATTTGGTACATAGTGGTTCAGGATTGTTATAGCCTCCTAGAGAACTGTTGTTTTAATCATTATCTAACAAAATTCTGTTTCCCTAAAGATTTTTTTTTCCCTCAAAGTCTATTTTGTCTAATATTGACAGTGCTATTTCAGTTTTCCTTTGGATTTTATTTTTACTGATTTTAAAGACTTTCTCAGGATTTCTGTATCTTTGGCTTGGTGTGGTGGTGCACACCTATAATCTCAGTGGCATGGGAGGGTGAGGCAGGAAGATCACAAGTTCAAAACCAGCCTCAGCAATGGTGAGTTGCTAAGCAACTCAGTGAGACCCTGTCTCTAAATAAAATACAAAATACAGCTGGGGATGTGCCTCAGCGGTTGAGTGCCCCTGAGTTCAATCCCCAGTACCCCCCGCAAAAAAAGATTTCTATATCTTTATCTGCATGTCCTTGTAGACAGAAAACAGATGGAAATCATTTGCTTGTTTGTTTAATGGGCTTTTATTTTTAAATAATTGTAGATTCACATAGAGTTGTAAGAAATCATAAGGAGGGAACCTTGATACTCTTTATCCACTTCCATCCAATGTTAATATCTTGTAGTTATGCAAGTTATTAACATCTCTGCCAGGATATTAACATTTGTACACTAAAACTATGGAACACTTCCATCAATACAAGTTTGTTTACCCTTATAGTTCTGCCCATTTCCTTCCTGCCCTCACCTCTCCTGAGCTCCTCCTAACCACTAATCTGTTCTCCTTTCCTCCACTGTTCTCATTTCCACAAAATAATATAGATAGGATCATATGGTCTATAACCTTTGAGTCTGACTTTTTTCACCCCTAACAATTTTTTTGAGATCCTCCATGTTGTGTGAATCAAGTTAGTCCTTCCTATGACTCACTAGTCTCCCTCAATATGGAGCCTCCACAGTTTAACCATTCACTTGCTGATAGCTTTTCAGGTTGCTTGCAGTTTGAGACTATTACAAATAAAACCACCCTAAACATTCCTGTATGGATTTTTGTGTGAACTTAACTTCTTTGTTCTCTGATATAGATTGTTCACTGAACATGGAATCACTGGATCAGAGAGCAATTGCATGTTGAGTGTTTAAGAAACTACACTGATATTTTCCAGAGTGGCTGTTCCATTGCACAAGCCCTCCAACAGTATTTGAGTGATCCAGTCTCTCCACATCCCCACCAGAATTTGGTGCTGTCCTTCCAGTAACCATCATCTCTATCTATAGTTATTCCGATAGGTAAACTGGTATCTTATTGCTATTTTGATTTGCATTTTCCTAATAAGGTGTTGAATACCTTTTAATATACTTAATTGCTCTATGGGCATCCTTCTTAGTGAAAAGTTTCTTTATGTCTCTGACCATTTTCCAGTCAGGTGCATGAGCTGTTTATTTGTTTTATAATTGAATTTTGGCATTTCTTTAGTATTACAGATAACAGTCCTTTATCAGATATGCAGTATGCAAAGATTTTCTTCCGCTCTACTGCTTATCTTTCCATCCTCTTAACAGGATCTTTTGCAGAGCAAGAATTTTTAATTTTGATGAAGTCCAACTGATGGATTCTTCCTGTTAGAGATTGTATTGTTGATGTCAAATCTTTGCATAGACCTACTACTGAGGACTTCCCCCAAGGGATTTTCTTTTAAATGTGATTTTGCACTTAATTCCCTCATCTCTCTGGGATTTAATTTTTGGAAGATGCATAACAGGTCGCTTGAGGTTGATCTATTTATTTAATTGTCTATTTATTTATGAATATCTGATTGCTTCAGCTCCATTTGCTGAGAAGGCTATTCTCCTGCACCAAGTTGCTTTTCTTCTTTAAAAAAAAATTATTAGGCATATTTGTGTCAGTTTATTTCTGGGTTCTCTACTCTGTTGTATGGATTCGTGTGTCTATTTCTCTGCCAAAACCACATCGCTTTGATTACTGCAACCAGATAATAAGTCCTGAAATTGGGTAGACAGGGTCCTCCCACCTTATTCTTTTAAAAAATGGGTTCAGTTATTCTGGTCCCTCTGCATTTCCATATAAATTTTAAAATAATTTTTTTCTGGATCTACTGAAAAATCTCACTGGGATTTTGTTTGGAATCACATTCAACTTTTCTACCACCATGTGGATCACTGATATCTTTACTATATCGAATCTCTCAAGCCATGGGGAGAGGAGGACTCTCTAATGTTTTAGGTTTCTGTTTATTTGATTTATCATTATTGCACTATTTTTATTGTTCAAGTTCTGCATGTTTACTAGTTTTACACCTAAGTTTGTTTTTTTTTTTTCTGAGTCTTTGTAAAGAGTATTGCATTTTAAAATTTTGGTGCCTATACTTTCATTGCTAGTATATAGAAACAAATGATTTTTCTACTTTTGTCTTCTGTCTTGTGGCTTCTATGAACTTCTTATTACTAGGACTGCTTTGTAGATTCCTTGGGATTTTCACTAAAACCATTTATTCTTGTCTTTAAAAAGATATATTTCCAACATGTCTGTGTCGCTATCCTTATGCATTTCTCTTACAAATAGGATGTAGCTGGAAGTTATTTGGTTTACTCCAATATATATCCATTACTTATAACTAGCAAGCTTCATTCATTGACATTCATTGTGACTAAGGATATATTCAAATTTATTCTAATAATTTTTTCTTACTATGTTTTTCATTTATTATTTTATATTTTGCCAATTACTGAGTTATTTGGATAGTCTTCATGATTTTTATCCTTTTATGGTGTTTTTTTTAACCTTTAAAACACATATTTCACTAGGCATTCTATTTAACTTGATTATTCTCTTGAGTATTACAAAAGACTATGGAGCATTTTCTTTTTTTTCTATCAATTATGCAGCTGTTGTGTCATATTTTAGTATTCTCTTGTTTTTGAGTCCATTCAAATCTGACTCTGTGCTAATTACTCTGCAGGTTAGCAACCTGTAGGTATGGTCAACCGGCATTTGAGCGTAGCCTTAGTGTGGTGTTCCTCCATTTCTCAGCGTGTATCCTTGCTACTCTGGTTTTTCTTGCTGGGAACTTGGGAAGCTGGATCTTAGTCTTTGCTCTCTTGCAGTCTCATCATGGGTGCCTAAGTGTAAATTGGTTTTAATTTTCCTGCCCAGGCTCAATATGCTATGGCCCACATTGGGGACTCCTGGAACTTCTGCTTCTTCTCCTGGCTCCTTAGTTGGCCCCTTCTATGGAGTTACAGTGCTGGGCTCATCCTGGCATTTTAAAAGGCACACACCTACCCTTTGCAGGAGACACTCAACTTAGTGCTCTGCCCATTGCTACCTCCATCTGTGATATAGGGTATGTTCTTTTCCTCAGTTGTTCTATTCATAAAAAGAAGGGCACATAGGAAAATCTTCAAATTCCTTTGCACTGCTAACATTCTATGACTTTTGCAGAACTTCAAAACTCTTTCCGGGGCTGAGTGAATCCTTCCTTCTCTTCCAAGTGGTTAAACAGGCACAGTTGCTTACTTGGGGCTAAGAATGGCAAGTCCTCCTAGGTGTTTGCTTATCAGGGAAGGCGGGACTCTGGCACCCCAGCTGCTCTGCCTCCTCCCCACGACTTCCATCTAAAGTGGTGCTAAGAGTTCGCATCTCATTTCCTCTACAAAAATGTCACCAGCATTATCTTATGCATGTGTTTTACAGATAAGGGAAAGCCACGTTGAGTGATCTGCTGCATTCACTTTGGGTTTACCAGCTTAGGTCTTGATTTTTTTTTTTTTGGTACCGGGGATTGAACTCACGGGCACTCGACCCCTGAGCCACATCCCCAGCCCTATTTTGTGTTTTATGTAGAGACAGGGTCTCACTGAGTTGCTTAGTGCCTCGCCATTGCTGAGGCTGGCTTTGAACTCGCGATTCTCCTGTCTCAGCCTCCCTAAGTGCTGGGATTACAAGCGTGAGCCACC